>JAVKSA010000020.1:27500-110000 GCA_031876335.1 Hipposideros larvatus | reverse complement strand
TTAGGCTTTAGGGTTAGGGATAGTGTTAGGGTTTAGGGTTTAGGGTTAGGGTTAGGGTTAGGGTTAGGGTTAGGGTTTAGTGTTTAAGGTTAGGGTTAGCGTTAGGTTTAGGGTTTGGGTTTAGGGTTTAGGTTTAGGGTTAGGGTTAGTGTTAGGGTTTCGGGTTTAGTGTTAGTGTTAAGGTTATGGTTAGGGTTAGGTACACGATTCGGGTTTGAGACGTGGTTAGGTTTAGTGTTAGGGTTATAGTTAAGTTTAGGTTTTGGCTGATGGTTAAGGTTAGGTTTAGGGACAGGGTTAGTTACAGGGTGAGGGTTAGAGTTAAAGTTAGAGAGACGGTAAGGTACAGAGTTAGGTTTAGCGACAGTGTTAGGGTTAGGGTTAGGGTTAGGTTAGGGTTAGGGTTTGGGTTAGGATTAGGGTTAGGTTTTAGGGATAGGGTTAGGGTTAGGGTTACGGTTTAGGTTTAGGGTTAGGGTTAAGGTTAGGGTTTAGTGTTTAGGGTTAGGGTTAGGGTTAGGGTTAGGGTTAGGGTTAGGGTTAGGAATAGGGGAGGGTTAGTGTTTACATTTTAGGGTTAGGGTTTAGGGATAGGGTTAGGGTTAGGGTTAGGGTTAGAGTTAGGGTTAGGGTTAGGGTTAGGTTTTAGGGATAGGGTTAGGGTTAGGGTTATGGTTTAGGTTTAGGGTTAGGGTTAAGGTTAGGGTTTAGGGTTTAGGGTTAGGGTTAGGGTTAGAGATAGGGTTTAGGCTTTAGGGTTAGGGTTAGTGTTAGGGTTTAGGGTTTAGTGTTAGGGTTAGGGTTAGGGTTAGGTTTTAGGGATAGGGTTAGGGTTAGGGTTACGGTTTAGGTTTAGGGTTAGGGTTCAGTTTAGGGTTTAGGGTTTAGGGTTAGTGTTACGGTTAGAGTTAGGGTTTAGGCTTTAGGGTTAGGGTTAGGGTTAGGGTTAGGGTTAGGGTTTTGGGTTTAGTGTTCGGGTTAAGGTTAGGGTTAGGGTTAGGTACACGTTTCGGGTTTGAGACATGGTTAGGTTTAGTGTTAGGGTTATAGTTAAGTCTAGGTTTTGGCTGATGGTTAAGGTTAGGTTTAGGGACAGGGTTAGTTACAGGGTGAGGGTTAGAGTTAAAGATAGAGAGACGGTAAGAGTCAGAGTTAGGTTTAGCGACAGTGTTAGGGTTAGGGTTAGGGTTAGGTTAGGGTTAGGGTTAGAGTTAGGGTTTAGGGTTAGGGTTAGGGTTTAGGATTTAGGGTTAGGGTTATGGTTAGGGTTAGGGTTAGGGTTAGGGTTAGGGTCAGGATTACGGTTTGGGAAATGGTTAGGTTTAGTGTAGGGTTATAGTTAAGTTTTGGTTTTGGCTGATGGTTAAGGTTAGTTTTAGGGACAGGTTTAGTGACAGGGTGAGGGTTAGAGTTAAGTTTAGAGAGACGGTAAGGGTCAGAGTTAGGTTTAGCGACAGTGTTAGTGTTAGGAATCAGATTAGGTTAGGGTTTAGGGTTAGGGTTAGGGTTAGGGTTAGGAATAGGGGAGGGTTAGTGTTTACATTTTAGGGTTAGGGTTTAGGGATAGGGTTAGGGTTAGGGTTAGGGTTAGGGTTAGAGTTAGGATTTAGGCTTTAGGGTTAGGGTTAGGGTTAGAGTTAGGGCTTACGGTTTAGGGTTAGGGTTAGGGTTAGGGTTAGGGTTTCGGGTTTCGGGTTAGGGTTAAGTTTAGCGTTAGTGTTAGGTACACGATTCGGGTTTGAGACATGTTTAGGTTTAGTGTTAGGGTTATGGTTAAGTTTAGGTTTTGGCTGATGGTTAAGGTTAGGTTTAGGGACAGGGTTAGTTACAGGGTGAGTGTTAGGGTTAGGGTTAGGGTTAGGGTTAGGGTTAGGTTTTAGGGATAGGGTTAGGGTTAGGGTTACGGTTTAGGTTTAGGGTTAGGGTTAAGGTTAGGGTTTAGGGTTTAGGGTTAGAGTTAGGTTTAGAGTTAGGGTTTAGGCTTTAGGGTTAGGGATAGTGTTAGGGTTTAGGGTTTAGGGTTAGGGTTAGGGTTAGGGTTAGGGTTAGGGTTTAGTGTTTAAGGTTAGGGTTAGCGTTAGGTTTAGGGTTTGGGTTTAGGGTTTAGGTTTAGGGTTAGGGTTAGTGTTAGGGTTTCGGGTTTAGTGTTAGTGTTAAGGTTATGGTTAGGGTTAGGTACACGATTCGGGTTTGAGACGTGGTTAGGTTTAGTGTTAGGTTTATAGTTAAGTTTAGGTTTTGGCTGATGGTTAAGGTTAGGTTTAGGGACAGGGTTAGTTACAGGGTGAGGGTTAGAGTTAAAGTTAGAGAGACGGTAAGGTACAGAGTTAGGTTTAGCGACAGTGTTAGGGTTAGGGTTAGGGTTAGGTTAGGGTTAGGGTTTGGGTTAGAATTAGGGTTAGGTTTTAGGGATAGGGTTAGGGTTAGGGTTACGGTTTAGGTTTAGGGTTAGGGTTAAGGTTAGGGTTTAGTGTTTAGGGTTAGGGTTAGGGTTAGGGTTAGCATTAGGTTTAGGGTTAGGGACAGGATTAGGGTTTGGGACATGGTTAGGTTTACTGTTAGGGTTATATTAAGTTTAGGTTTTGTCTGATGCTTAAGTTTAGGTTTAGGGACAGGGTTAGTGACAGGGTGAGGGTTAGAGTTAAGGTTGGAGAGACGGTAAGGGTCAGAGTTAGGTTTAGCGACAGTGTTAGGGTTAGGGATCAGGTTAGGTTAGGGTTTAGTGTTAGGGTTAGGGTTAGGGTTAGGAATAGGGGAGGGTTAGTGTTTACATTTTAGGGTTAGGGTTTAGGGATAGGGTTAGGGTTAGGGTTAGGGTTAGAGTTAGGGTTAGGGTTAGGGTTAGGTTTTAGGGATAGGGTTAGGGTTAGGGTTATGGTTTAGGTTTAGGGTTAGGGTTAAGGTTAGGGTTTAGGGTTTAGGGTTAGGGTTAGGGTTAGAGATAGGGTTTAGGCTTTAGGGTTAGGGTTAGTGTTAGGGTTTAGGGTTTAGTGTTAGGGTTAGGGTTAGGGTTAGGTTTTAGGGATAGGGTTAGGGTTAGGGTTACGGTTTAGGTTTAGTGTTAGGGTTCAGGTTAGGGTTTAGGGTTTAGGGTTAGTGTTACGGTTAGAGTTAGGGTTTAGGCTTTAGGGTTAGGGTTAGGGTTAGGGTTAGGGTTTTGGGTTTAGTGTTCGGGTTAAGGTTAGGGTTAGGGTTAGGTACACGTTTCGGGTTTGAGACATGGTTAGGTTTAGTGTTAGGGTTATAGTTAAGTTTTGGTTTTGGCTGATGGTTAAGGTTAGTTTTAGGGACAGGTTTAGTGACAGGGTGAGGGTTAGAGTTAAGTTTAGAGAGACGGTAAGGGTCAGAGTTAGGTTTAGCGACAGTGTTAGTGTTAGGAATCAGATTAGGTTAGGGTTTAGGGTTAGGGTTAGGGTTAGGGTTAGGAATAGGGGAGGGTTAGTGTTTACATTTTAGGGTTAGGGTTTAGGGATAGGGTTAGGGTTAGGGTTAGGGTTAGGGTTAGAGTTAGGATTTAGGCTTTAGGGTTAGGGTTAGGGTTAGAGTTAGGTCTTACGGTTTAGGGTTAGGGTTAGGGTTAGGGTTAGGGTTTCGGGTTTCGGGTTAGGGTTAAGTTTAGGGTTAGTGTTAGGTACACGATTCGGGTTTGAGACATGTTTAGGTTTAGTGTTAGGGTTATGGTTAAGTTTAGGTTTTGGCTGATGGTTAAGGTTAGGTTTAGGGACAGGGTTAGTTACAGGGTGAGTGTTAGGGTTAGGGTTAGGGTTAGGGTTAGGGTTAGGTTTTAGGGATAGGGTTAGTGTTAGGGTTACGGTTTAGGTTTAGGGTTAGGGTTAATGTTAGGGTTTAGGGTTTAGGGTTAGAGTTAGGGTTAGAGTTAGGGTTTAGGCTTTAGGGTTAGGGTTAGTGTTAGGGTTTAGGGTTTATGGTTAGGGTTAGGGTTAGGGTTAGGGTTAGGGTTTAGTGTTTAAGGTTAGGGTTAGCGTTAGGTTTAAGGTTTGGGTTTAGGGTTTAGGTTTAGGGTTAGGGTTAGTGTTAGGGTTTCGGGTTTAGTGTTAGTGTTAAGGTTATGGTTAGGGTTAGGTACACGATTCGGGTTTGAGACGTGGTTAGGTTTAGTGTTAGGGTTATAGTTAAGTTTAGGTTTTGGCTGATGGTTAAGGTTAGGTTTAGGGACAGGGTTAGTTACAGGGTGAGGGTTAGAGTTAAAGATAGAGAGACGGTAAGCGTCAGAGTTAGGTTTAGCGACAGTGTTAGGGTTAGGGTTAGGGTTAGAGTTAGGGTTTAGGGTTATGGTTAGGGTTAGGGTTTGGGTTAGGGGCAGGATAAGGGTTTGGGAAATGGTTAGGTTTAGTGTAGGGTTATAGTTAAATTTTGGTTTTGGCTGATGGTTAAGGTTAGTTTTAGGGACAGGTTTAGTGACAGGGTGAGGGTTAGAGTTAAGTTTAGAGAGACGGTAAGGGTCAGAGTTAGGTTTAGCGACAGTGTTAGTGTTAGGAATCAGATTAGGTTAGGGTTTAGGGTTAGGGTTAGGGTTAGGGTTAGGAATAGGGGAGGGTTAGTGTTTACATTTTAGGGTTAGGGTTTAGGGATAGGGTTAGGGTTAGGGTTAGGGTTAGGGTTAGAGTTAGGATTTAGGCTTTAGGGTTAGGGTTAGGGTTAGAGTTAGGGCTTACGGTTTAGGGTTAGGGTTAGGGTTAGGGTTAGGGTTTCGGGTTTCGGGTTAGGGTTAAGTTTAGGGTTAGTGTTAGGTACACGATTCGGGTTTGAGACATGTTTAGGTTTAGTGTTAGGGTTATGGTTAAGTTTAGGTTTTGGCTGATGGTTAAGGTTAGGTTTAGGGACAGGGTTAGTTACAGGGTGAGTGTTAGGGTTAGGGTTAGGGTTAGGGTTAGGTTTTATGGATAGGGTTAGGGTTAGGGTTACGGTTTAGGTTTAGGGTTAGGGTTAAGGTTAGGGTTTAGGGTTTAGGGTTAGAGTTAGGGTTAGAGTTAGGGTTTAGGCTTTAGGGTTAGGGATAGTGTTAGGGTTTAGGGTTTAGGGTTAGGGTTAGGGTTAGGGTTAGGGTTAGGGTTTAGTGTTTAAGGTTAGGGTTAGCGTTAGGTTTAGGGTTTGGGTTTAGAGTTTAGGTTTAGGGTTAGGGTTAGTGTTAGGGTTTCGGGTTTAGTGTTAGTGTTAAGGTTATGGTTAGGGTTAGGTACACGATTCGGGTTTGAGACGTGGTTAGGTTTTTGTTAGGGTTATAGTTAAGTTTAGGTTTTGGCTGATGGTTAAGGTTAGGTTTAGGGACCGGGTTAGTGACAGGGTGAGGGTTAGAGTTAAAGTTAGAGAGACGGTAAGGTACAGAGTTAGGTTTAGCGACAGTGTTAGGGTTAGGGTTAGGGTTAAGTTAGGGTTAGGGTTAGGGTTAGGGTTAGGGTTAGGAATAGGGGAGGGTTAGTGTTTACATTTTAGGGTTAGGGTTTAGGGATAGGGTTAGGGTTAGGGTTAGGGTTAGAGTTAGGGTTAGGGTTAGGGTTAGGTTTTAGGGATAGGGTTAGGTTTAGGGTTATGGTTTAGGTTTAGAGTTAGGGTTAAGGTTAGGGTTTAGGGTTTAGGGTTAGGGTTAGGGTTAGAGATAGTGTTTAGGCTTTAGGGTTAGGGTTAGTGTTAGGGTTTAGGGTTTAGTGTTAGGGTTAGGGTTAGGGTTAGGTTTTAGGGATAGGGTTAGGGTTAGTGTTACGGTTTAGGTTTAGGGTTAGGGTTCAGGTTAGGGTTTAGGGTTTAGGGTTAGGGTTACGGTTAGAGTTAGGGTTTAGGCTTTAGGGTTAGGGTTAGGGTTAGGGTTAGGGTTAGGGTTTTGGGTTTAGTGTTCGGGTTAAGGTTAGGGTTAGGGTTAGGTACAGGTTTCGGGTTTGAGACATGGTTAGGTTTAGTGTTAGGGTTATAGTTAAGTTTAGGTTTTGGCTGATGGTTAAGGTTAGGTTTAGGGACAGGGTTAGTTACAGGGTGAGGGTTAGAGTTAAAGATAGAGAGACGGTAAGAGTCAGAGTTAGGTTTAGCGACAGTGTTAGGGTTAGGGTTAGGGTTAGGTTAGGGTTAGGGTTAGAGTTAGGGTTTAGGGTTAGGGTTAGGGTTTAGGATTTAGGGTTAGGGTTATGGTTAGGGTTAGGGTTAGGGTTAGGGTCAGGATTACGGTTTGGGAAATGGTTAGGTTTAGTGTAGGGTTATAGTTAAGTTTTGGTTTTGGCTGATGGTTAAGGTTAGTTTTAGGGACAGGTTTAGTGACAGGGTGAGGGTTAGAGTTAAGTTTAGAGAGACGGTAAGGGTCAGAGTTAGGTTTAGCGACAGTGTTAGTGTTAGGAATCAGATTAGGTTAGGGTTTAGGGTTAGGGTTAGGGTTAGGGTTAGGGTTAGGGTTAGGTTTTAGGGATAGGGTTAGGGTTAGGGTTACGGTTTAGGTTTAGGGTTAGGGTTAAGGTTAGGGTTTAGGGTTTCGGGTTAGAGTTAGGGTTAGAGTTAGGGTTTAGGCTTTAGGGTTAGGGATAGTGTTAGGGTTTAGGGTTTAGGGTTAGGGTTAGGGTTAGGGTTAGGGTTAGGGTTAGGGTTTAGTGTTTAAGGTTAGGGTTAGCGTTAGGTTTAGGGTTTGGGTTTAGGGTTTAGGTTTAGGGTTAGGGTTAGTGTTAGGGTTTCGGGTTTAGTGTTAGTGTTAAGGTTATGGTTAGGGTTAGGTACACGATTCGGGTTTGAGACGTGGTTAGGTTTAGTGTTAGGGTTATAGTTAAGTTTAGGTTTTGGCTGATGGTTAAGGTTAGGTTTAGGGACAGGGTTAGTTACAGGGTGAGGGTTAGAGTTAAAGTTAGAGAGACGGTAAGGTACAGAGTTAGGTTTAGCGACAGTGTTAGGGTTAGGGTTAGGGTTAGGTTAGGGTTAGGGTTTGGGTTAGGGTTAGGGTTAGGTTTTAGGGATAGGGTTAGGGTTAGGGTTACGGTTTAGGTTTAGGGTTAGGGTTAAGGTTAGGGTTTAGTGTTTAGGGTTAGGGTTAGGGTTAGGGTTAGCATTAGGTTTAGGGTTAGGGACAGGATTAGGGTTTGGGACATGGTTAGGTTTACTGTTAGGGTTATATTAAGTTTAGGTTTTGTCTGATGCTTAAGTTTAGGTTTAGGGACAGGTTTAGTGACAGGGTGAGGGTTAGAGTTAAGGTTGGAGAGACGGTAAGGGTCAGAGTTAGGTTTAGCGACAGTGTTAGGGTTAGGGATCAGGTTAGGTTAGGGTTTAGGGTTAGGGTTAGGGTTAGGGTTAGGAATAGGGGAGGGTTAGTGTTTACATTTTAGGGTTAGGGTTTAGGGATAGGGTTAGGGTTAGGGTTAGGGTTAGAGTTAGGGTTAGGGTTAGGGTTAGGTTTTAGGGATAGGGTTAGGGTTAGGGTTATGGTTTAGGTTTAGGGTTAGGGTTAAGGTTAGGGTTTAGGGTTTAGGGTTAGGGTTAGGGTTAGAGATAGGGTTTAGGCTTTAGGGTTAGGGTTAGTGTTAGGGTTTAGGGTTTAGTGTTAGGGTTAGGGTTAGGGTTAGGTTTTAGGGATAGGGTTAGGGTTAGGGTTACGGTTTAGGTTTAGGGTTAAGGTTCAGGTTAGGGTTTAGGGTTTAGGGATAGGGTTACGGTTAGAGTTAGGGTTTAGGCTTTAGGGTTAGGGTTAGGGTTAGGGTTAGGGTTTTGGGTTTAGTGTTCGGGTTAAGGTTAGGGTTAGGGTTAGGTACACGTTTCGGGTTTGAGACATGGTTAGGTTTAGTGTTAGGGTTATAGTTAAGTTTAGGTTTTGGCTGATGGTTAAGGTTAGGTTTAGGGACAGGGTTAGTTACAGGGTGAGGGTTAGAGTTAAAGATAGAGAGACGGTAAGCGTCAGAGTTAGGTTTAGCGACAGTGTTAGGGTTAGGGTTAGGGTTAGGTTAGGGTTAGGGTTAGAGTTAGGGTTTAGGGTTAGGGTTAGGGTTTAGGATTTAGGGTTAGGGTTATGGTTAGGGTTAGGGTCAGGATTACGGTTTGGGAAATGGTTAGGTTTAGTGTAGGGTTATAGTTAAGTTTTGGTTTTGGCTGATGGTTAAGGTTAGTTTTAGGGACAGGTTTAGTGACAGGGTGAGGGTTAGAGTTAAGTTTAGAGAGACGGTAAGGGTCAGAGTTAGGTTTAGCGACAGTGTTAGTGTTAGGAATCAGATTAGGTTAGGGTTTAGGGTTAGGGTTAGGGTTAGGGTTAGGAATAGGGGAGGGTTAGTGTTTACATTTTAGGGTTAGGGTTTAAAGATAGGGTTAGGGTTAGGGTTAGGGTTAGGGTTAGAGTTAGGATTTAGGCTTTAGGGTTAGGGTTAGGGTTAGAGTTAGGGCTTACGGTTTAGGGTTAGGGTTAGGGTTAGGGTTAGGGTTTCGGGTTTCGGGTTAGGGTTAAGTTTAGGTTTAGGGTTAGGTACACGATTCGGGTTTGAGACATGTTTAGGTTTAGTGTTAGGGTTATGGTTAAGTTTAGGTTTTGGCTGATGGTTAAGGTTAGGTTTAGGGACAGGGTTAGTTACAGGGTGAGGGTTAGGGTTAGGGTTAGGGTTAGGGTTAGGGTTAGGGTTGGGTTTTAGGGATAGGGTTAGGGTTAGGGTTACGTTTTAGGTTTAGGGTTAGGGTTAAGGTTAGGGTTTAGGGTTTAGGGTTAGAGTTAGGGTTAGAGTTAGGGTTTAGTCTTTAGGGTTAGGGATAGTGTTAGGGTTTAGGGTTTAGGGTTAGGGTTAGGGTTAGGGTTAGGGTTAGGGTTTAGTGTTTAAGGTTAGGGTTAGCGTTAGGTTTAGGGTTTGGGTTTAGGGTTTAGGTTTAGGGTTAGGGTTAGTGTTAGGGTTTCGGGTTTAGTGTTAGTGTTAAGGTTATGGTTAGGGTTAGGTACACGATTCGTGTTTGAGACGTGGTTAGGTTTAGTGTTAGGTTTATAGTTAAGTTTAGGTTTTGGCTGATGGTTAAGGTTAGGTTTAGGGACAGGGTTAGTTACAGGGTGAGGGTTAGAGTTAAAGTTAGTGAGACGGTAAGGTACAGAGTTAGGTTTAGCGACAGTGTTAGGGTTAGGGTTAGGGTTAGGTTAGGGTTAGGGTTTGGGTTAGAATTAGGGTTAGGTTTTAGGGATAGGGTTAGGGTTAGGGTTACGGTTTAGGTTTAGGGTTAGGGTTAAGGTTAGGGTTTAGTGTTTAGGGTTAGGGTTAGGGTTAGGGTTAGCATTAGGTTTAGGGTTAGGGACAGCATTAGGGTTTGGGACATGGTTAGGTTTACTGTTAGGGTTATATTAAGTTTAGGTTTTGTCTGATGCTTAAGTTTAGGTTTAGGGACAGGGTTAGTGACAGGGTGAGGGTTAGAGTTAAGGTTGGAGAGACGGTAAGGGTCAGAGTTAGGTTTAGCGACAGTGTTAGGGTTAGGGATCAGGTTAGGTTAGGGTTTAGGGTTAGGGTTAGGGTTAGGGTTAGGAATAGGGGAGGGTTAGTGTTTACATTTTAGGGTTAGGGTTTAGGGATAGGGTTAGGGTTAGGGTTAGGGTTAGAGTTAGTGTTAGGGTTAGGGTTAGGTTTTAGGGATAGGGTTAGGGTTAGGGTTATGGTTTAGGTTTAGGGTTAGGGTTAAGGTTAGGGTTTAGGGTTTAGGGTTAGGGTTAGGGTTAGAGATAGGGTTTAGGCTTTAGGGTTAGGGTTAGTGTTAGGGTTTAGGGTTTAGTGTTAGGGTTAGGGTTAGGGTTAGGTTTTAGGGATAGGGTTAGGGTTAGGGTTACGGTTTAGGTTTAGGGTTAGGGTTCAGGTTAGGGTTTAGGGTTTAGGGTTAGTGTTACGGTTAGAGTTAGGGTTTAGGCTTTAGGGTTAGGGTTAGGGTTAGGGTTAGGGTTAGGGTTTTGGGTTTAGTGTTCGGGTTAAGGTTAGGGTTAGGGTTAGGTACACGTTTCGGGTTTGAGACATGGTTAGGTTTAGTGTTAGGGTTATAGTTAAGTTTAGGTTTTGGCTGATGGTTAAGGTTAGGTTTAGGGACAGGGTTAGTTACAGGGTGAGGGTTAGAGTTAAAGATAGAGAGACGGTAAGAGTCAGAGTTAGGTTTAGCGACAGTGTTAGGGTTAGGGTTAGGGTTAGGTTAGGGTTAGGGTTAGAGTCAGGGTTTAGGGTTAGGGTTAGGGTTTAGGATTTAGGGTTAGGGTTATGGTAAGGGTTAGGGTTAGGGTTAGGGTCAGGATTACGGTTTGGGAAATGGTTAGGTTTAGTGTAGGGTTATAGTTAAGTTTTGGTTTTGGCTGATGGTTAAGGTTAGTTTTAGGGACAGGTTTAGTGACAGGGTGTGGGTTAGAGTTAAGTTTAGAGAGACGGTAAGGGTCAGAGTTAGGTTTAGCGACAGTGTTAGTGTTAGGAATCAGATTAGGTTAGGGTTTAGGGTTAGGGTTAGGGTTAGGGTTAGGAATAGGGGAGGGTTAGTGTTTACATTTTAGGGTTAGGGTTTAGGGATAGGGTTAGGGTTAGGGTTAGGGTTAGGGTTAGAGTTAGGATTTAGGCTTTAGGGTTAGGGTTAGGGTTAGAGTTAGGTCTTACGGTTTAGGGTTAGGGTTAGGGTTAGGGTTAGGGTTTCGGGTTTCGGGTTAGGGTTAAGTTTAGGGTTAGTGTTAGGTACACGATTCGGGTTTGAGACATGTTTAGGTTTAGTGTTAGGGTTATGGTTAAGTTTAGGTTTTGGCTGATGGTTAAGGTTAGGTTTAGGGACAGGGTTAGTTACAGGGTGAGTGTTAGGGTTAGGGTTAGGGTTAGGGTTAGGGTTAGGTTTTAGGGATAGGGTTAGTGTTAGGGTTACGGTTTAGGTTTAGGGTTAGGGTTAAGGTTAGGGTTTAGGGTTTAGGGTTAGAGTTAGGGTTAGAGTTAGGGTTTAGGCTTTAGGGTTAGGGATAGTGTTAGGGTTTAGGGTTTAGGGTTAGGGTTAGGGTTAGGGTTAGGGTTAGGGTTTAGTGTTTAAGGTTAGGGTTAGCGTTAGGTTTAAGGTTTGGGTTTAGGGTTTAGCTTTAGGGTTAGTGTTAGTGTTAGGGTTTCGGGTTTAGTGTTAGTGTTAAGGTTATGGTTAGGGTTAGGTACACGATTCGGGTTTGAGACGTGGTTAGGTTTAGTGTTAGGGTTATAGTTAAGTTTAGGTTTTGGCTGATGGTTAAGGTTAGGTTTAGGGACAGGGTTAGTTACAGGGTGAGGGTTAGAGTTAAAGTTAGAGAGACGGTAAGGTACAGAGTTAGGTTTAGCGACAGTGTTAGGGTTAGGGTTAGGGTTAGGTTAGGGTTAGGGTTTGGGTTAGGATTAGGGTTAGGTTTTAGGGATAGGGTTAGGGTTAGGGTTACGGTTTAGGTTTAGGGTTAGGGTTAAGGTTAGGGTTTAGTGTTTAGGGTTACGGTTAGGGTTAGGGTTAGCATTAGGTTTAGGGTTAGGGACAGGATTAGGGTTTGGGACATGGTTAGGTTTACTGTTAGGGTTATATTAAGTTTAGGTTTTGTCTGATGCTTAAGTTTAGGTTTAGGGACAGGGTTAGTGACAGGGTGAGGGTTAGAGTTAAGGTTGGAGAGACGGTAAGGGTCAGAGTTAGGTTTAGCGACAGTGTTAGGGTTAGGGATCAGGTTAGGTTAGGGTTTAGGGTTAGGGTTAGGTTTAGGGTTAGGAATAGGGGAGGGTTAGTGTTTACATTTTAGGGTTAGGGTTTAGGGATAGGGTTAGGGTTAGGTTTAGGGTTAGAGTTAGGGTTAGGGTTAGGGTTAGGTTTTAGGGATAGGGTTAGGGTTAGGGTTACGGTTTAGGTTTAGGGTTAGGGTTAAGGTTAGGGTTTAGGGTTAGGGGCAGGATTAGGTTTTGGGACATGGTTAGGTTTACTGTTAGGGTTATATTAAGTTTAGGTTTTGTCTGATGCTTAAGTTTAGGTTTAGGGACAGGGTTAGTGACAGGGTGAGGGTTAGAGTTAAGGTTGGAGACACGGTAAGGGTCAGAGTTAGGTTTAGCGACAGTGTTAGAGTTAGGGAGCAGTTTAGGTTAGGGTTTAGGGTTAGGGTTAGGGTTAGGGTTAGGAATAGGGGAGGGTTAGTGTTTACATTTTAGGGTTAGGGTTTAGGGATAGGGTTAGGGTTAGGGTTAGGGTTAGAGTTAGGGTTACGGTTAGTGTTAGGGTTAGGGTTAGGGTTAGGATTACGGTTTAGGTTTAGGGTTAGGGTTAAGGTTAGGGTTTAGGGTTTAGGGTTAGGGTTAGGGTTAGAGTTAGGGTTTAGGCTTTAGGGTTAGGGTTAGTGTTAGGGTTTAGGGTTTAGGGTTAGGGTTAGGGTTAGGGTTAGGGTTAGGGTTTAGTGTTTATTGTTACGGTTAGCATTAGGGTTAGGGTTTCGGTTTAGGGTTTAGGTTTAGGGTTAGGGTTAGTGTTAGGGTTTCGGGTTTAGTGTTAGGGTTAAGGTTAGGGTTAGGGTTAGTGTTAGGGTTAGGGTTAGGGTTAGTGTTAGGTACATGATTCGGGTTTGAGACATGTTTAGGTTTAGTGTTAGGGTTATGGTTAAGTTTAGGTTTTGGCTGATGGTTAAGGTTAGGTTTAGGGACAGGTTTAGTTACAGGGTGAGTGTTAGGGTTAGGGTTAGGGTTAGGGTTAGGTTTTAGGGATAGGGTTAGGGTTAGGGTTACGGTTTAGGTTTAGGGTTAGGGTTAAGGTTAGGGTTTAGGGTTTAGGGTTAGAGTTAGGGTTAGAGTTAGGGTTTAGGCTTTAGGGTTAGGGATAGTGTTAGGGTTTAGGGTTTTGGGTTAGGGTTAGGGTTAGGGTTAGGGTTAGGGTTTAGTGTTTAAGGTTAGGGTTAGCGTTAGGTTTAGGATTTGGGTTTAGGGTTTAGGTTTAGGGTTAGGGTTAGTGTTAGGGTTTCGGGTTTAGTGTTAGTGTTAAGGTTATGGTTAGGGTTAGGTACACGTTTCGGGTTTGAGACGTGGTTAGGTTTAGTGTTAGGGTTATAGTTAAGTTTAGGTTTTGGCTGATGGTTAAGGTTAGGTTTAGGGACAGGGTTAGTTACAGGGTGAGGGTTAGAGTTAAAGTTAGAGAGACGGTAAGGTACAGAGTTAGGTTTAGCGACAGTGTTAGGGTTAGGGTTAGGGTTAGGTTAGGGTTAGGGTTTGGGTTAGGGTTAGGGTTAGGTTTTAGGGATAGGGTTAGGGTTAGTGTTACGGTTTAGGTTTAGGGTTAGGTTTAAGGTTAGGGTTTAGGGTTTAGGGTTAGGGTTAGGGTTAGGGTTAGCATTAGGTTTAGGGTTAGGGACAGGATTAGGGTTTGGGACATGGTTAGGTTTACTGTTAGGGTTATATTAAGTTTAGGTTTGTCTGATGCTTAAGTTTAGGTTTAGGGACAGGGTTAGTGACAGGGTGAGGGTTAGAGTTAAGGTTGGAGAGACGGTAAGGGTCAGAGTTAGGTTTAGCGACAGTGTTAGGGTTAGGGATCAGGTTAGGTTACGGTTTAGGGTTAGGGTTAGGGTTAGGGTTAGGAATAGGGGAGGGTTAGTGTTTACATTTTCGGGTTAGGGTTTTGGGATAGGGTTAGAGTTAGGGTTAGGGTTAGAGTTAGGGTTAGGGTTAGGTTTTAGGGATAGGGTTAGGGTTAGGGTTACGGTTTAGGTTTAGGGTGAGGGTTAAGGTTAGGGTTTAGGGTTAGGGGCAGGATTAGGTTTTGGGACATGGTTAGGTTTACTGTTAGGGTTATATTAAGTTTAGGTTTTGTCTGATGCTTAAGTTTAGGTTTAGGGACAGGGTTAGTGACAGGGTGAGGGTTAGAGTTAAGGTTGGAGACACGGTAAGGGTCAGAGTTACGTTTAGCGACAGTGCTAGGGTTAGGGAGCAGGTTAGGTTAGGGTTTAGGGTTAGGGTTAGGGTTAGGGTTAGGAATAGGGGAGGGTTAGTGTTTACATTTTAGGGTTAGGGTTTAGGGATAGGGTTAGGGTTAGGGTTAGGGTTAGTGTTAGGGTTTCGGGTTTAGTGTTAGGGTTAAGGTTAGGGTTAGGGTTAGTGTTAGGGTTAGGGTTAGGGTTAGTGTTAGGTACACGATTCGGGTTTGAGACATGTTTAGGTTTAGTGTTAGGGTTATGGTTAAGTTTAGGTTTTGGCTGATGGTTAAGGTTAGGTTTAGGGACAGGTTTAGTTACAGGGTGAGTGTTAGGGTTAGGGTTAGGGTTAGGGTTAGGTTTTAGGGATAGGGTTAGGGTTAGGGTTACGGTTTAGGTTTAGGGTTAGGGTTAAGGTTAGGGTTTAGGGTTTAGGGTTAGAGTTAGGGTTAGAGTTAGGGTTTAGGCTTTAGGGTTAGGGATAGTGTTAGGGTTTAGGGTTTAGGGTTAGGGTTAGGGTTAGGGTTAGGGTTAGGGTTTAGTGTTTAAGGTTAGGGTTAGCGTTAGGTTTAGGATTTGGGTTTAGGGTTTAGGTTTAGGGTTAGGGTTAGTGATAGGGTTTCGGGTTTAGTGTTAGTGTTAAGGTTATGGTTAGGGTTAGGTACACGATTCGGGTTTGAGACGTGGTTAGGTTTAGTGTTAGGGTTATAGTTAAGTTTAGGTTTTGGCTGATGGTTAAGGTTAGGTTTAGGGACAGGGTTAGTTACAGGGTGAGGGTTAGAGTTAAAGTTAGAGAGACGGTAAGGTACAGAGTTAGGTTTAGCGACAGTGTTAGGGTTAGGGTTAGGGTTAGGTTAGGGTTAGGGTTTGGGTTAGGGTTAGGGTTAGGTTTTAGGGATAGGGTTAGGGTTAGGGTTACGGTTTAGGTTTAGGGTTAGGGTTAAGGTTAGGGTTTAGGGTTTAGGGTTAGGGTTAGGGTTAGGGTTAGCATTAGGTTTAGGGTTAGGGACAGGATTAGGGTTTGGGACATGGTTAGGTTTACTGTTAGGGTTATATTAAGTTTAGGTTTTGTCTGATGCTTAAGTTTAGGTTTAGGGACAGGGTTAGTGACAGGGTGAGGGTTAGAGTTAAGGTTGGAGAGACGGTAAGGGTCAGAGTTAGGTTTAGCGACAGTGTTAGGGTTAGGGATCAGGTTAGGTTAGGGTTTAGGGTTAGGGTTAGGGTTAGGGTTAGGAATAGGGGAGGGTTAGTGTTTACATTTTCGGGTTAGGGTTTAGGGATAGGGTTAGGGTTAGGGTTAGGGTTAGAGTTAGGGTTAGGGTTAGGTTTTAGGGATAGGGTTAGGGTTAGGGTTACGGTTTAGGTTTAGGGTTAGGGTTAAGGTTAGGGTTTAGGGTTAGGGGCAGGATTAGGTTTTGGGACATGGTAGGTTTACTGTTAGGGTTATATTAAGTTTAGGTTTTGTCTGATGCTTAAGTTTAGGTTTAGGGACAGGGTTAGTGACAGGGTGAGGGTTAGAGTTAAGGTTGGAGACACGGTAAGGGTCAGAGTTACGTTTAGCGACAGTGCTAGGGTTAGGGAGCAGGTTAGGTTAGGGTTTAGGGTTAGGGTTAGGGTTAGGGTTAGGAATAGGGGAGGGTTAGTGTTTACATTTTAGGGTTAGGGTTTAGGGATAGGGTTAGGGTTAGGGTTAGGGTTAGAGTTAGGGTTACGGTTAGGGTTAGGGTTAGGGTTAGGGTTAGGATTACGGTTTAGGTTTAGGGTTAGTGTTAAGGTTAGGGTTTAGGGTTTAGGATTAGGGTTAGGGTTAGAGTTAGGGTTTAGGCTTTAGGGTTAGAGTTAGTGTTAGGGTTTAGGATTTAGGGTTAGGGTTAGGGTTAGGGTTAGTGTTAGGGTTTAGTGTTTATGGTTACGGTTAGCATTAGGGTTAGGGTTTCGGTTTAGGGTTTAGGTTTAGGGTTAGGGTTAGTGTTAGGGTTTCGGGTTTAGTGTTAGTGTTAAGGTTAGGGTTAGGGTTAGGGTTAGGGTTAGGGTTAGGGTTAGGGTTAGGTTTTAGGGATAGGGTTAGTGTTAGGGTTACGGTTTAGGTTTAGGGTTAGGGTTAAGGTTAGGGTTTAGGGTTTAGGGTTAGGGTTAGGGTTAGGGTTAGCATTAAGTTTAGGGTTAGGGACAGGATTACGGTTTGGGACATGGTTAGGTTTAGTGTTAGGGTTATATTAACTTTAGGTTTTGTCTGATGCTTAAGTTTAGGTTTAGGGACAGGGTTAGTGACAGGGTGAGGGTTAGAGTTAAGGTTGGAGAGACGGTAAGCGTCAGAGTTAGGTTTAGCGACAGTGTTAGGGTTAGGGATCAGGTTAGGTTAGGGTTTAGGGTTAGGGTTAGGGTTAGGGTTAGGAATAGGGGAGGGTTAGTGTTTACATTTTAGGGTTAGGGTTTAGGGATAGGGTTAGGGTTAGGGTTAGGGTTAGAGTTAGGGTTAGGGTTAGGGTTAGGGTTAGGTTTTAGGGATAGGCTTAAGGTTAGGTTTTAGGGTTTAGGGTTAGGGTTAGGGTTAGAGTTAGGGTTTAGGCTTTAGGGTTAGGGTTAGTGTTAGGGTTTAGGGTTTAGGGTTAGGGTTAGGGTTAGGGTTAGGGTTAGGGTTTAGTGTTTATGGTTAGGGTTAGGGTTAGTGTTAGGGTTTCGAGTTTAGTGTTAGGGTTAAGGTTAGGGTTAGGGTTAGGTACACGTTTCGGGTTTGAGCATGGTTAGGTTTAGTGTTAGGGTTATAGTTAAGTTTAGGTTTTGGCTGATGGTTAAGGTTAGGTTTAGGGACAGGGTTAGTTACAGGGTGAGGGTTAGAGTTAAAGATAGAGAGACGGTAAGCGTCAGAGTTAGGTTTAGCGACAGTGTTAGGGTTAGGGTTAGGGTTAGAGTTAGGGTTTAGGGTTAGGGTTAGGGTTAGGGTTTAGGATTTAGTGTTAGGGTTATGGTTAGGGTTAGGGTTTGGGTTAGGGGCAGGATAAGGGTTTGGGAAATGGTTAGGTTTAGTGTAGGGTTATAGTTAAATTTTGGTTTTGGCTGATGGTTAAGGTTAGTTTTAGGGACAGGTTTAGTGACAGGGTGAGGGTTAGAGATAAGTTTAGAGAGACGGTAAGGGTCAGAGTTAGGTTTAGCGACAGTGTTAGTGTTAGGGATCAGGTTAGGTTAGGGTTTAGGGTTAGGGTTAGGGTTAGAGTTAGGAATAGGGGAGGGTTAGTGTTTACATTTTAGGGTTAGGGTTTAGGGATAGGGTTAGGGTTAGGGTTAGGGTTAGGGTTAGGGTTAGGGTTAGATTTAGGGTTTAGTGTTTATGGTTAGGGTTAGCGTTAGGGTTAGGGTTTGGGTTTAGGGTTTAGGTTTAGGGTTAGGGTTAGTGTTAGGGTTTCGGGTTTAGTGTTAGGGTTAAGGTTAGTGTTAGGGTTAGGTACACGTTTCGTGTTTGAGACATGGTTAGGTTTAGTGTTAGGGTTATAGTTAAGTTTAGGTTTTGGCTGATGGTTAAGGTTAGGTTTAGGGACAGGGTTAGTTACACGGTGAGGGTTAGAGTTAAAGATAGAGAGACGGTAAGTGTCAGAGTTAGGTTTAGCGACAGTGTTAGGGTTAGGGTTAGGGTTAGGTTAGGTTTACGTTTAGGGTTAGGGTTAGGGTTAGGTTTTAGGGATAGGGTTAGGGTTAGGGTTACGGTTTAGGATTAGGGATAGGGTTAAGTTTAGGGTTTAGGGTTTAGTGTTAGGGTTAGGGTTAGCGTTAGCATTAGTTTTAGTGTTAGGGACAGGATTAGGGTTTGGGACATGGTTAGGTTTACTGTTAGGGTTATATTAAGTTTAGGTTTTGTCTGATGCTTAAGTTTAGGTTTAGGGACAGGGTTAGTGACAGGGTGAGGGTTAGAGTTAAGGTTGGAGAGACGGTAAGGGTCAGAGTTAGGTTTAGCGACAGTGTTAGGGTTAGGGATCAGGTTAGGTTAGGGTTTAGGGTTAGGGTTAGGGTTAGGGTTAGGAATAGGGGAGGGTTAGTGTTTACATTTTAGGGTTAGGGTTTTGGGATAGGGTTAGGGTTAGGGTTAGGGTTAGAGTTAGGGTTAGGGTTAGGGTTAGGTTTTAGGGATAGGGTTAGGGTTAGGATTATGGTTTAGGTTTAGGGTTAGGGTTAAGGTTAGGGTTTAGGGTTTAGGGTTAGGATTAGAGATAGGGTTTAGGCTTTAGGGTTAGGGTTAGTGTTAGGGTTTAGGGTTTAGTGTTAGGGTTAGGGTTAGGGTTAGGGTTAGGGTTTAGTGTTTACGGTTAGGGTTAGCATAGGGTTAGGGTTTGGGTTTAGTGTTTAGGTTTAGGGTTAGGGTTAGTGTTAGGGTTTCGAGTTTAGTGTTAGGGTTAAGTTTAGGGTTAGGGTTAGGTACACGTTTCGGGTTTGAGCATGGTTAGGTTTAGTGTTAGGGTTATAATTAAGTTTAGGTTTTGGCTGATGGTTAAGGTTAGGTTTAGGGACAGGGTTAGTTACAGGGTGAGGGTTAGAGTTAAAGATAGAGAGACGGTAAGCGTCAGAGTTAGGTTTAGCGACAGTGTTAGGGTTAGGGTTAGGGTTAGAGTTAGGGTTTAGGGTTAGGGTTAGGGTAAGGGTTTAGGATTTAGGGTTAGGGTTATGGTTAGGGTTAGGGTTTGGGTTAGGGGCAGGATAAGGGTTTGGGAAATGGTTAGGTTTAGTGTAGGGTTATAGTTAAATTTTGGTTTTGGCTGATGGTTAAGGTTAGTTTTAGGGACAGGTTTAGTGACAGGGTGAGGGTTAGAGTTAAGTTTAGAGAGACGGTAAGGGTCAGAGTTAGGTTTAGCGACAGTGTTAGTGTTAGGGATCAGGTTAGGTTAGGGTTTAGGGTTAGGGTTAGGGTTAGGGTTAGGAATAGGGGAGGGTTAGTGTTTACATTTTAGGGTTAGTGTTTAGGGATAGGGTTAGGGTTAGGGTTAGGGTTAGGGTTAGGGTTAGGGTTAGGTTTAGGGTTTAGTGTTTATGGTTAGGGTTAGCGTTAGGTTTAGGGTTTGGGTTTAGGGTTTAGGTTTAGGGTTAGGGTTAGTGTTAGGGTTTCGGGTTTAGTGTTAGAGTTAAGGTTAGTGTTAGGGTTAGGTACACGTTTCGTGTTTGAGACATGGTTAGGTTTAGTGTTAGGGTTATAGTTAAGTTTAGGTTTTGGCTGATGGTTAAGGTTAGGTTTAGGGACAGGGTTAGTTACACGGTGAGGGTTAGAGTTAAAGATAGAGAGACGGTAAGTGTCAGAGTTAGGTTTAGCGACAGTGTTAGGGTTAGGGTTAGGGTTAGGTTAGGTTTACGTTTAGGGTTAGGGTTAGGGTTAGGTTTTAGGGATAGGGTTAAGGTTAGGGTTACGGTTTAGGTTTAGGGTTAGGGTTAAGGTTAGGGTTTAGGGTTTAGTGTTAGTGTTAGGGTTAGCGTTAGCATTAGTTTTAGGGTTAGGGACAGGATTAGGGTTTGGGACATGGTTAGGTTTACTGTTAGGGTTATATTAAGTTTAGGTTTTGTCTGATGCTTAAGTTTAGGTTTAGGGACAGGGTTAGTGACAGGGTGAGGGTTAGAGTTAAGGTTGGAGAGACGGTAAGGGTCAGAGTTAGGTTTAGCGACAGTGTTAGGGTTAGGGATCAGGTTAGGTTAGGGTTTAGGGTTAGGGTTAGGGTTAGGGTTAGGAATAGGGGAGGGTTAGTGTTTACATTTTAGGGTTAGGGTTTAGGGATAGGGTTAGGGTTAGGGTTAGGGTTAGAGTTAGGGTTAGGGTTAGGGTTAGGTTTTAGGGATAGGGTTAGGGTTAGGATTATGGTTTAGGTTTAGGGTTAGGCTTAAGGTTAGGGTTTAGGGTTTAGGGTTAGGGTTAGGGTTAGAGATAGGGTTTAGTCTTTAGGGTTAGGGTTAGTGTTAGGGTTTAGGGTTTAGTGTTAGGGTTAGGGTTAGGGTTAGGGTTAGGGTTTAGTGTTTATGGTTAGGGTTAGCGTAGGGTTAGGGTTTGGGTTTAGTGTTTAAGTTTAGGGTTAGGGTTAGTGTTAGTGTTAGGGTTAGGGTTAGGGTTAGGGACAGGATTAGGGTTTGGGACATGGTTAGGTTTACTGTTAGGGTAATATTAAGTTTAGGTTTTGTCTGATGCTTAAGTTTAGGTTTAGGGACAGGGTAAGTGACAGGGTGAGGGTTAGAGTTAAGGTTGGAGAGACGGTAAGGGTCAGAGTTAGGTTTAGCGACAGTGTTACGGTTAGGGATCAGGTTAGGTTAGGTTTTAGGGTTAGGGTTAGGGTTAGGGTTAGGAATAGGGGAGGGTTAGTGTTTACATTTTAGGGTTAGGGTTTAGGGATAGGGTTAGGGTTAGGGTTAGGGTTAGAGTTAGGGTTAGGGTTAGGGTTAGGGTTAGGTTTTAGGGATAGGGTTAGGGTTAGGGTTAGGGTTTATGTTTAGGTTTAGGGTTAAGGTTAGGGTTTAGGGTTTAGGGTTAGGGTTAGGGTTAGAGTTAGGGTTTAGGCTTTAGATTTAGGGTTAGTGTTAGGGTTTAGGGTTTACGGTTAGGGTTAGGGTTAGGGTTAGGTTTAGGGTTTAGTGTTTATGGTTAGGGTTAGCGTTAGGGTTAGGGTTTGGGTTTAGGGTTTAGGTTTAGGGTTAGGGTTAGTGTTAGGGTTTCGGGTTTAGTGTTAGGGTTAAGGTTAGGGTTAGGGTTAGGTACACGTTTCTGGTTTGAGACATGGTTAGGTTTAGTGTTAGGCTTATAGTTAAGTTTATGTTTTGGCTGATGGTTAAGGTTAGGTTTAAGGACAGGGTTAGTTACAGGGTGAGGGTTAGATTTAAAGATAGAGAGACGGTAAGGGTCAGAGTTAGGTTTAGCGACAGTGTTAGGGTTAGGGTTATGGTTAGGTTAGGGTTAGGGTTAGAGTTAGGGTTTAGGGTTAGGGTTAGGGTTAGGGTTTAGGATTTAGGGTTAGGGTTATGGTTATGGTTAGGGTTAGGGTTAGGGGCAGGATTAGGGTTTGGGACATGGTTAGGTTTACTGTTAGGGTTATATTAAGTTTAGGTTTTGTCTGATGCTTAAGTTTAGGTTTAGGGACAGGGTTAGTGACAGGGTGAGGGTTAGAGTTAAGGTTGGAGAGACGGTAAGGGTCAGAGTTAGGTTTAGCGACAGTGTTAGGGTTAGGGATCAGGTTAGGTTAGGATTTAGGGTTAGGGTTAGGCTTAGGGTTAGGAATAGGCGAGGGTTAGTGTTTAAATTTTAGGGTTAGGGTTTAGGGATAGGGTTAGGGTTAGGGTTAGGGTTAGAGTTAGGTTTAGTGTTAGGGTTAGGGTTAGGGTTAGGTTTTAGGGATAGGGTTAGGGTTAGGGTTTAGGGTTTAGGGTTAGGGTTAGGGTTAGAGTTAGGGTTTAGGCTTTAGGGTTAGGGTTAGTGTTAGGGTTTAGGGTTTAGGGTTAGGGTTAGGGTTAGGGTTAGGGTTAGGGTTTAGTGTTTATGGTTTGGGTTAGCGTTAGGGTCAGGGTTTGGGTTTAGTGTTTAGGTTTAGGGTTAGGGTTAGTGTTAGGGTTTCGAGTTTAGTGTTAGGGTTAAGGTTAGGGTTAGGGTTAGGTACACGTTTCGGGTTTGAGACATGGTTAGGTTTAGTGTTAGGGTTATAGTTAAGTTTAGGTTTTGGCTGATGGTTAAGGTTAGGTTTAGGGACAGGTTTAGTTACAGGGTGAGGGTTAGAGTTAGGGATAGAGAGACGGTAAGGGTCAGAGTTAGGTTTAGCGACAGTGTTAGGGTTAGGGTTAGGGTTAGAGTTTAGGATTTAGGGTTAGGGTTATGGTTATGGTTAGGGTTAGTGTTAGGGGCAGGTTAGGGTTTGGGAAATGGTTAGGTTTAGTGTAGGTTTATAGTTAAATTTTGGTTTTGGCTGATGGTTAAGGTTCGTTTTAGGGACAGGTTTAGTGACAAGGTGAGGGTTAGAGTTAAGTTTAGAGAGACTGTAATGGTCAGAGTTAGGTTTAGCGACAGTGTTAGTGTTAGGGATCAGGTTAGGTTAGGGTTTAGGGTTAGGGTTAGGGTTAGAGTTAGGAATAGGGGAGGGTTAGTGTTTACATTTTAGGGTTAGGGTTTAGGGATAGGGTTAGGGTTAGGGTTAGGGTTAGGGTTAGAGTTAGGATTTAGGCTTTAGGGTTAGGGTTAGGGTTCGAGTTAGGGCTTACGGTTTAGGGTTAGGGTTAGGGTTTCCGGTTTCGGGTTAGGGTTAAGGTTAGGGTTTAGGGTTTAGGGTTAGGGTTAGGGTTAGGGTTAGCATTAGGTTTAGGGTTAGGGACAGGATTAGGGTTTGGGACATGGTTAGGTTTAGTGTTAGTGTTATATTAAGTTTAGGTTTTGTCTGATGCTTAAGTTTAAGTTTAGGGACAGGGTTAGTTACAGGGTGAGGGTTAGAGTTAAGGTTGGAGAGACGGTAAGGGTCAGAGTTAGGTTTAGCGACAGTGTTAGGTTTAGGGATCAGGTTAGGTTAGGGTTTAGGGTTAGGGTTAGGGTTAGGGTTAGGGTTAGGGTTAGGTTTTAGGGATAGGGTTAGGGTTTTGTTTACGGTTTAGGTTTAGGGTTAGGGTTAAGGTTAGGGTTTAGGGTTCAGGATTAGGGTTAGGGTTAGAGTTAGGGTTTAGGCTTTAGGGTTAGGGTTAGGGTTTAGTGTTTATGGTTAGGTTTAGCGTTAGGGTTAGGGTTTGGGTTTAGGGTTTAGGTTTAGGGTTAGGTTTAGTGTTAGGGTTTTGGGTTTAGTGTTAGGGTTAAGGTTAGGGTTAGGGTTAGGTACACGATTCGGGTTTGAGACATGGTTAGGTTTAGTGTTAGGGTTATAGTTAAGTTTAGGTTTTGGCTGATGGTTAAGGTTAGGTTTAGGGACAGGCTTAGTTACATGGTGAGGGTGAGAGTTAAAGATAGACAGACGGTAAGATTCAGAGTTAGGTTTAGCGACAGTGTTAGGATTAGGGTTAGGGTTAGGTTAGGGTTAGGGTTAGGGTTAGGGTTTAGGGTTAGGGTTAGGGTTAGGGTTTAGGATTTAGGGTTAGGGTTATGGTTAGGGTTAGGGTTAGGGTTAGGGGCAGGATTAGGGTTTGGGAAATGGTTAGGTTTAGTGTAGGGTTATAGTTAAGTTTTGGTTTTGGCTGATGGTTAAGGTTAGTTTTAGGGACAGGTTTAGTGACAGGGTGAGGGTTAGAGTTAAGTTTAGAAAGATGGTAAGGGTCAGAGTTAGGTTTAGCGACAGTGTTAGTGTTAGGAATCAGGTTACGTTAGGATTTAGGGTTAGGGTTAGGGTTAGGGTTAGGAATAGGGGAGGGTTAGTGTTTACATTTTAGGGTTAGGGTTTAGGGATAGGGTTAGGGTTAGGGTTAGGGTTAGGGTTAGAGTTAGGATTTAGGCTTTAGGGTTAGGGTTAGGGTTAGAGTTAGGGCTTACGGTTTAGGGTTAGGGTTAGGGTTAGGGTTAGGGTTTCGGGTTTGGGTTAGGGTTAAGTTTAGGGTTAGTGTTAGGTACACGATTCGGGTTTGAGACATGTTTAGGTTTAGTGTTAGGGTTATGGTTAAGTTTAGGTTTTGGCTGATGGTTAAGGTTAGGTTTAGGGACAGGGTTAGTTACAGGGTGAGTGTTAGGGTTAGGGTTAGGGTTAGGGTTAGGGTTAGGTTTTAGGGATAGGGTTAGGGTTAGGGTTACGGTTTAGTGTTAGGGTTAGGGTTAAGGTTAGGGTTTAGGGTTTAGGGTTAGGGTTAGGGTTAGAGTTAGGGTTTAGGCTTTAGGGTTAGGGTTAGTGTTAGTGTTTAGGGTTTAGGGTTAGGATTAGGGTTAGGGTTAGGGTTAGGGTTAGGGTTAGGGTTAGGGTTAGGGTTAGGTTTAGGGTTAGGGTTAGGGTTAGAGTTAGGGCTTACGGTTTAGGGTTAGGGTTAGGGTTAGGGTTAGGGTTTCGGGTTTCGGGTTAGGGTTAAGTTTAGGGTTAGTGTTAGGTACACGATTCGGGTTTGAGACATGTTTAGGTTTAGTGTTAGGGTTATGGTTAAGTGTAGGTTTTGGCTTATGGTTAAGGTTAGGTTTAGGGACAGGGTTAGTTACAGGGTGAGTGTTAGGGTTAGGGTTAGGGTTAGGGATAAGGTTAGGGTTAGGGTTACGTTTTAGGTTTAGGGTTAGGGTTAAGTTTAGGGTTTAGGGTTTAGGGTTAGGGTTACGGTTAGAGTTAGGGTTTAGGCTTTAGGGTTAGGGTTAGTGTTAGGGTTTAGGGTTTAGGGTTAGGGTTAGGGTTAGGGTTAGGTTTAGGGTTTAGTGTTTATGGTTAGGGTTAGCGTTAGGGTTAGGGTTTGGGTTTAGGGTTTAGGTTTAGGGTTAGTGTTAGTGTTAGGGTTTCGGGTTTAGTGTTAGGGTTAAGGTTAGGGTTAGGGTTAGGTACACGTTTCTGGTTTGAGACATGGTTAGGTTTAGTGTTAGGGTTATAGTTAAGTTTAGGTTTTGGCTGATGGTTAAGGTTAGGTTTAGGGACATGGTTAGTTAGAAGGTGAGGGTTAGAGTTAAGGTTAGAGAGACGGTAAGGGTCAGAGTTAGGTTTAGCGACAGTGTTAGGGTTAGGGATCAGGTTAGGTTAGGGTTTAGGGTTAGGGTTAGGGATAGGGTTAGGAATAGGTGAGGGGAGGGGTTTACATTTTAGGGTTAGGGTTTAGGTATAGGGTTAGGGTTAGGGTTAGGGTTAGAGTTAGGGTTAAGGTTAGGGTTAGGGTTAGATTTTAGGGATAGTGTTCGGGTTAGGGTTTAGGGTTTCGGGTTAGGTTTAGGGTTAGGGTTAGCATTAGGGTTAAGTTTAGGTACAGTATTAAGGTTAGGGTTAGGGTTAGGGTTAGGGTTAGGGTTAGGGTTTCAGGTTTAGGGTTAGTGTTAGGTTAGGGTTAAGGTTAGGGTTATGGACAAGATTCGGTTTTGGGACATGTTAAGTTTAGTTTTAGGTTATAGTTAAATTTAGGTTTTGGCTGATGTTTAAGGATAAGTTTAGGGACAGGGTTAGTGACAGGGTGAGGGTTAGAGTTAAGGTTAGTGAGACAGTAAGGATCAGAGTTAGGTTTAGCGACAGTGTTAGGGTTAGGGTTAGGGTTAGGGTTTAGGGTTAGGGTTAGGGTTTAGGATTAGGGTTAGGGTTAGCGTTAGCGTTAGGCATAGGGTTAGGGTTAGTGTTTAGTGTTTAGGGTTAGGGTTAGGTACAGGATTAGGGTTTGAGACATGGTTAGGTTTTGTGTTAGGGTTAGGGTTATGGTTAGGGTTAGGGTTATTGTTTAGGGGTAGGGTTAGGGTTAGGGTTAGGGTTACGGTTAGGGTTAGGGTTAGGTTTTAGGGATAAGGTTAGTGATAGGGTTACGGTTTAGGGTTAGGGTTAGGGTTAAGGTTATGGTTTAGGGTTTAGAGTTAGGGTTAGGGTTAGGGTTAGCATTAGGTTTAGGGTTAGGGACAGGATTAGGGTTTGGGACATGGTTAGGTTTAGAGTTAGGGTTATATTAAGTTTAGGTTTTGTCTGATGCTTAAGTTTAGGTTTAGGGACAGGGTTAGTGACAGGGTGAAGGTTAGAGTTAAGGTTGGAGAGACGGTAAGGGTCAGAGTTAGGTTTAGAGACAGTGTTAGGGTTAGGGTCAATATTAGGTTCAGAGTTAAGGTAAGATTAGCGTTATGGTTACAAGCAGATTAGGTTGAGTGATACTGTTAGTGTTAGTGACAGGCTTAGTGTTAGGGTTAGGGTTAGGGTTAGGGACAGTGTTAGGGTTAGGTTTGGAGTTGAGTTTAGTTTTAGGTTTCAATTTAGGGCTGGGGTTAGTGTTAGAGTTAGGGTGGCCTCGGATTAGGGAAGGGATAGGGTCAGGCACAGGGATTGGGATATATTTATGGTTAGGGTTAGGGTTATAAACAGGTTTAATTAGAGTCAGGGTTAGAGACAGGTATGGTTAGGGTTAGGGTCAAGGTACAGGTAAGATTTAGTTTAAGATTAGGACTTTGGGAAGTTTTTGTATGAGGAAGAATTTCACAGAGAAGACACCAGTATCTGATCTCACTTCCTGGTGATAAATCTTAAAAGAACTTGGAACCCTTGTAACCAGGCAACCACATCATAATGCAGCCCTTTCCCAGCTCACTGTGATGGAGATGCTGGAAATAGTACCATGTTTCCATGATGCGGCCTAGTGGCCTCAGGAACTGGCCTCAGGAAAGCCGAAATGGTGAAACTTCACCCATGTTTTAGACTCTGATTTAGGTCTCACACAAGATTCTTCTGGCCGTTGTTTCAGAGGTCAATAATATAACACAGGAAGGCCAAGGGCAGACCAGGCCAGGTTAGACAATCACGCTGATCTTACACTGACTGTCGTCCGACCTCTCATTCCTTGTGTGTGTGTGTGTGTGTGTGTGTGTGTGTGTGTGTGTGTTATGTTAGTGTTGGTGGGGAGGGGGAGGACGGTAGAGGGTTTGCTCAGTCTTCTTTTTCAAGGTCCCTCAGTTGTAAGAATAGACTGTTTATTAGAGAATTTTCTTCTTTCTGGAGGTAGGCCTCTATTGCTCTGAAATTGCTTCTTAGGACTGCTTTCGCTATGTGCATACATTTGGGAACATTGTGTTTTCACTTACTTTAGCCTCAAGGTATTTTTTCATTTCTTCCTTGATGACATTGCTGACCCATTGAGTATCATGTTGCTTAGATCCCTTGCTTTTGTGTGTTTTCCCATTATTTTCTTGCAATTGATTTCTAGGTAGATACCAGAGAAGATGCTTGGTACCATTTCAGTCTTCTTGTATCTATGGAGATATGTTTGAGGGTCTAACATGTGACCTATTGTGGAAAATGTCCCGTGTGCCCTTGAAAGGAGTGTATATTGTTCGGATAAGGGGTGAGATGGTCTACAAATATCAATTTAAGTCCTTTAATTCCATTGTTTCTTGGTTGATTTTCTGTCTGGATGATGTATTTGCATGTCATCATCCCCTACTATGACTCACAATGTCTTCATTTATGACTCACCATGTTTGCTTTCAGTGTTAGTTGGTCCTACGTGTGCCATGTATATGATTAGAAGAGTCCCATCCTCTTGTTGGATTGATGGTTTTATCAATATGACATGTAATTTTTGTCACTTGTTATAGCTTTTGTTTTAAAGTCTATGTTATCTGAGTATTGTTCCCCAGCTTTTTATTTCCCCATTTCCATTGGTAAAACTTATCTTTTTCCATCCCTTCACTTTAAGTCTCTGTGTGTCTTTCGATATGGAGTGACATTTGTGGGAAGCATATGTATTATTTTTTTGGTGTCTTTTATCCATTCTGCGACACCAGTTTTTTTTCTAGGTGACGCAACTTTCAATTATTATTTTGATGATGAAATGCTCAATGAGAGGACTTGTTGCATGGTCCTGATAACATGAGAGGCCACCAGGTGCTAAGGCTGCCTTGGAAGTAAGATGGGACACTGTCAGGGCATGAAGTTCCACAGGCCATTCTGCTGGTTGGAAGGAAAACGGCACCCATTTCCATTTGAGCAGGTCACATGCAATGTGTGACCCTGCCTGACAGACAGTAGGACCTGAAGTTTGAAAGTCAGCATACCCCAGTGTCTCCAGACTCCCTAGGCAATGGGAAAGGTATTTACGATGGTCTAGTAAACAAGGCCACAGGACCCTAGCCTCAACTGGTAGGAAAAAAAGACCCCACCTGAATGCAAATTATGGTTCCCAGACACATTGTTGGAGAGGAGGTAATCCGGCCGCCACCTGGCTTTAGTGGAACAATGTGGCCCTAGCCCTTTCTGTCTGAGAAAGGAGAAACTGCTTGAGTGGGTTGTCAGGAAGCCAGAACATCCTGACAGAGTGTGGAGACCTTGGCAACCCACCAGCAGCGTGCAAATCACAAGTTTCCCTGCCAAAGGCGGGAGACGGATGCCCCACAGCTCGTGCAAGTGGGGCAACATGGACACCAGGCCCTAATGGCAAACGGATGGTGACTTGCCACCTTCCCCCTCACTGCCAGACTGTGAGTGGCACTTGAGACTCCTGGCCCTTCTTGCAGAGGGAGTGAACCCAGGACCCTCTTTGTTGTGCACAACGCCTCAAACCGGTGGCTTTCTTGGAAGAGGAAGTATCCCGCCCATGAAAGCTATGGTCACAAGGGCCTCCTGATAGAAAAGTTTACCCAGGCCTTCAGCTCTCCCAGCAGTTCGCCAGGGACCCAAGACCCTCGTGGATGAGGAATGGTCCACCATGCCTACCAGACATACAAGGGCAAGAAGACTCCAGTTCATTTAGGGTGACCAAGTTGACCCATTCCCCACCTAATGCAGAAGTGAAGGGAGACCAAAACCAGCCCCTATGAGTGAATCAATGAAGCTCTGTGCCCCCGCAATAGCACAACACCTACAACCTCTTCTGGTACAAATAAACCTGGCCTAGGTCTCGCCACAGGAGAGGGGGCTCCAACTACCCCTGACACATCAAATCCTCTGAGCAACTGAGCCAGGAGCCAATAAAAGAAGGCCACTGAAGGGGCAACAGAGAGAGACACACAGTGAGCGAGAGAGACCAAAGACAAAATGACAGAAGGAGACACAGGGAGAAGAAATGGGAGGGGGAGCATAGCATCCAAGACCCAGACATTGAAAGCCATGGGATGGCCGCTCACCCTGGGAAACACACTGAGACTGTCACACCGAGGCTGTGTTGAGGTGGAATCTTACACATTGGAGTGTGGTCGTGCCGGGGACTGAGGTTCTGTGAGGAGGCGGTGCCCTGTCGGTGGCAATCACGGTGGTGACTAAGTGCATGCCGCCAGGGTCCCAGCAGTGCTATGGTGCTCCGAGCCTCACCCAGATTTCCACCTTGGGGCGACAAGTTGTAGTAGCAGGTACTCTCTCTGCCTGGGTCACGTGCCACTCAGCTTTTCCCATAGAGGTCTTCTGTCCTGCAGTCAGAGGCCTCACACGACTCACAGGGGTGTTGGTGTATTTCTCCATAGTTGAGTCTGCTGTTTTGGTCCGGCTCTTTTCCCCTGTGTGATGGGAGTCCTAGGTAGGATGGAGGATTACCGTGCATTGGGGAAGATTGCGAACGAGGGGCACAGCAGCGAAGACAGGGGCCTTCGTTATGGTGGGTCATGTGATACATCCCTTGGTCCTGGGTCGAGCGACACGACAGAGTGGGTGACTCAATGCACACTTGCAGGGAGACAGACGGTTTTCCTTGAGTCCTTGGACTGTGGTGCCAAGGACGTGCATTGCCCTGACTGGAGAAAGCCGCTGTGAAGTGATGCAGCGAAGGTGGAGACATGCGTAGTGGAAAGCCCTGGTCCAGGGCATTGCGGATGTCGGTGATTGCCCCAAATGGCTGGGAGCTGCTAGCTTGTGGGCAGGAGCAGGGAGAGAGCTGAAGGAGCACCAGCCAGCGGGCGTCGACATGTGGTTGGGGTTGTGAGGCTGTAGGGCAGGGCGGCGAGTTCGCCGATAGCCTGGGGACCAGCAGCGGGTTGAGCGGCGGAAGAGCGGCAACAGGCAGGAGGTATTGCAATGGAGCCCATCGTGGGGTGGCGGCAACAGTAGGGGAAGGCAAAAGCCTGTAGGACGTGGTATTCCAACAGGTCCTCATGCAAGAACTAACCAGACCCAATCATGCTTACGTTCCGGGATCAGACGACATCATCTAATTCAGGGTGGGATTCCCATAGGCACAGGGACTTGACATTGTTTGCCCAAGGGGACCTCTTCCGGCCGGCCTGTTATGTGTGCGTCACCATGCTGGGTGCTCTCACTTAGCGTGTGTGCCAGAGAGCACTCTCCACCAACCTCATCATCCCATGCTGCACGTTTCGCCGTTTCCCCAACCGCTGATCCGGAAGCTGCTGCCGTGAGTAGTGGCCATTCCAGGCTTGCAGTGAGCCTTCTTCATTGGCCATGTCAGGGGCACCGCCGGCCACTGATGCTCCCCTGGTGGTCACACAGTACTGCTAGTGCTGGCCTGCAGGAACTCTCCAGGCCCTGGATGGCTTGCCTCCACACACACAACTGGCTAATCTGCAGTCCCTTGTTCGGGGCAACTGAGGCTTGGGGACTGTCAGAACCCTGGGATTCCAGGCATGGGCATATCGGCCCTGGCCCCGGGACTTGCACCAACAAGTGCCTTGTCACTGGCTCTGACCCGAACTGCTTGCCAGTGTGACCGGCCATAGTCACGGGATGCCAAAAGCACCATCAGGGTTCATCGGGCCCACATCAATGCCACCCTTCTATACACTGCCGTCCACTTTTCCCACGCTATGAACAGGACCCCCACACTCACATGATATTTTCCTATACATCACCTCTCCAAACCCTTTGTGCTGAGCGTTATAATGACAGATGGCTAGAGAGAAAGCAAGACCGAGGCAGAGGGAGACAGACTGAATGAGAGAAGGACAAAGGGAAGAAATTGAAGAGATAGACATAGAAGGAGTGCGATATGAAGAGAGATGCACGACAGGTAGACAGTGCGAGAGACAAACAGATAAAGAAACACACACACCCACAGACACACACACTCAGACATGCACACACACCACACTGAAAGAGAGAACCAGAAGCATGAAGAGACCGAGTGTGAGACAGACACAGCATCGCATACAGAGACAGTGATCTAGGAATAGAAAACAAGTCACTGAGAGACACAGAGAGACAGAGAAAGAGAGAAAGAGGGAGCCGGCAGCGTCATAAACTTTCTATTACTCAGTCTGGAAATGACGCCCCAACATTTTCTTTTCTCTATTCCTTAGAAAAGGGTCCCAAACAATGCCAATTCTTAAAAGGCGGGGCTCACGCAGAGATGTGTGACATGGAAGCAGGCACACTGGGAGCCATGGAGGGGCCGCCCCACACGCAGGCCGAGATAGGTGCTTGGCCCCAAGTCTCAACATAATGGAGTCCCTCGAAAGTTCAGTGCCAGAGGGAACTGTGTTGGAAATGGATTTCATTACAGCCCTCTTGAGATAGAGGCAGGAAACCAATGTGCGTCCCTAGGTGCCAGATCAGACGCAGCCCGTAGGCTGTGTTCTGACCTCTGTTCAGCACAAACGTCATCGGTCAGGTCTGCACCCGACAACATGTGACCACAGCCCAGGGTTTCTAGGCACTACACGTGTTCATAATGTGATGACATTTTGAGGTGGAGATGCTAGAACGACCTGTACTACGCACATGGGAAAACTGCGGAGGCCCTGACAGCACATGCTGCTCAGAGTCACATCACTATGAGGAGTGCAAGCCAGCTCTAAACCAAGCTCTGGGTCCTCAAAGCCATGGCTGCGGCTGCACACAGGTTGTCCTGAAACTGTGGCATGGTCAGTGTTAGTGTAACTGGGCGTGGCCTTGTTTTGTGAGGTAGGGTGAGCAATCCCTAACCCAGAGGGACTTTGGGGAGTTTTTGTATGTGGAAGAAGTTCACAGAGGAGACCCCAGTCTGTGATCTCACTTCCTGGTCATAAAGCTTAAAAGAACTTGGAACCCTGGTAACCAGGCAACCACATCATAATGAAGCCCTTTCCCAGCTCACTGTGATGGAGATGCTGGAAATAGTACCATGTTTCCATGCTGCGGCCTAGCGGCCTCAGGCACTGGCCTCAGGAAAGCCGAAATGTTGAAAGTTTACCCATGTTTTAGACTCTGATTTAGGTCTCACACAACATTTTTCAGGCCATTGTTTCAGAGGTCAATAATATAACACAGGAAGGCCAAGGGCAGACAAGGCCAGGTTAGAGAATCACGCTGATCTCACACTGACTGTCGTCCACCCTCTCATTGTTTGTGTGTGTGTGTGTGCGTGCGTGTGTGTGTGTGTGCGTGTGTGTGTGTGTGTGTGTGTGTGTTTATGTGAGTGTTGGTGGAGAGGGGGAGGATGGTAGAGGGTTTGCTCAGTCTTCTTTTTCAAGGTCCCTCAGTTGTAATAATAGACTGTTTATTAGAGAATTTTCTTCTTTCTGGAGGTAGGCCTCTATTGCTCTGAAATTGCTTCTTAGGACTGCTTTCGCTGTGTGCATACATTTGGGAACATTGTGTTTTCACTTATTTTAGCCTCAAGGTATTTTTTCATTTCTTCCTTGATGACATTGCTGATCCATTGAGTAGCATGTTGCTTAGATCCCATGCCTCTGTGTGTTTTCCCATTATTTTCTTGCATTTGATTTCTAGTTAGATACCAGAGAAGATGCTTGGTACCATTTCAGTCTTCTTGTATCTATGGAGATATGTTTCACGGTCAAACATGTGACCTATTGTGGAAAATGTCCCGTGTGCCCTTCAAGGGAAAGTATATTGTTCGGATAAGGGGTGAGATGGTCTACAAATATCAATTTAAGTTCTTTAATTCCATTGTTTCTTGGTTGATTTTCTGTCTGGATGATGTACTTGCATGTCATCATCCCCTACTATGACTCTCAATGTCTTCATTTATGACTCACCATGTTTGCTTTCAGTGTTAGTAGGTCTTACTTGTGCCATGTATATGATTAGAAGAGTCTAATCCTCTTGTTGGATTGATGGTTTTATCAATATGACATGTACTTTTTGTCACTTGTTATAGCTTTTGTTTTAAAGTCTATGTTATCTGAGTATTGTTCCCCAGCATTTTATTTCCCCATTTCCATTGGTAAAACGTATCTTTTTCCATCCCTTCACTTTAAGTCTCTGTGTGTCTTTCGATATGGAGTGACATTTGTGGGAAGCATATGTATTATTTTTTTGGTGTCTTTTATCCATTCTGCGACACCAGTTTTTTTTCTAGGTGACGCAACTTTCAATTATTATTTTGATGATGAAACGCTCAATGAGAGGATTTGTTTCATGGTCCTGATAAAATGAGAGGCCAACAGGTGCTAAGGCTGCCTTGGAAGTAGGATGGGACACTGTCAGGGCATGAAGGTCTGCAGGCCATTCTGCTGGTTGGAAGGAACACGGCCCCCATTTCCATTTGAGCAGGTCGCATGCAATGTACGAGCCTGCCTGACAGACAGTTGGACCTGAAGTTTGAAAGTCAGCATAGCCCGGTGTCCCCAGACTCTCTAGGCAATGGGAAACGTATTTATGATGGTCTAGTAAGCAAGGCCACAGGACCCTAGCCTCAACTGTTAGGAAAAAAAGACCCCACCTGAATGCAAATTATCGGTCCCAGACACATTGTTGGAGAGGAGGTAATCGGCCCGCCACCTAGATTGAGTGGAATAATGCGGCCCTAGCCCTTTCTGTGTGAGAAAGGAGAAACAGCTTGAGTGGGTTGTCAGGAACCCAGAACATCCTGACAGAGGGTGGAGACCTTGGCCACCCATCAGCAGTGTGCATATCACAAGTTTCCCTGCCAAAGGCGGGAGACCGATGCCCCAGAGCTCATGCAAGTGGGACAACATGGACACTAGGCACTACTGGCAAAAGGATGGTGATTTGCCACCCGCTCCCTAGGTGCCAGACAGTGAGTGGCACTTGAGACTCCTGGCCCTTGTTGCAGAGGGAGTGAACCCAGGACCCTGTTTGTTGGGCACAACGCCTCAAACCGGTGGCTTTCTTGGAAGACGAAGTATCCCGCCCATGAAAGCTATGGTTACAAGGGCCTCCTGATAGAAAAGTTTACCCAGGCCTTCAGCTTGCCCAGCAGCTCGCCAGGGACCCAAGACACTCTTGGTTGAGGAATGGTCCACCATGCCTACCAGACATAAAAGGGAAAGAAGACCCTAGTTCATTTAGGGTGACCAAGTTGTCCCATTCCCCACCTAATGCAGAAGGGAAGGGAGACCTAAACCAGCCCCTATGAATGGATCAATGAGGCTCTGTGCCCCCGCAATAGCACAACACCTACAACCTCTTCTGGTACAAATAAACCTGGCCTAGGTCTCGCCACAGGAGAGGGGGTCTCCAACTTCCCCTGACACATCAAATCCTCTGAACAATTGAGGTAAGAGCCAATAAAAGAAGGCCACTGAAGGGGCAACAGAGTGAGACACACAGGGAGCGAGAGAGACCCGCAGACAAAATGACAGAAGGAGAAACAGGGAGAAGGAATGGGAGGGGGAGCATAGCATCCAAGACCCAGAGCTTGACAGCCATGGGATGGCCACTCACCCTGGGAAACACTCTGAGACAGTCACACCGAGGCTGTGTTGAGGTGGAATCTTACACATTGGAGTGTGGTCGTGCCGGGGACTGGTGTCCAGTGAGGAGACGGTGCCCTGTCGGTGGCAATCACGGTGGTGACTAAGTGCATGCCGCCAGGGTCCCAGCAGTGAGATGGTGCTCGGAGCCTCACCCAGATTTCCTCCTTGGGGCGACAAGTTGTAGTAGCAGGTACTCTCTGTGCGTGGGTCACTTGCCTCTGAGCTTTTCCCATAGAGGTCTTCTTTCCTGCAGTCAGAGGCCTCACACGACTCACAGGGGTGTTGGTGTTTTTCTCCATAGTTGAGTCTGCTGCTTTGGTCCGGCTCTTTTCCCCTGTGTGATGGGAGTCCTAGGTAGGATGGAGGATTACCGTGCATTGGGGGAGATTGCGAACGAGGGGCACAGCAGCGAAGACAGGGGCCTTCGTTAGGGTGGGTCATGTGATACATCCCTTGGTCCTTGGTCCAGCAACAGACAGCGTGGGTGACTCAATGCACACTTGCAGGGAGACAGACGGTTTTCCTTGAGTCCTTGGTCTGCGGTGCCAAGGACGTGCATTGCCCTGAGTGGAGAAAGCCGCCGTGAGGTGTATTGTGATCAGTAAGAATGGGGGATTGTGATCAGGAAACTAGGGGAATTGTGATCAGGAAGCCAGAGGAATTGTGATCAGGAAGCAAAGGGCATTGTGATCAGTAGGCAAGGGGTATTGTGATCAGGTACCGTGATGTGTAAGACGGGGCATTCTGATAAGCAAACAGGGGGCAATGTGATCAGGAAGAAAGGGGCAGTGGGATCAGCAAGCAGGGAGAATTTTAATCACTAATCAGGGGGTATTGTGATCACAAACAAGGGTCATTATTATCAAGAGCAAGGGGCATTGTGATCACAAAGTATGGGGCATTGTGATCACTAAGAATGGGGATTGTGATGAGCAAGCAAGGGGAATTGTAATCATGAAGCAAAGGGCATTGTAATCATTAGGCAAGGGGTATTGTGATCAGGTAACAAGGAGTAGTTTGATGTGTAAAAAGGGGGCAATGTGAAAAAGAAAAAAGGGGCATTTTGACCAGTTACCAGGGAGCATTTTATCACTAATTAGGTGGTATTGTGATCAATAACAGCGGTCATTATGATTAAGAACAAAGGGCATTGTAATCACAGAGCAATGGGCATTGTGATCAGTAACAGGGAGCATTGTGATCACTAAGGATGGGGGATAGTGATCAGGAAGCAAGGGGAATGGTGATCAAGAAGCAAAGGGCCTTGTGATCAGTAGGAAAGGGGTATTGTGATCAGGTACCGTGATGTGAAAAGACGGGGAATTCTGATAAGCAAGCAGGGGGCAATGTGATCAGGAAGAAAGTGTAATTGTGATCACTCGCAGGGAGCATTTTATTCACTAATCAGGGGGTATTGTGATCAGAAACAGGGGTCATTATGATCGAGAAGAAGCGGCATTCTGACCAGTATACAATGGGCATTGTGATCACAAAGCAGGGGTCATTGTGATCGCTAACTGGGGTATTGTGATCAGAAAAGATGGGGGATTGTGATCAGGAAGCAAGGGGAATTGTGATCAGGAAGCAAGAGGTATTGTGATCAGGAAGCAAAGGGCATTGTGATCAGTAGGAAAGGGGTATTATGATCGGTGAACAAGGGGCAATGTGGTCACAAAGCAGTGGGCATTGCGATCAGTAATGGGGGCATTGTGATCACTAAGGATGGGGGAATGTGATCAGGAAGCAAAGGGCATTGTTATCAGTATGCAAGAGGTATTGTTTACAGTGAAAAAGGGGTACTGTGATGTGTAAATAGGGGGTATTCTGATAAGTAAGCAGGGGCATTTTGATCAAGAAGAAAGGGGCATTGTGATCAGTAATGGGGGTATGGTGATCAGGAAAAATGGGGAATTGTGATCAGGAAGCAAGGGGAATTGTGATCAGGAAGCAAGAGTTATTGTGATCAGGAAGCAAAGGGCATTGTGAGCAGTAGGCAAGGGGTATTGTGATCAAAGAACAAGGGGTACTGTGATGTGTAAACAGGGGGCATTCTGATAAGTAAGCAGGGGCATTGTGATCAGGAGAAAAGGGGCATTTTGACCATTAAGCAGGGAGCATTGTAATTACTCTTCAGGGTTCATTGTGACCACAAACAAGGGTCATTATGATCAAGAGCAAGGGGCATTGTGATAACAAAGCAGGGGGCATTGTAATCAGTAAAGATGTGGAATTGTGATCAGGAAGTAAGGGGATTTGTGATCAGGAAGCAAGGGGCATTGTGATCAGTAGGCAAGGGGTATTGTGATCAGTGAACAACGGGTACTGTGATGTGTAAACAGGGTGCATTCTGAAAAGTAAGCAGGGGGCGTTGTGATCAGGAAGAAAGGGTCATTGTGATCAGTAAGCAGGGAGCATTGTAATCACTAATCAGGGGTATTGTGATCAGAAACAGGGGTCCTCATGATCAAGAGCAAGGGGCACTGTGATCACAATGCAGTGGGCATTGTGATCAGTAAAGATGGGAGATTGTGATCAGGAAGCAAGGGGAATTGTGATCAGGAGGCAAGAGGGATTGTGATCAGGAAGCAAAGGCATTGTGATCAGTAGCCAAGGGGTATTGTGATCAGTGAACAAGGGGTACTGTGATGTGTAAACAGGGGGCATTCTGAAAAGTAAGCAGTGGGCATTGTGATCAGGAAAAAAGGGGCATTGTGATCAGTAACTGGGTTATTGTGATCAATAAGAATGTGGAGTTGTGATCAGGAAAAAAGGACATTGTAATCAGTAGGCAAGGGGTATACTGATAGGTGAACAAGGGGTACTGTGATGTGTAAACTGGGGGCATTCTGATAAGTAAGCAGGGGTCATTGTGATCAGGAAGAAAGGGGCATTGTGATCAGTATGCAGGGAGCATTGTAATCACTAATGAGGGGGTATTGTGATCACAAACAAGGGTCATTATGATCAAGAGCAAGGGGCTTTGTGATCACAAAGCAGGGGTTATTGTGCTCAGTTAGGATGTGGAATTGTGATCAGGAAGTAGAGGAATTGTGATCAGGAAGCAAGAGGTATTGTGATCAGGAAGCAAAGGGCATTGTGATCAGTAGGCAAAGGGTTTTGTGATCGGTGAACAAGGGGTACTGTGACGTGTAAACAGGGGATATTCTGAAAACTAAGCAGGCAGCATTGTGATCAGTAAAAGGGGGCACTGTGATCAGGAACAAACTGGCATTTTGACCAGTAAGCCGGGAGCATTGTAATCACTAATCAGGGGGTATTGTGATCAGAAACAGGGGTCATTATGATCAAGTACAAGCGACATTGTGATCAGTAAAGACGGGGCATTGTGATCACAATGCAGGGGCATTGTTATCATTAACGGGGGTACTGTGATCAGTAAGGATGGGGGATTGTGATCAGGAAATAAGGGGAATTGTGATCAGGAAGCAAGAGGCATTGTGATCAGGAACCAAAGGGCATTGTGAGCAGTAAGCACGGAATATTGTAATCACTAAACATGAGGTATTGTGATCAGAAACAGGGGTCATTATGATCAAGAACAAGCGGCATTTTGATCAGTAAAGAAGGGGCATTGTGATCACAAAGCAGGGGGCATTGTGATCAGTAAAAGGGGGCAGCGTGATCCGGAACAAAGGGGCATTTTGACCAGTAAGCAGGGAGCATTGTAATCACTAATCAGAGGGTATCGTGACCACAAACAAGGATCATTATTATCAAGAGCAAGGGGCATTGCGATCAGGAAGAATGGGGGATTGTGATCAGGAACCCATGGAATTGTGATCAGGAAGCAAGATATATTGTGATCAGGAAGCAAAGGGCATTGTGATCATTAGGCAAGGGCTATCGTGATCAGTGAACAAGAGGTATGTGATGTGTAAACAGGGCGTATTCTGAAAATTAAACAGGGGGCACTGAGATCAGTATCGGGGGTATTGTGATCAGTAAGGATGGGGGATTGTGATCAGGACGCAAGGGCAATTGTGATCAGGAAGCCACAGTTATTGTGATCAGGAAACAAAGGGCATTGTGATCAGTAGGCAAGGGGTATTTTGATCAGTGAACAACGCGTACTGTGATGTGTAAACAGGGGGCAATGAGATCAGGAAGAAAGGGCCATTGTGATCAGTAAGCAGGGAGCATTTTAATCACTCATCAGGGGTTATTGTTATCAGAAACAGTGGTCATTATGATTAAGAACAAGGGGCATTGTGATCACAAAGCAGGGGGTATTGTGATCAGTAACACGGGGCATTGTGATCACTAAAGATGGGGGATTGTGATCAGGAAGCAAGGGGAATTGTGATCAGGAAGCAAGAGGCAATGTGATCAGGAAGCAAAGGGCATTGTGAGAAGTAGGCAAGGGATATTGTGATCAGTGAACAAGGGGTACTGTGATGTGTAACAGGGGGCATTCTGAAAAGTAAGCAGGGGGCATTGTGGTCAGTAAAAGGGGGCATTTTGATCAGGTAGATTGGGGCATTGTGATCAGTAAGCAGGGAGCATTCTAATCACTAATCAGGGGGTATTGTGATCAGAAACAAGGGGCATTATGTAAAGAACAAGGGGCATTGTGATAAAAAAACAAGGGGCATTGTGATCACAAAGCAGGGGTCACTGTGATCAGTAACGGGGTATTGTGATCAGTACGAATGGGGGATTTTGATCAGGAAGTAAGGGGAATTGTGATCAGGAAGCAAGAGTCATTGTGATCAGGAAGCAAAGAGCATTGTGAGCAGTAGCAAGGGGTATTGTGATAATTGATCAAGGGTACTGTGATGTGTAAACAGGGGGCATTCTGATAAGTAAGCAGGGGCATTGTGATCAGGAAGAAAGCGGCATTGTGATCAGTAAGCACGGAATATTGTAATCACTATACAGGAGGCATTGTGGTCAGAAACAGGGGTCATTATGATCAAGAACAAGCGGCAATGTGATCAGTAAAGAAGGGGTATTGTGATCACAAAGCAGGGGGCATTGTGATCAGGAAAAAAGGGGCATTTTGCGCAGAAAGCAGGGAGCATTGTAATCACTAATGAAGGGGTTTGTGATCACAACAAGTGTCATTATGATCAAGAGCAAGTGATATTGTGATCACAAAGCAGGGGGCATTGTGATCAGTAAGGATGGGGAATTGTGAACAGGAAATAGCGGAATTGTGATCACGAAGCAAGAGGTATTGTGATCAGGAAGTAAAGGGCATTGTGATCAATACGCAAGGGTATTGTGATCAACGAAGAACGCGTACTGCATGTGTAAACAGGGGGCAAGGTGATCAGGAAGAAAGGGACATTGTGAGTAGTAAGCAGGGAGCATTGTAATCATTCATCAGGGCGTATTGTGATCAGAAACAGGGTTCATTATGATCAAGAACAAGCGGCATTGTGATCAGTAAAGAAGGGTCATTGTGATCACAAAGCAGGGGCATTGTGATCAGTAACAGGGGTATTGTGATCAGGAAGCAAGGGTAACTGTGATCAGGAAGCAATAGTTATTGTTTTCAGGAAGCAAAGGGCATTGTGATCAGTAGGCAAGGGGAATTTTGATCAGTAAGCTGAGGTAATGTGATCAGGAAGCTAAGGGCATTGTGATCACTTGGGAAGGGATATTGTGATCAGTCAACAAGGGGTACTGTGATGTGTAAACAGGGGGCATTCTGAAAAGTCACCAGGCGCATTGTGATCAGAAAGAAAGGGGCATTTTGACCAGTTACCAGGGAGCATTGTAATCACTAATTAGGTGGTATTTTGATCACAAACAGAGTTCATTATGATTAAGAACAAGGGGCATTGTAATCACAAAGCAAGGGGCATTGTGATCAGTAACAGTGGGTGTTGTGAACAGTAAGGATGGGGGATTGTGATCAGGAAGTAAGGGGAATTGGGATCAGGAAGCAAGAGGTATTGTGCTCAGGAGCAAAAGGCATTGTGTTCAGTAGGCAAGGGGTATTGTGATGTGTAAACGGGACATTCTGAAAAGTAAGCAGGTTTCATTGTGATTATTAAAAGGGGGAATTTTGATCAGGAATAAAGGGGCATTTTGACCAGTAAGCAGGGAGCATTGTAATCACTAATTGGGTGGTATTGTGATCACAAACATGGGCCATTATGATTCAGAACAAGGGGCATTGTGATCACAAAGCAGGGGGCATTGTCATCAGTAACAGGGGGCATTGTGATCACTAAGGATGGGGGATTGTGATCAGGAAGCAAGGGGAATTTTGATCAGGAAGCAAAGGGCATTGTGACCAGTAGGCAAGGCGTTTTGCGATCAGGGAACACGGAGTAACGTGATGTGTAAAGATGGGGCATTCTGATAAGCATGCAGGGGGCAATGTGATCAGGAAGAAAGGTGAATTGTGATCAGGAAGCAAGGGGAATAGTGATCAGGAAGCAAGAGTTACTGTGATCAGGAAGCAAAGGGCATTGTGAGCAGTAGGCAAGGGGTATTGTGATCAGAGAACAAGGGGTACTGTGATGTGTAAACAGGGGGCATTCTGATAAGAAAGCAGGGGCATTGTGATCAGGAGAAAAGGGTCATTTTGACCATTAAGCAGGGAGCATTGTAATTACTATTCAGGGTGCATTGTGACCACAAACAAGGGTCATTATGATCAAGAGCAAGGGGCTTTGTGATCACAAAGCAGGGGGCATTGTGCTCAGTTAGGATGTGGAATTGTGATCAGGAAGTAGGGGAATTGTGATCAGTAGGCAAGGGGAATTTTGATCAGTCAGCTGAGGTAATGTGATCAGGAAGCTAAGGGCATTGTGATCACTTGGGAAGGGATATTGTGATCAGTCAACAAGGGGTACTGTGATGTGTAAACAGGGGGCATTCTGAAAAGTCACCAGGCGCATTGTGATCAGAAAGAAAGGGGCATTTTGACCAGTTACCAGGGAGCATTGTAATCACTAATTAGGTGGTATTTTGATCACAAACAGAGGTCATTATGATTAAGAACAAGGGGCATTGTAATCACAAAGCAAGGGGCATTGTGATCAGTAACAGTGGGTGTTGTGAACAGTAAGGATGGGGGATTGTGATCAGGAAGTAAGGGGAATTGAGATCAGGAAGCAAGAAGTATTGTGCTCAGGAGCAAAATGCATTGTGTTCAGTAGGCAAGGGGTATTGTGATGTGTAAACGGGACATTCTGAAAAGTAAGCAGGTTTCATTGTGATTATTAAAAGGGGGAATTTTGATCAGGAATAAAGGGGCATTTTGACCAGTAAGCAGGGAGCATTGTAATCACTAATTGGGTGGTATTGTGATCACAAACATGGGCCATTATGATTCAGAACAAGGGGCATTGTGATCACAAAGCAGGGGGCATTGTCATCAGTAACAGGGGGCATTGTGATCACTAAGGATGGGGGATTGTGATCAGGAAGCAAGGGGAATTTTGATCAGGAAGCAAAGGGCATTGTGACCAGTAGGCAAGGCGTTTTGCGATCAGGGAACACGGGGTAACGTGATGTGTAAAGATGGGGCATTCTAATAAGAAAGCAGGGGCATTGTGATCAGGAGAAAAGGGTCATTTTGACCATTAAGCAGGGAGCATTGTAATTACTATTCAGGGTGCATTGTGACCACAAACAAGGGTCATTATGATCAAGAGCAAGGGGCATTGTGATCACAAAGCAGGGGGCATTGTGATCAGTAAAGATGGGGAATTGTGATCAGGAAGTAAGGGGATTTGTGATCAGGAAGCAAGAGGGATTGTGATCAGGAAGCACGGGGCATTGTGATCAGTAGGCAAGGGGTATTGTGATCAGTGAACAACGGGTACTGTGATGTGTAAACAGGGTGCATTCTGAAAAGTAAGCAGGGGGCGTTGTGATCAGGAAGAAAGGGTCATTGTGATCAGTAAGCAGGGAGCATTTTAATCACTAATCAGGGGTATTGTGATCAGAAACAGGGGTCTTCATGATCAAGAGCAAGGGGCACTGTGATGACAATGCAGTGGGCATTGTGATCACTAAAGATGGGAGATTGTGATCAGGAAGCAAGGGGAATTGTGATCAGGAAGCAAGAGGTATTGTGATCAGGAAGCAAAGGGCATTGTGATCAGTAGGCAAAGTGTTTTGTGATCAGTGAACAAGGTGTACTGTGACGTGTAAACAGGGGATATTCTGAAAACTAAGCAGGCAGCATTGTGATCAGTAAAGGGGGCACTGTGATCAGGAACAAACTGGCATTTTGACCAGTAAGCCGGGAGCATTGTAATCACTAATCAGGGGGTATTGTGATCAGAAACAGGGGTCATTATGATCAAGTACAAGCGACATTGTGATCAGTAAAGACGGGGCATTGTGATCACAATGCAGGGGCATTGTTATCATTAACGGGGGTACTGTGATCAGTAAGGATGGGGGATTGTGATCAGGAAATAAGGGGAATTGTGATCAGGAAGCAAGAGGCATTGTGATCAGGAACCAAAGGGCATTGTGAGCAGTAAGCACGGAATATTGTAATCACTAAACATGAGGTATTGTGATCAGAAACAGGGGTCATTATGATCAAGAACAAGCGGCATTGTGATCAGTAAAGAAGGGGAATTATGAACACAAAGCAGGGGGCATTGTGATCAGTAAAAGGGGGCAGTGTGATCCGGAACAAAGGGGCATTTTGACCAGTAAGCAGGGAGCATTGTAATCACTAATCAGAGGGTATCGTGACCACAAACAAGGGTCATTATTATCAAGAGCAAGGGGCATTGCGATCAGGAAGAATGGGGGATTGTGATCAGGAACCCATGGAATTGTGATCATGAAGCAAGATATATTGTGATCAGGAAGCAAAGGGCATTGTGATCATTAGGCAAGGGCTATCGTGATCAGTGAACAAGAGGTATGTGATGTGTAAACAGGGCGTATTCTGAAAATTAAACAGGGGGCACTGAGATCAGTATCGGGGGTATTGTGATCAGTAAGGATGGGGGATTGTGATCAGGACGCAAGTGCAATTGTGATCAGGAAGCCACAGTTATTGTGATCAGGAAACAAAGGGCATTGTGATCAGTAGGCAAAGGGTATTTTGATCAGTGAACAACGCGTACTGTGATGTGTAAACAGGGGGCAATGAGATCAGGAAGAAAGGGCCATTGTGATCAGTAAGCAGGGAGCATTTTAATCACTCATCAGGGGGTATTGTTATCAGAAACAGTGGTCATTATGATTAAGAACAAGGGGCATTGTGATCACAAAGCAGGGGGTATTGTGCTCAGTAACACGGGGCATTGTGATCACTAAAGATGGGGGATTGTGATCAGGAAGCAAGGGGAATTGTGATCAGGAAGCAAGAGGCATCGTGATCAGGAAGCAAAGGGCATTGTGAGAAGTAGGCAAGGGATATTGTGATCAGTGAACAAGGGGTACTGTGATGTGTAACAGGGGGCATTCTGAAAAGTAAGCAGGGGGCATTGTGGTCAGTAAAAGGGGGCATTTTGATCAGGAAGAATGGGGCATTGTGATCAGTAAGCAGGGAGCATTCTAATCACTAATCAGGGGGTATTGTGATCAGAAACAAGGGGCATTATGTCAAGAACAAGGGGCATTGTGATAAAAAAACAAGGGGCATTGTGATCACAAAGCAGGGGTCACTGTGATCAGTAACGGGGTATTGTGATCAGTAAGAATGGGGGATTTTGATCAGGAAGTAAGGGGAATTGTGATCAGGAAGCAAGAGTCATTGTGATTAGGAAGCAAAGAGCATTGTGAGCAGTAGGCAATGGGTATTGTGATAATTGATCAAGAGTACTGTGATGTGTAAACAGGGGGCATTCTGGTAAGTAAGCAAGGGCATTGTGATCAGGAAGAAAGCGGCATTGTGATCAGTAAGCACGGAATATTGTAATCACTATACAGGAGGTATTGTGATCAGAAACAGGGGTCATTATGATCAAGAACAAGCGGCAATGTGATCAGTAAAGAAGGGGTATTGTGATCACAAAACAGGGGGCATTGTGATCAGGAAAAAAGGGGCATTTTGAGCAGAAAGCAGGGAGCATTGTAATCACTAATGAAGGGGTTTGTGATCACAACAAGTGTCATTATGATCAAGAGCATGTGGCATTGTGATCACAAAGCAGGGGGCATTGTGATCAGTAAGGATGGGGAATTGTGAACAGGAAATAGCGGAATTGTGATCACGAAGCAAGAGGTATTATGATCAGGAAGCAAAGGGCATTGTGATCAGTACGCAAGGGGTATTGTGATCAATGAAGAACGCGTACTGCATGTGTAAACAGGGGACAATGTGATCAGGAAGAAAGGGACATTGTGAGTAATAAGCAGGAAGCATTGTAATCATTCATCAGGGGGTATTGTGATCAGAAACAGGGTTCATTATGATCAAGAACAAGCGGCATTGTGATCAGTAAAGAAGGGTCATTGTGATCACAAAGCAGGGGCATTGTGATCAGTAACAGGGGTATTGTGATCAGGAAGCAAGGGTAATTGTGATCAGGAAGCAATACTTATTGTTTCCAGGAAGCAAAGGGCATTGTGATCAGTAGGCAAGGGGAATTTTGATCAGGAAGCTGAGGTAATGTGATCAGGAAGCTAAGGGCATTGTGATCACTTGGGAAGGGATATTGTGATCAGTCAACAAGGGGTACTGTGATGTGTAAACAGGGGGCATTCTGAAAAGTCACCAGGCGCATTGTGATCAGAAAGAAAGGGGCATTTTGACCAGTTACCAGGGAGCATTGTAATCACTAATTAGGTGGTATTTTGATCACAAACAGAGGTCATTATGATTAAGAACAAGGGGCATTGTAATCACAAAGCAAGGGGCATTGTGATCAGTAACAGTGGGTGTTGTGAACAGTAAGGATGAGGGATTGTGATCAGGAAGTAAGGGGAATTGAGATCAGGAAGCAAGAGGTATTGTGCTCAGGAGCAAAAGGCATTGTGTTCAGTAGGCAAGGGGTATTGTGATGTGTAAACAGGGGACATTCTGAAAAGTAAGCAGGTTTCATTGTGATCATTAACAGGGGGAATTTTGATCAGGAATAAAGGGGCATTTTGACCAGTAAGCAGGGAGCATTGTAATCACTAATTGGGTGGTATTGTGATCACAAACATGGGCCATTATGATTCAGAACAAGGGGCATTGTGATCACAAAGCAGGGGGCATTGTCATCAGTAACAGGGGGCATTGTGATCACTAAGGATGGGGGATTGTGATCAGGAAGCAAGGGGAATTTTGATCAGGAAGCAAAGGGCATTGTGACCAGTAGGCAAGGCGTATTGCGATCAGGGAACAAGGGGTAACATGATGTGTAAAGATGGGGCATTCTGATAAGCATGCAGGGGGCAATGTGATCAGGAAGAAAGGTGAATTGTGATCAGGAAGCAAGGGGAATTTTGATCAGGAAGCAAGAGTTATCGTGATCAGGAAGCAAAGGGCATTGTGAGCAGTAGGCAAGGGGTATTGTGATCAGAGAACAAGGGGTACTGTGATGTGTAAACAGGGGGCATTCTGATAAGTAAGCAGGGGCATTGTGATCAGGAGAAAAGGGGAATTTTGACCATTAAGCAGGGAGCATTGTAATTACTATGCAGGGTGCATTGTGACTTCAAACAAGGGTCATTATGATCAAGAGCAAGGGGCATTGTGATCACAAAGCAGGGGGCATTGTGATCAGTAATGATGGGGAATTGTGATCAGGAAGTAAGGGGATTTGTGATCAGGAAGCAAGAGGGATTGTGATCAGGAAGCAAGGGGCATTGTGATCAGTAGGCAAGGGGTATTGTGATCAGTGAACAACGGGTACTGTGATGTGTAAACAGGGTGCATTCTGAAAAGTAAGCAGGGGGTGTTGTGATCAGGAAGATAGGGTCATTGTGATCAGTAAGCAGGGAGCAATGTAATCACCAATCAGGGGTATTGTGATCAGAAACAGGGGTCTTCATGATCAAGAGCAAGGGACACTGTGATCACAATGCAGAGGGAATTGTGATCAGTAAAGATGGGAGATTGTGATCAGGAAGCAAGGGGAATTGTGATCAGGAAGCAAGAGGGATTGTGATCAGGAAGAAAAGGCATTGTGACCAGTAGGCAAGGGGTATTGTGATCAGTGAACAAGGGGTAATGTGATGTGTAAACAGGGGGCATTCTGAAAAGTAAGCAGTGGGCATTGTGTTCAGGATAAAAGGGGCATTGTGATCAGTAACTGAGTTATTGTGATCAATAAGAATGTGGAGTTGTGATCAGGAAACAAAGGACATTGTGATCAGTTGGCAAGGGGTATTGTGATCAGTGAACAAGGGGTACTGTGATGTGTAAACAGGGGGCATTCTGAAAAGTAAGCAGTGGGCATTGTGATCAGTAAAAGGGGGCATTGTGATCAGGAACAAAGGGGCATTTTGACCAGTAAGCAGGGAGCATTGTAATCACTAATCAGGGGGAATTGTGATCAGAAACAGGGGTCATTATGATCAAGTACAAGCGACATTGTGATCACAAAGCAGGGGCATTGTGATCAGTAACATGGGGCATAGTGATCCTTAAGGATGGGGGATTGTGATGAGGAAGCAAAGGGCATTGGCATCAGTAGGCAAGGGGTATTGTGATCGGTGAATATGGGTACTGTGGTCTGTAAACAGGGGATATTCTATAAAGTATGCAGGATGCATAGTGATCAGAAAAGGTGGCAATGTGATCAGGAACAAATGGGCATTTTGACCAGTAAGCAGGGAGCATTGTAATCACTAATCAGGGGGAATTGTGATCAGAAACAGGGGTCATTATGATCAAGTACAAGCGACATTGTGATCAGTAAAGACGGGGCATTGTGATCACAATGCAGGGGCATTGTTATCATTAACGGGGGTATTGTGATCAGTAAGGATGGGGGATTGTGATCAGGAAATAAGGGGAATTGTGATCAGGAAGCAAGAGGCATTGTGATCAGGAACCAAAGGGCATTGTGAGCAGTAAGCACGGAATATTGTAATCACTAAACATGAGGTATTGTGATCAGAAACAGGGGTCATTATGATCTAGAACAAGCGGCATTGTGATCAGTAAAGAAGGGGCATTGTGATCACAAAGCAGGGGGCATTGTGATCAGTAAAAGGGGGCACTGTGATCCGGAACAAAGGGGCATTTTGACCAGTAAGCAGGGAGCATTGTAATCACTAATCAGAGGGTATCGTGACCACAAACAAGGGTCATTATTATCAAGAACAAGGGGCATTGCGATCAGGAAGAATGGGGATTTGTGATCAGGAACCCAGGGAATTGTGATCAGGAAGCAAGATATATTGTGATCAGGAAGCAAAGGGCATTGTGATCATTACCAAGGGCTATCTTGATCAGTTTACAAGAGGTATGTGATGTGTAAACAGGGCGTATTCTGAAAATTAAGCAGGGGGCACTGAGATCAGTATCGGGGGTATTGTGATCAGTAAGGATGGGGGATTGTGATCAGGAGGCAAGGGCAATTGTGATCAGCAAGCCACAGTTATTGTGATCAGGAAACAAAGGGCATTGTGATCAGTAGGCAAGGGGTATTTTGATCAGTGAACAATGCGTACTGTGATGTGTAAACAGGGGGCAATGTGATCAGGAAGAAAGGGCCATTGTGATCAGTAAGCAGGGAGCATTTTAATCACTCATCAGGGGCTATTGTTATCAGAAACAGTGGTCTTTATGATTAAGAACAAGGGGCATTGTGATCACAAAGCAGGGGGTATTGTGATCAGTAACACGGGGCATTGTGATCACTAAAGATGGGGGATTGTGATCAGGAATCAAGGGGAATTGTGATCAGGAAGCAAGAGGCATTGTGATCAGGAAGCAAAGGGCATTGTGAGAAGTAGGCAAGGGGTATTGTGATCAGCGAACAAGAAGTACTGTGATGTGTAACAGGGGGCATTTTGAAAAGTAAGCAGGGGGCATTGTGGACAGTAAAAGCGGGCATTTTGATCAGGTAGATTGGGGCATTGTGATCAGTAAGCAGGGAGCATTCTAATCACAAATCAGGGGGTATTGTGATCAGAAACAAGGGGCATTATGGTCAAGAACAAGGGGCATTGTGATAAAAAAACAAGGGGCATTGTGATCACAATGCAGGGGGCATTGGGATCAGTAACGGGGTATTGTGATCAGTAAGAATGGGGGATTTTGATCAGGAAGTAAGGGGAATTGTGATCAGGAAGCAAAGAGCATTGTGAGCAGTAGGCAAGGGGTATTGTGATAATTGATCAAGAGTACTGTGATGTGTAAACAGGGGGCATTCTGATAAGTAAGCAAGGGCATTGTGATCAGGAAGAAAGCGGCATTGTGATCAGTAAGCACGGAATATTGTAATCACTATACAGGAGGTATTGTGATCAGAAACAGGGGTCATTATGATCAAGAACAAGCGGCAATGTGATCAGTAAAGAAGGGGTATTGTGATCACAAAGCAGGGGGCATTGTGATCAGGAAAAAAGGGGCATTTTGAGCAGAAAGAAGGGAGCATTGTAATCACTAATGAAGGGGTTTGTGATCACAACAAGTGTCATTATGATCAAGAGCAAGTGGCATTGTGATCACAAAGCAGGGGGCATTGTGATCAGTAAGGATGGGGAATTGTGAACAGGAAATAGCGGAATTGTGATCACGAAGCAAGAGGTATTGTGCTCAGGAGCAAAAGGCATTGTGTTCAGTAGGCAAGGGGTATTGTGATGTGTAAACGGGACATTCTGAAAAGTAAGCAGGTTTCATTGTGATTATTAAAAGGGGGAATTTTGATCAGGAATAAAGGGGCATTTTGACCAGTAAGCAGGGAGCATTGTAATCACTAATTGGGTGGTATTGTGATCACAAACATGGGCCATTATGATTCAGAACAAGGGGCATTGTGATCACAAAGCAGGGGGCATTGTCATCAGTAACAGGGGGCATTGTGATCACTAAGGATGGGGGATTCTGATCAGGAAGCAAGGGGAATTTTGATCAGGAAGCAAAGGGCATTGTGACCAGTAGGCAAGGCGTATTGCGATCAGGGAACACGGGGTAACGTGATGTGTAAAGATGGGGCATTCTGATAAGCATGCAGGGGGCAATGTGATCAGGAAGAAAGGTGAATTGTGATCAGGAAGCAAGGGGAATTTTGATCAGGAAGCAAGAGTTATCGTGATCAGGAAGCAAAGGGCATTGTGAGCAGTAGGCAAGGGGTATTGTGATCAGAGAACAAGGGGCACTGTGATGTGTAATGGGGGACATTCTGATAAGTAAGCAGGGGCATTGAGATCAGGAAGAAAGCGGCATTGTGATCAGTAAGCTCAGAATATTGTAATCACTATACAGGAGGTATTGTGATCAGAAACAGGGGTCATTATGATCAAGAACAAGCGTCAATGTGATCAGTAAAGAAGGGGTATTGTGATCACAAAGCAGGGGGCATTGTGATCAGGAAAAAAGGGGCATTTTGAGCAGAAAGCAGGGAGCATAGTAATCACTAATGAAGGGGTTTGTGATCACAACAAGTGTCATTATGATCAAGAGCAAGTGGCATTGTGATCACAAAGCAGGGGGCATTGTGATCAGTAAGGATGGGGAATTGTGAACAGGAAATAGCGGAATTGTAATCACGAAGCAAGAGGTATTGTGATCAGGAAGCAAAGGGCATTGTGAGAAGTAGGCAAGGGGTATTGTGATCAGTGAACAAGGGGTACTGTGATGTGTAACAGGGGGCATTCTGAAAAGTAAGCAGGGGGAATTGTGGTCAGTAAAAGGGGGCATTTTGATCAGGAAGAATGGGGCATTGTGATCAGTAAGCAGGGAGCATTCTAATCACTAATCAGGGGGTATTGTGATCAGAAACAAAGGGTATTATGGTCAAGAACAAGGGGCATTGTGATAAAAAAACAAGGGGCATTGTGATCACAATCAGGGGGCACTGTGATCAGTAACGGGGTATTGTGATCAGTAAGAATGGGCGATTATGATCAGGAAGTAAGGGGAATTGTGATCAGGAAGCAAGAGTCATTGTGATCAGGAAGCAAAGAGCATTGTGAGCAGTAGGCAAGGGGTATTGTGATAATTGATCAAGGGTACTGTGATGTGTAAACAGGGTCATTCTGATAAGTAAGCAGGGGCATTGTGATCAGGAAGAAAGCGGCATTGTGATCAGTAAGCTCGGAATATTGTAATCACTATACAGGAGGTATTTTGATCAGAAACAGGGGTCATTATGATCAAGAACAAGCGGCAATGTGATCAGTACAGAAGGGGTATTGTGATCACAAAGCAGGGGGCATTGTGATCAGGAAAAAAGGGGCATTTTGAGCAGAAAGCAGGGAGCATTGTAATCACTAATGAAGGGGTTTGTGATCACAACAAGTGTCATTATGATCAAGAGCAAGTGGCATTGTGATCACAAAGCAGGGGGCATTGTGATCAGTAAGGATGGGGAATTGTGAACAGGAAATAGCGGAATTGTGATCACGAAGCAAGAGGTATTGTGGTCAGGAAGCAAAGGGCATTGTGATCAGTACGCAAGGGGTATTGTGGTCAATGAAGAACGCGTACTGCATGTGTAAACAGGGGGCAATGTGATCAGGAATAAAGGGACATTGTAAGTAGTAAGCAGGGAGCATTGTAATCATTCATCAGGGGGTATTGTGATCAGAAACAGGGTTCATTATGATCAAGAACAAGCGGCATTGTGATCAGTAAAGAAGGGTCATGTGATCACAAAGCAGGGGCATTTTGATCAGTAACAGGGGTATTGTGATCAGGAAGCAAGGGTAATTGTGATCAGGAAGCAATAGTTATTGTTTTCAGGAAGCAAAGGGCATTGTGATCACTTATGAAGCATATTGTGATCAGTCAACAAGGGGTACTGTGATGTGTAAACAGGGGGCATTCTGAAAAGTCACCAGGCGCATTGTGATCAGAAAGAAAGGGGCATTTTGACCAGTTACCAGTGAGCATTGTAATCACTAATTAGTTGGTATTTTGATCACAAACAGGGGTCATTATGATTAAGAACAAGGGGCATTGTAATCACAAAGCAAGGGGCATTGTGATCAGTAACAGGGGGTATTGTGAACAGTAAGGATGGGGGATTGTGATCAGGAAGTAAGGGGAATTGAGATCAGGAAGCAGGAGGTATTGTGCTCAGGAGCAAAAGGCATTGTGTTCAGTAGGCAATGGGTATTGTGATGTGTAAACAGGGGACATTCTGAAAAGTAAGCAGGGGTCATTGTGATCATTAAAAGGGGGAATTTTGATCAGGAATAAAGGGGCATTTTGACCAGTAAGCAGGGAGCATTGTAATCACTAATTGGGTGGTATTGTGATCACAAACATGGGCCATTATGATTCAGAACAAGGGGCATTGTGATCACAAAGCAGGGGGCATTGTCATCAGTAACAGGGGGCATTGTGATCACTAAGGATGGGGGATTGTGATCAGGAAGCAAGGGGAATTTTGATCAGGAAACAAAGGGCATTGTGACCAGTAGGCAAGGCGTATTGCGATCAGGGAACAAGGGGTAACGTGATGTGTAAAGACGGGGCATTCTGATAAGCATGCAGGGGGCAATGTGATCAGGAAGAAAGGTGAATTGTGATCAGGAAGCAAGGGGAATTGTGATCAGGAAGCAAGAGTTATTGTGATCAGGAAGCAAAGGGCATTGTGAGCAGTAGGCAAGGGGTATTGTGATCAGAGAACGAGGGGTACTGTGATGTGTAAACAGGGGGCATTCTGATAAGTAAGCAGGGGCATTGTGATCAGGAGAAAAGGGGCATTTTGACCATTAAGCAGGGAGCATTGTAATTACTATTCAGGGTGCATTGTGACCACAAACAAGGGTCATTATGATCAAGAGCAAGGGGCATTGTGATCACAAAGCAGGGGGCATTGTGATCAGTAAAGATGGGGAATTGTGATCAGGAAGTAAGGGGATTTGTGATCAGGAAGCAAGAGGATTTGTGATCAGGAAGCAAGGGGCATTGTGATCAGTAGGCAACGGGTATTGTGATCAGTGAACAACGGGTACTGTGATGTGTAAACAGGGTGCATTCTGAAAAGTAAGCAGGGGGCGTTGTGATCAGGAAGAAAGGGTCATTGTGATCAGTAAGCAGGGAGCATTGTAATCACTAATCAGGGGTATTGTGATCAGAAACAGGGGTCTTCATGATCAAGAGCAAGGGACACTGTGATCACAATGCAGTGGGCATTGTGATCAGTAAAGATGGGAGATTGTGATCAGGAAGCAAGGGGAATTGTGATCAGGAAGCAAGAGGGATTGTGATCAGGAAGCAAAGGCATTGTGATCAGTAGGCAAGGGGTATTGTGATCAGTGAACAAGGGGTTCTGTGATGTGTAAACAGGGGCATTCTGAAAAGTAAGCAGTGGGCATTGTGATCAGGAAAAAAGGGGCATTGTGATCAGTAACTGGGTTATTGTGATCAATAAGAATGTGGAGTTGTGATTAGGAAACAAAGGACATTGTGATCAGTAGGCAAGGGGTATAGTGATAGGTGAACAAGGGGTACTGTGATGTGTAAACTGGAGGCATTCTGATAAGTAAGCAGGGGTCATTGTGATCAGGAGGAAAGGGGCATTGTGAGCAGTATGCAGGGAGCATTGTAATCACTAATCAGGGGTTATTGTGATCACAAACAAGGGTCATTATGATCAAGAGCAAGGGGCTTTGTGATCACAAAGCAGGGGCATTGTGCTCAGTTAGGATGTGGAATTGTGATCAGGAAGTAGGGGAATTGTGATCAGGAAAGAAGAGGTATTGTGATCAGGAAGCAAAGGGCATTGTGATCAGTAGGCATTGGGTATTGTAATGAGTGAACAGCGGGTATTGTGATGTGTAAACAGGCGATATTCTGAAAACTAAGCAGGCAGCATCGTGATCAGTAAAAGGGGGCACTGTGATCAGGAACAAACTGTCATTTTGACCAGTAAGCCGGGAGCATTGTAATCACTAATCAGGGGGTATTGTGATCAGAAACAGGGGTCATTATGATCAAGAACAAGCGGCATTGTGATCAGTAAAGAACGGGCATTGTGATCACAAAGCAGGCGCTTTGTTATCATTAACGGGGGTATTGTGATCAGGAAGGAAGGGGAATTGTGATCAGGATGCCAGAGGTATTGCGATCAGGAAGCAAAGGGCATTGTGATCATTTGGCAAGGGGTATTGTGATCAGTGAACAAGGGGTACTGTGATGTGTAAACAGGGGGCATTCTGAAAAGTAAGCAGTGGGCATTGTGATCAGTAAAAGGGGCATTGTGATCAGGAACAAAGGGGCATTTTGACCAGTAAGCAGGGAGCATTATAATCACTAATTTGGGGGGATTGTGATAAAAAACAAGGGTCATTATGATTAAGAACAAGGGGCATTGTGATCACAAACCAGGGGCATTGTGATCAGTAATAGGGGGCATAGTGATCCTTAATGATGGGGGATTGTGATGAGGAAGCAAAGGGCATTGGCATCAGTAGGCAAGGGGTATTGTGATCGGTGAATAAGTGGTACTGTGTTCTGTAAACTGGGGATATTCTGAAAAGTATGCAGGATGCATTGTGATCAGAAAAGGGGGCATTGTGATCAGGAACAAATGGGCATTTTGACCAGTAAGCAGGGAGCATTGTAATCACTAATCAGGGGGTATTGTGATAAGAAACAGGGGGCATTATGATCAAGAAAAAGGGGCATTGTAATCAATAAACAAGGGGCATTGTGATCATAAAGCAGGGGGCATTGTGACCACTAACTAGGGTATTGTGATGAGTAATGATGGGGGATTGTGATCAGGAAGAAAGTGAATTGTGATCAGGCAGCAAGAGGTATTGTGATCAGGAAGCAAAGGGCATTGTGATCAGTAAAAGGGGGCATTGTGATCTGGAACAAAGTGCCAATTTGACCAGTTACCAGGGAGTGTTGTAATCACTAATTACATGGTATTGTGATGAAAAACAGGGGTCATTATGATTAAGGACAAGGGGCATTGTAATCACAAAGTAGGGCGCTTTGTGATCAGTAACAGGGGGATTGTGATCACAAAGGATGGGGGATAGTGATTAGGAAGCAAGGGGAATTGTGATCATGAAGCAAAAGGCATTTTGATCACTAGGGAAGGGGTATTGTGATCTGTGAACAAGGGGTACTGTGATGTGTAAACAGGGTGCATTCTGAAAAGTAAGCAGGGGACATTGTGATCAGGAAAAAAGGGCCAATGTGATCAGTAAGCAGGGAGCATTTTAATCACTTATCAGGGGTATTGTTATCAGAAACAGTTGTCATTATGATTAAGAACAAGGGGCACTGCGATCACAAAGCAGGGGGCATTTTGATCAGTATCAGGGGGCATTGTGATCACTAAGGATGGGGAATGTGATCACGAAGCAAGGGGAATTGTGATCAGGAAACAAGATGTATTGTGCTCAGGAAGCAAAGGGAATTGTGATCCGTAGGCAAGGGGTATTGTGATCGGTGAACAGGGGGTACTGTGATGTGTAAACAGGGGACATTCTGAAAAGTAAGCAGGAGGCATTGTGATCAGTAAAGGCGGACATTGTCATCAGGAACAAAGGGGCATTTTCACCAGTAAGTTGGGAGCATTGTAATCACTAATCAGGAGGTATTGTGATCACAAACAAGGGTCATTAAGATCAAGACCAAGGGACATTGTGATCACAAAGCAGGGGGCATTGTGATCAGTAACGATGGGGAATTGTGATCAGGAAGTAAGGGAATCGTGATCGTGAAGCAAGAGGTGTTGTGATCAGGAAGCATAGGGCATTGTGATCAGTAGGCAAGGGGTATTGTGATCAGTGAACAACGGGTACCTTGATGTGTAAACAGGGGGCAAAGTGATCAGGAAGAAACGGCCATTGTGATCACTAAGCAGGGAGCATTTTTATCACTCATCAGGGGGTAATGTTATCAGAAACAAAGGTCATTATGATTAATAACAAAGGGCATTTTGATCACAAAGCACGGGGCATTGTGATCAGTAGCACCCGGCATTGTGATCACTAAGGATGGGAAATGTGATCAGGAAGCAATGGCAATTGTGATCAGGAAGCAAAGGGCATTGTGACCAGTAGGCAAGGGGTATTGTGATCAGTGAACAAGGGGTATTGTGATGTGTAAATAGGGGGCATTCTGATAAGAAAGCAGGGGGCATTGTGATCAGGAAGAAAGTGGCATTGTGATCAGTAACGGGGGTATTGTGATCACTAAGAATGGGGAATTGTGATCAGGAAGCAAGCTGAATTGTGATCAGGAAGCAAAGGGCACTGTGGTCACTAGGGAAGGGGTATTGTGATCATGGAGCAAGGGGTACTGTGATGTGTAAACAGGGGGCATTGTGATCAGGAATCAAAGGGCATTGTGATCAGTAAGCAAGGGTTATTGTGATCCGTGACCAAGGGGTACTGTGATGTCTAAACAGGGGGCATTGTAGTCACTAATCAGGGGATATTGTGATCAGAAACAGGGGTCATTATGATCAAGAACAAGCGGCATTGTGATCAGTAAACAATGAGCATTGTGATCACAAAGAAGGGGGCATTGTGATGAGTAACTGGGGTATTGTGATAAGTAAGGATGGGGGATTGTGATCAGGAAGTAGGGGAATTGTGATCAGGAAGCAAGAGGTGTTGTGATAAGGAAGCAAAAGGCATTGTAATCTGTAGGCAAGGGTTATAGATATCAGTGAACAAAGGGTAATGCAATGTGTAAACAGAAGGCATTCTGAAAAGTAAGCAGGGGGCACTCTAGTCAGTAAGCAGGGTGCATTGTAATCACTACTCAGGGGGTATTGTGATCACAAACATGGGTCATTATGATCAAGAGCAAGGGGCATTGTGATCACAAAGCAGGGGCATTGTGATCAGTACCGATGTGGGATTGTGACCAGGAAGAAGAGGTATTGTGATCAGTAAGCAAAGGGTATTGTGATCAGTAGGCAAGGGGTATTGTTATCAGTAAACAACGGGTACTCTCATGTGTAAACTGGGGGCATTCTTAAAAGTAAGCAGGGATCATTTTGATCAGGGAAAAAGGGCCATTGTGATCAGTAAGCAGGGAGCATTTTAATCACTTATCAGGGGTATTGTTATCAGAAACAGTTTTCATTATGATTAAGAACAAGGGACATTGCGATCACAAAGCAGAAGGCATTTTGAGCAGTAACAGGGGGCGTTGTGATCACTATGGATGGGGGACCATGATCACGAAGCAAGGGGAATTGTGATCAGGAAGCAAGATATATTGTGCTCAGGAAGCAAAGGGCATTGTGATCAGTAGGCAACGGGTATTGTGATCGGTGAACAAGTGGTACTGTGATGTGTAAACAGAGGACATTCTGAAAAGTAAGCAGGAGGCATTGTGATCAGTAAAGGGGGACATTGTCATCAGGAACAAAGGGGCATTTTGACCAGTAAGCAGGGAGCATTGTAATCACTAATCAGGAGGTATTGTGATCACAAACAAGGGTCATTAAGATCAAGAGCAAGGGACATTGTGATCACAAAGCAGGGGGCATTGTGATCAGTAAGGATGGGGAATTGTGATCAGGAAGTAGGGGAATTATGATCAGGAAGCAAGAGTTGTTGTGATCAGGGAGCATAGGGCATTGTGATCAGTAGGCAAGGGGTATTGTGATCAGTGAACAACGGGTACTGTGATGTGTAAATAGGGGGCAAAGTGATCAGGAAGAAACGGCCATTGTGATCAGTAAGCAGGGAGCATTTTTATCACTCATCAGGTGGTATTGTTATCAGAAACAAAGGTCATTATGATTAATAACAAGGGGCATTGTGATCACAAAGCACGGGGCATTGTGATCAGTAACACGGGGCATTGTGATCACTATGGATGGGAAATGTGATCAGGAGGCAAGGGCAATTGTGATCAGGAAGCAAAGGGCATTGTGACCAGTAGGCAAGGGGTATTGTGATCAGTGAACAAGGGGTATTGTGATGTGTAAATAGGGGTCATTCTGATAAGAAAGCAGGGGGCATTGTGATCAGGAAGAAAGTGGCATTGTGATCAGTAACGGGGGTATTGTGATCAGTAAGAATGGGGAATTGTGATCAGGAAGCAAGCAGAATTGTGATCAGGAAGCAAAGGGCACTGTGGTCACCAGAGAAGGGGTATTGTGATCATGGAGCAAGGGGTACTGTGATGTGTAAACAGGGGGCATTGTGATCAGGAGGCAAAGGGCATTGTGATCAGTAGGCAAGGGGTATTGTGATCCGTGACCAAGGGGTACTGTGATGTCTAAACAGGGGGCATTGTAATCACTAATCAGGGGGTATTGTGATCAGAAACAGGGGTCATTATGATCAAGAACAAGCGGCATTGTGATCAGTCAACAATGGGCATTGTGATCACAAAGAAGGGGGCATTGTGATGAGTAACTGGGGTATTGGGATAAGTAAGGATGGGGGATTGTGATCAGGAAGTAGGGGAATTGTGATCAGGAAGCAAGAGGTGTTGTGATCAGGACGCAAAAGGCAATGCAATCAGTAGGCAAGGGTTATAGATATCAGTGAACAAAAGGTACTGCAATGTGTAAACAGCAGGCATTCTGTAAAGTAAGCACGGGGCACTGTAGTCAGTAAGCAGGGTGCATTGTAATCACTACTCAGGGGGTATTGTGATCACAAACATGGGTCATTTTGATCAAGAGCAAGGGGCATTGTGATCACAAAGCAGGGGGCATTTTGGTCAGTATAGACGGGGGATTGTGATCCGGAAGTCAGAGGTATTGTGATCAGTAAGCAAAGGGTATTGTGATCAGTTGAAAGGCGTATTGTTATCAGTGAACAACGGGTACTGCGATGTGTAAACAGGGGGCATTCTGAAAAGTTAGCAGGGGTCATTGTGATGAGGAACAAAGGGCCATTGTGATCAGTAAGCAGGGAGCATTTTAATCACAGATCAGGGGTATTGTTATCAGAAACAGTGGTCATTATGATTAAGAACAAGGGGCATTGTGATCACAAAGCAGGGGGAATTGTGATCAGTTAGAATGGGGGATTGTGATCAGGAACCCAGGGGAATTGTGATCATGAAGCAAGAGATATTGTGATCAGGAAGCAAAGGGCATTGTGATCAGTAGGCAAGGAGTATCGTGATCAGTGAACAAGGGGTACTGTGATGTGTAAACAGGGGGCAAAGTGATCAGGAAGAAACTGCCATTGTGATCAGTAAGCAGGGAGCATTTTTATCACTCATCAGGGGGTATTGTCATCAGAAACAAAGGTCATTATGATTAATAACAAGGGGCATTGCGATCACAAAGCAGGGGACATTTTGAGTTAGGTTTAGCGACAGTGTTAGTGTTAGGGTTAGGGTTAGGTTAGGGTTGGAGAGACATTAAGGGTCAGAGTTAGGTTTAGCGACAGTGTTAGGGGTAGGGTTAGTATTAGTGGCAGAGTTAGGGTTAAGGTTAGCGTTATGGTTAGAAACAGATTAGGTTGTGTGATAGTGTTAGTATTTGTGACAGGCTTAATGTTAGGGTTAGGGTTAGGGTTAGGGTTTCGGGTTTCGGGTTAGGGTTAGGGTTAGGGTTAGGGACACGATTCGGGTTTGGGACATGGTTAGGTTTACTGTTAGGGTTATATTAAGTTTAGATTTTGTCTGATGCTTAAGTTTAGGTTTAGGGACAGCGTTAGTGACAGGGTGAGGGTTAGAGTTAAGGTTGGAGAGACGGTAAGGGTCAGAGTTAGGTTTAGCGACAGTGTTAGGGTTAGGGATCAGGTTAGGTTAGGGTTTAGGGTTAGGGTTAGGGTTAGGGTTAGGAATAGGGGAGGGTTAGTGTTTACATTTTAGGGTTAGGGTTTAGGGATAGGGTTAGGGTGAGGGTTAGGGTTAGAGTTAGGGTTAGGGTTAGGGTTAGGGTTAGGGTTAGGGTTAGGTTTTAGGGATAGGGTTAGGGTTAGGGTTTAGGGTTTAGGGTTAGGGTTAGGGTTAGAGTTAGGGTTTAGGCTTTAGGGTTAGGGTTAGTGTTAGGGTTTAGGGTTTAGGGTTAGGGTTAGGGTTAGGGTTAGGGTTTAGTGTTTATGGTTAGGGTTAGCGTTAGGGTTAGGGTTTGAGTTTAGTGTTTAGGTTTAAGGTTAGGGTTAGTGTTAGGGTTTCGAGTTTAGTGTTAGGGTTAAGGTTAGGGTTAGGGTTAGGTACACGTTTCGGGTTTGAGACATGGTTAGGTTTAGTGTTAGGGTTATAGTTAAGTTTAGGTTTTGGCTGATGGTTAAGGTTAGGTTTAGGGACAGGGTTAGTTACAGGGTGAGGGTTAGAGTTAAAGATAGAGAGACGGTAAGGGTCAGAGTTAGGTTTAGCGACAGTGTTAGGGTTAGGGTTAGGGTTAGAGTTTAGGATTTAGGGTTAGGGTTATGGTTATGGTTAGGGTTAAGGTTAGGGGCAGGATGAGGGTTTGGGAAATGGTTAGGTTTAGTGTAGGGTTATAGTTAAATTTTGGTTTTGGCTGATGGTTAAGGTTCATTTTAGGGACAGGTTCAGTGACAGGGTGAAGGTTAGAGTTAAGTTTAGAGAGACGGTAAGGGTCAGAGTTAGGTTTAGCGACAGTGTTAGTGTTAGGGATCAGGTTAGGTTAGGGTTTAAGGTTAGGGTTAGGGTTAGAGTTAGGAATAGGGGAGGGTTAGTGTTTACATTTTAGGGTTAGGGTTTAGGGATAGGGTTAGTGTTAGGGTTAGGGTTAGGGTTAGAGTTAGGATTTAGGCTTTAGGGTTAGGGTTAGGGTTCGAGTTAGGGCTTACGGTTTAGGGTTAGGGTTAGGGTTAGGGTTAGGGTTTCGGGTTTCGGGTTAGGGTTAAGTTTAGGGTTAGGGTTAGGTACACGATTCGGGTTTGAGACATGTTTAGGTTTAGTGTTAGGGTTATGGTTAAGTTTAGGTTTTGGCTGATGGTTAAAGTTAGGGTTAGGGACAGGGTTAGTTACAGGGTGAGGGTTAGAGTTAAAGTTAGAGAGACGGTAAGGTACAGAGTTAGGTTTAGAGACAGTGTCAGGGTTAGGGTTAGGTTAGGGTTAGGGTTAGGTTTTAGGGATAGGGTTAGGGTTACGGTTTAGGTTTAGGGTTAGGGTTAAGGTTAGGGTTTAGGGTTTAGTGTTAGGGTTAGGGTTAGGGTTAGCATTAATTTTAGGGTTAGGGACAGGATTATGGTTTGGGACATGGTTAGGTTTACTGTTAGGGTTATATTAAGTTTAGGTTTTGTCTGATGCTTAAGTTTAGGTTTAGGGACAGGGTTAGTGACAGGGTGAGGGTTAGAGTTAAGGTTGGAGAGACGGTAAGGGTCAGAGTTAGGTTTAGCGACAGTGTTAGGGTTAGGGATCAGGTTAGGTTAGGGTTTAGGGTTAGGGTTAGGGTTAGGGTTAGGAATAGGGGAGGGTTAGTGTTTACATTTTAGGGTTAGGGTTTAGGGATAGGGTTAGGGTTAGGGTTAGGGTTAGAGTTAGGATTTAGGCTTTAGGGTTAGGGTTAGGGTTAGAGTTAGGGCTTACGGTTTAGGGTTAGGGTTAGGGTTAGGGTTAGGGTTTCGGGTTTCGGGTTAGGGTTAAGTTTAGGGTTAGGGTTAGGTACACGATTCGGGTTTGAGACATGTTTAGGTTTAGTGTTAGGGTTATGGTTAAGTTTAGGTTTTGGCTGATGGTTAAGGTTAGGTTTAGGGACAGGGTTAGTTACAGGGTGAGGGTTAGAGTTAAAGTTAGAGAGACGGTAAGGTACAGAGTTAGGTTTAGCGACAGTGTTAGGGTTAGGGTTAGGGTTAGGTTAGGGTTTAGGGTTAGGGTTTACATTTCAGGGTTAGGGTTAGGGTTTAGGCTTTAGGGTTAGGGTTAGGGTTAGTGTTAGGGTTTAGGGTTTAGTGTTAGGGTTAGGGTTCGGGTTAGGGTTTAGTGTTTAAGTTTAGGGTTAGCGTTAGGGTTAGGGTTTGGGTTTAGGGTTTAGGTATAGGGTTAGGGTTAGTGTTAGGGTTTCGGGTTTAGTGTTAGGGTTAAGGTTATGGTTAGGGTTAGGTACACGATTCGGGTTTGAGACATGGTTAGGTTTAGTGTTAGGGTTATAGTTAAGTTTAGGTTTTGGCTGATGGTTAAGGTTAGGTTTAGGGACAGGGTTAGTTACAGGGTGAGGGTTAGAGTTAAAGATAGAGAGACGGTAAGGGTCAGAGTTAGGTTTAGCGACAGTGTTAGGGTTAGGGTTAGGGTTAGGTTAGGGTTAGGGTTAGGGTTAGGGTTAGGGTTAGGTTTTAGGGATAGGGTTAGGGTTAGGGTTACGGTTTAGGTTTAGGGTTAGGGTTAAGGTTAGGGTTTAGGGTTTAGGGTTAGGGTTAGGGTTAGGGTTAGCATTAGGTTTAGGGTTAGGGACAGGATTAGGCTTTGGGACATGGTTAGGTTTAGTGTTATGGTTATATTAAGTTTAGGTTCTGTGTGATGCTTAAGTTTAGGTTTAGGGACAGGGTTAGTGACAGGGTGAGGGTTAGAGTTAAGGTTGGAGAGACGGTAAGGGTCAGAGTTAGGTTTAGCGACAGTGTTAGGGTTAGGGATCAGGTTAGGTTAGGGTTTAGGGTTAGGGTTAGGGTTAGGGTTAGGAATAGGGGAGGGTTAGTGTTTACATTTTAGGGTTAGGGTTTAGGGATAGGGTTAGGGTTAGTGTTAGGGTTAGGGTTAGTGTTAGGATTTAGGCTTCAGGGTTAGGGTTAGAGTTAGAGTTAGGGCTTCTGGTTTAGGGTTAGGGTTAGGGTTAGGGTTAGGGTTTCGGGTTTAGGGTTAGGGTTAAGTTTAGAGTTAGGGTTAGGTACACAATTCGGGTTTGAGACATGTTTAGGTTTAGTTTTAGGGTTATGGTTAAGTTTAGGTTTTGGCTGATGGTTAAGGTTAGGTTTAGGGACAGGGTTAGTTACAGGGTGAGGGTTAGAGTTAAAGTTAGAGAGACGGTAAGGTACAGAGTTAGGTTTAGCGACAGTGTTAGGGTTAGGGTTAGGGTTAGGTTAGGGTTAGGGTTAGGGTTAGGGTTAGGTTTTACGGATAGGGTTAGGGTTAGGGTTACGGTTTAGGTTTAGGGTTAGGGTTAAGGTTAGTGTTTAGGGTTTAGGGTTAGGGTTAGGGTTAGGGTTAGGAATAGGGGAGGGTTAGTGTTTACATTTTAGGGTTAGGGTTTAGGGATAGGGTTAGGGTTAGGGTTAGGGTTAGGGTTAGTGTTAGGATTTAGGCTTCAGGGTTAGGGTTAGAGTTAGAGTTAGGGCTTCTGGTTTAGGGTTAGGGTTAGGGTTAGGGTTAGGGTTTCGGGTTTAGGGTTAGGGTTAAGTTTAGAGTTAGGGTTAGGTACACAATTCGGGTTTGAGATATGTTTAGGTTTAGTTTTAGGGTTATGGTTAAGTTTAGGTTTTGGCTGATGGTTAAGGTTAGGTTTAGGGACAGGGTTAGTTACAGGGTGAGGGTTAGAGTTAAAGTTAGAGAGACGGTAAGGGTCAAAGTTAGGTTTAGCGACAGTGTTAGGGTTAGGGATCAGGTTAGGTTAGGGTTTAGGGTTAGGGTTAGGGTTAGGGTTAGGAATAGGGGAGGGTTAGTGTTTACATTTTAGGGTTAGGGTTTAGGGATAGGGTTAGGGTTAGGGTTAGAGTTAGGGTTAGGGTTAGGGTTAGGGTTAGGGTTAGGTTTTAGGGATAGGGTTAGGGTTACGGTTTAGGTTTAGGGTTAGGGTTCAGGTTAGGGTTTAGGGTTTAGGGTTAGGGTTACGGTTAGAGTTAGGGTTTAGGCTTTAGGGTTAGGGTTAGGGTTAGGGTTAGGGTTAGGGTTTTGGGTTTAGTGTTAGGGTTAAGGTTAGGGTTAGGGTTAGGTACACGTTTCGGGTTTGAGACATGGTTAGGTTTAGTGTTAGTGTTATCGTTAAGTTTAGGTTTTGGCTGATGGTTAAGGTTAGGTTTAGGGACAGGGTTAGTTACATGGTGAGGGTTAGAGTTAAAGATAGAGAGACGGTAAGAGTCAGAGTTAGGTTTAGCGACAGTGTTAGGGTTAGGGGTAGGGTTAGGTTAGGGTTAGGGTTAGAGTTAAGGTTAGGGTTAGGGTTAGGGTCAGGATTACGGTTTGGGAAATGGTTAGGTTTAGTGTAGGGTTATAGTTAAATTTTGGTTTTGGCGGATGGTTAAGGTTAGTTTTAGGGACAGGTTTAGTGACAGGGTGAGGGTTAGAGTTAAGTTTAGAGAGACGGTAAGGGTCAGAGTTAGGTTTAGCGACAGTGTTAGTGTTAGGAATCAGATTAGGTTAGGGTTTAGGGTTAGGGTTAGGGTTAGGGTTAGGAATAGGGGAGGGTTAGTGTTTACATTTTAGGGTTAGGGTTTAGGGATAGGGTTAGGGTTAGGGTTAGGGTTAGAGTTAGGATTTAGGCTTTAGGGTTAGGGTTAGGGTTAGAGTTAGGGCTTACGGTTTAGGGTTAGGGTTAAGGTTAGTGTTAGGGTTTCGGGTTTCGGGTTAGGGTTAAGTTTAGGGTTAGTGTTAGGTACACGATTCGGGTTTGAGACATGGTTAGGTTTAGTGTTAGGGTTATAGTTAAGTTTAGGTTTTGGCTGATGGTTAAGGTTAGGTTTAGGGACAGGGTTAGTTACAGGGTGAGGGTTAGAGTTAAACATAGAGAGACGGTAAGTGTCAGAGTTAGGTTTAGCGACAGTGTTAGGGTTAGGTTTAGGGTTAGGTTAGGGTTAGGGTTAGGGTTAGGGTTAGGTTTTAGGGATAGGGTTAGGGTTAGGGTTACGGTTTAGGTTTAGGGTTAGGGTTAAGGTTAGGGTTTAGGGTTTAGGGTTAGGGTTAGGGTTAGGGTTAGCATTAGTTTTAGGGTTAGGGACAGGATTAGGGTTTGGGACATGGTTAGGTTTACTGTTAGGGTTATATTAAGTTTAGATTTTGTCTGATGCTTAAGTTTAGGTTTAGGGACAGCGTTAGTGACAGGGTGAGGGTTAGAGTTAAGGTTGGAGAGACGGTAAGGGTCAGAGTTAGGTTTAGCGACAGTGTTAGGGTTAGGGATCAGGTTAGGTTAGGGTTTAGGGTTAGGGTTAGGGTTAGGGTTAGGAATAGGGGAGGGTTAGTGTTTACATTTTAGGGTTAGGGTTTAGGGATAGGGTTAGGGTTAGGGTTAGGGTTAGAGTTAGGTTTAGGGTTAGGTTTTAGGGATATGGTTAGGGTTAGGGTTACGGTTAAGTTTAGGGTTAGGGTTAAGGTTAGGGTTTAGGGTTAGGGGCAGGATTAGGGTTTGGGACATGGTTAGGTTTACTGTTAGGGTTATATTAAGTTTAGGTTTTGTCTGATGCTTAAGTTTAGGTTTAGGGACAGGGTTAGTGACAGGGTGAGGGTTAGAGTTAAGGTTGGAGAGACGGTAAGGGTCAAAGTTAGGTTTAGCGACAGTGTTAGGGTTAGGGATCAGGTTAGGTTAGGGTTTAGGGTTAGGGTTAGGGTTAGGGTTAGGAATAGGGGAGGGTTAGTGTTTACATTTAAGGGTTAGGGTTTAGGGATAGGGTTAGGGTTAGGGTTAGAGTTAGGGTTAGGGTTAGGGTTAGGGTTAGGGTTAGGTTTTAGGGATAGGGTTAGGGTTAGGGTTACGGTTTAGGTTTAGGGTTAGGGTTCAGGTTAGGGTTTAGGGTTTAGGGTTAGGGTTACGGTTAGAGTTAGGGTTTAGGCTTTAGGGTTAGGGTTAGGGTTAGGGTTAGGGTTAGGGTTTTGGGTTTAGTGTTAGGGTTAAGGTTAGGGTTAGGGTTAGGTACACGTCTCGGGTTTGAGACATGGTTAGGTTTAGTGTTAGTGTTATCGTTAAGTTTAGGTTTTGGCTGATGGTTAAGATTAGGTTTAGGGACAGGGTTAGTTACATGGTGAGTGTTAGAGTTAAAGATAGAGAGACGGTAAGAGTCAGAGTTAGGTTTAGCGACAGTGTTAGGGTTAGGGATAGGGTTAGGTTAGGGTTAGGGTTAGAGTTAGGGTTAGGGTTAGGGTTAGGGTCAGGATTACGGTTTGGGAAATGGTTAGGTTTAGTGTAGGGTTATAGTTAAATTTTGGTTTTGGCGGATGGTTAAGGTTAGTTTTAGGGACAGGTTTAGTGACAGGGTGAGGGTTAGAGTTAAGTTTAGAGAGACGGTAAGGGTCAGAGTTAGGTTTAGCGACAGTGTTAGTGTTAGGAATCAGATTAGGTTAGGGTTTAGGGTTAGGGTTAGGGTTAGGGTTAGGAATAGGGGAGGGTTAGTGTTTACATTTTAGGGTTAGGGTTTAGGGATAGGGTTAGGGTTAGGGTTAGGGTTAGAGTTAGGATTTAGGCTTTAGGGTTAGGGTTAGGGTTAGAGTTAGGGCTTACGGTCTAGGGTTAGGGTTAAGGTTAGGGTTAGGGTTTCGGGTTTCGGGTTAGGGTTAAGTTTAGGGTTAGTGTTAGGTACACGATTCGGGTTTGAGACATGGTTAGGTTTACTGTTAGGGTTATAGTTAAGTTTAGGTTTTGGCTGATGGTTAAGGTTAGGTTTAGGGACAGGGTTAGTTACAGGGTGAGGGTTAGAGTTAAACATAGAGAGACGGTAAGTGTCAGAGTTAGGTTTAGCGACAGTGTTAGGGTTAGGTTTAGGGTTAGGTTAGGGTTAGGGTTAGGGTTAGGGTTAGGTTTTAGGGATAGGGTTAGGGTTAGGGTTACGGTTTAGGTTTAGGGTTAGGGTTAAGGTTAGGGTTTAGGGTTTAGGGTTAGGGTTAGGGTTAGGGTTAGCATTAGTTTTAGGGTTAGGGACAGGATTAGGGTTTGGGACATGGTTAGGTTTACTGTTAGGGTTATATTAAGTTTAGGTTTTGTCTGATGCTTAAGTTTAGGTTTAGGGACAGGGTTAGTGACAGGGTGAGGGTTAGAGTTAAGGTTGGAGAGACGGTAAGGGTCAAAGTTAGGTTTAGCGACAGTGTTAGGGTTAGGGATCAGGTTAGGTTAGGGTTTAGGGTTAGGGTTAGGGTTAGGGTTAGGAATAGGGGAGGGTTAGTGTTTACATTTAAGGGTTAGGGTTTAGGGATAGGGTTAGGGTTAGGGTTAGAGTTAGGGTTAGGGTTAGGGTTAGGGTTAGGGTTAGGTTTTAGGGATAGGGTTAGGGTTAGGGTTACGGTTTAGGTTTAGGGTTAGGGTTCAGGTTAGGGTTTAGGGTTTAGGGTTAGGGTTACGGTTAGAGTTAGGGTTTAGGCTTTAGGGTTAGGGTTAGGGTTAGGGTTAGGGTTAGGGTTTTGGGTTTAGTGTTAGGGATAAGGTTAGGGTTAGGGTTAGGTACACGTCTCGGGTTTGAGACATGGTTAGGTTTAGTGTTAGTGTTATCGTTAAGTTTAGGTTTTGGCTGATGGTTAAGATTAGGTTTAGGGACAGGGTTAGTTACATGGTGAGGGTTAGAGTTAAAGATAGAGAGACGGTAAGAGTCAGAGTTAGGTTTAGCGACAGTGTTAGGGTTAGGGATAGGGTTAGGTTAGGGTTAGGGTTAGAGTTAGGGTTAGGGTTAGGGTTAGGGTCAGGATTACGGTTTGGGAAATGGTTAGGTTTAGTGTAGGGTTATAGTTAAATTTTGGTTTTGGCGGATGGTTAAGGTTAGTTTTAGGGACAGGTTTAGTGACAGGGTGAGGGTTAGAGTTAAGTTTAGAGAGACGGTAAGGGTCAGAGTTAGGTTTAGCGACAGTGTTAGTGTTAGGAATCAGATTAGGTTAGGGTTTAGGGTTAGGGTTAGGGTTTGGGTTAGGAATAGGGGAGGGTTAGTGTTTACATTTTAGGGTTAGGGTTTAGGGATAGGGTTAGGGTTAGGGCTAGGGTTAGAGTTAGGATTTAGGCTTTAGGGTTAGGGTTAGGGTTAGAGTTAGGGCTTACGGTTTAGGGTTAGGGTTAAGGTTAGGGTTAGGGTTTCGGGTTTCGGGTTAGGGTTAAGTTTAGGGTTAGTGTTAGGTACACGATTCGGGTTTGAGACATGGTTAGGTTTACTGTTAGGGTTATAGTTAAGTTTAGGTTTTGGCTGATGGTTAAGGTTAGGTTTAGGGACAGGGTTAGTTACAGGGTGAGGGTTAGAGTTAAACATAGAGAGACAGTAAGTGTCAGAGTTAGGTTTAGCGACAGTGTTAGGGTTAGGTTTAGGGTTAGGTTAGGGTTAGGGTTAGGGTTAGGGTTAGGTTTTAGGGATAGGGTTAGGGTTAGGGTTACGGTTTAGGTTTAGGGTTAGGGTTAAGGTTAGGGTTTAGGGTTTAGGGTTAGGGTTAGGGTTAGGGTTAGCATTAGTTTTAGGGTTAGGGACAGGATTAGGGTTTGGGACATGGTTAGGTTTACTGTTAGGGTTATATTAAGTTTAGGTTTTGTCTGATGCTTAAGTTTAGGTTTAGGGACACGGTTAGTGACAGGGTGATGGTTAGAGTTAAGGTTGGAGAGACGGTAAGGGTCAGAGTTAGGTTTAGCGACAGTGTTAGGGTTAGGGATCAGGTTAGGTTAGGGTTTAGGGTTAGGGTTAGGGTTAGGGTTAGGAATAGGGGAGGGTTAGTGTTTACATTTTAGGGTTAGGGTTTAGGGATAGGGTTAGGGTTAGGGTTAGGGTTAGAGTTAGGGTTAGGGTTAGGTTTTAGGGATATGGTTAGGGTTAGGGTTACGGTTTAGGTTTAGGGTTAGGGTTAAGGTTAGGGTTAGGGTTAAAGTTAGGATTTAGGCTTTAGGGTTAGGGTTAGGGTTCGAGTTAGGGCTTACGGTTTAGGGTTAGGGTTAGGGTTAGGGTTAGGGTTTCGGGTTTCGGGTTAGGGTTAAGTTTAGGGTTAGGGTTAGGTACACGATTCGGGTTTGAGACATGTTTAGGTTTAGTGTTAGGGTATGGTTAAGTTTAGGTTTTGGCTGATGGTTAAGGTTAGGTTTAGGGACAGGGTTAGTTACAGGGTGAGGGTTAGAGTTAAAGTTAGAGAGACGGTAAGGTACAGAGTTAGGTTTAGCGACAGTGGTAGGGTTAGGGTTAGGGTTAGGTTAGGGTTAGGGTTAGGGTGAGGGTTAGGGTTAGGGTGAGGGTTAGGGTTAGGTTTTAGGGATAGGGTTAGGGTTAGGGTTACGGTTTAGGTTTAGGGTTAGGGTTAAGGTTAGTGTTTAGGGTTTAGGGTTAGGGTTAGCATTAGGTTTAGGGGTAGGGACAGGATTAGGGTTTGGGACATGGTTAGGTTTACTGTTAGGGTTATATTAAGTTTAGGTTTTGTCTGATGCTTAAGTTTAGGATTAGGGACAGGGTTAGTGACAGGGTGAGGGTTAGAGTTAAGGTTGGAGAGACGGTAAGGGTCAGAGTTAGGTTTAGCGACAGTGTTAGTGTTAGGGATCAGGTTAGGTTAGGGTTTAGGGTTAGGGTTAGGGTTAGAGTTAGGAATAGGGGAGGGTTAGTGTTTACATTTTAGGGTTAGGGTTTAGGGATAGGGTTAGGGTTAGGGTTAGGGTTAGGGTTAGGGTTAGGGTTAGGGTTAGGTTTAGGGTTTAGTGTTTATGGTTAGGGTTAGCGTTAGGGTTGGGGTTTGGGTTTAGGGTTTGGGTTTAGGGTTTAGGTTTAGGGTTAGGGTTAGTGTTAGGGTTTCGGGTTTAGTGTTAGGATTAAGGTTAGGGTTAGGGTTAGGTACACGTTTCGTGTTTGAGACATGGTTAGGTTTAGTGTTAGGGTTATAGTTAAGTTTAGGTTTTGGCTGATGGTTAAGGTTAGGTTTAGGGACAGGGTTAGTTACACGGTGAGGGTTAGAGTTAAAGATAGAGAGACGGTAAGTGTCAGAGTTAGGTTTAGCGACAGTGTTAGGGTTAGGGTTAGGGTTAGGTTAGGGTTAGGGTTAGGGTTAGGGTTAGGGTTAGGTTTTAGGGATAGGGTTAGGGTTAGGGTTACGGTTAGGGTTTAGGGTTTAGGGTTAGGGTTAGTGTTAGGGTTAGCATTAGTTTTAGGGTTAGGGACAGGATTAGGGTTTGGGACATGGTTAGGTTTACTGTTAGGGTTATATTAAGTTTAGGTTTTGTTTGATGCTTAAGTTTAGGTTTAGGGACAGGGTTAGTGACAGGGTGAGGGTTAGAGTTAAGGTTGGAGAGACGGTAAGGGTCAGAGTTAGGTTTAGCGACAGTGTTAGGGTTAGGGATCAGGTTAGGTTAGGGTTTATGGTTAGGGTTAGGGTTAGGGTTAGGAATAGGGGAGGGTTAGTGTTTACATTTTAGGGTTAGGGTTTAGGGATAGGGTTAGGGTGAGGGTTAGGGTTAGAGTTAGGGTTAGGGTTAGGGTTAGGGTTAGGGTTAGGGTTAGGTTTTAGGGATAGGGTTAGGGTTAGGGTTTAGGGTTTAGGGTTAGGGTTAGGGTTAGAGTTAGGGTTTAGGCTTTAGGGTTAGGGTTAGTGTTAGGGTTTAGGGTTTAGGGTTAGGGTTAGGGTTAGGGTTAGGGTTTAGTGTTTATGGTTAGGGTTAGCGTTAGGGTTAGGGTTTGAGTTTAGTGTTTAGGTTTAAGGTTAGGGTTAGTGTTAGGGTTTCGAGTTTAGTGTTAGGGTTAAGGTTAGGGTTAGGGTTAGGTACACGTTTCGGGTTTGAGACATGGTTAGGTTTAGTGTTAGGGTTATAGTTAAGTTTAGGTTTTGGCTGATGGTTAAGGTTAGGTTTAGGGACAGGGTTAGTTACAGGGTGAGGGTTAGAGTTAAAGATAGAGAGACGGTAAGGGTCAGAGTTAGGTTTAGCGACAGTGTTAGGGTTAGGGTTAGGGTTAGAATTTAGGATTTAGGGTTAGGGTTATGGTTATGGTTAGGGTTAAGGTTAGGGGCAGGATGAGGGTTTGGGAAATGGTTAGGTTTAGTGTAGGGTTATAGTTAAATTTTGGTTTTGGCTGATGGTTAAGGTTCATTTTAGGGACAGGTTCAGTGACAGGGTGAAGGTTAGAGTTAAGTTTAGAGAGACGGTAAGGGTCAGAGTTAGGTTTAGCGACAGTGTTAGTGTTAGGGATCAGGTTAGGTTAGGGTTTAGGGTTAGGGTTAGGGTTAGAGTTAGGAATAGGGGAGGGTTAGTGTTTACATTTTAGGTTTAGGGTTTAGGGATAGGGTTAGTGTTAGGGTTAGGGTTAGGGTTAGAGTTAGGATTTAGGCTTTAGGGTTAGGGTTAGGGTTCGAGTTAGGGCTTACGGTTTAGGGTTAGGGTTAGGGTTAGGGTTAGGGTTTCGGGTTTCGGGTTAGGGTTAAGTTTAGGGTTAGGGTTAGGTACACGATTCGGGTTTGAGACATGTTTAGGTTTAGTGTTAGGGTTATGGTTAAGTTTAGGTTTTGGCTGATGGTTAAGGTTAGGTTTAGGGACAGGGTTAGTTACAGGGTGAGGGTTAGAGTTAAAGTTAGAGAGACGGTAAGGTACAGAGTTAGGTTTAGAGACAGTGTCAGGGTTAGGGTTAGGTTAGGGTTAGGGTTAGGTTTTAGGGATAGGGTTAGGGTTACGGTTTAGGTTTAGGGTTAGGGTTAAGGTTAGGGTTTAGGGTTTAGTGTTAGGGTTAGGGTTAGGGTTAGCATTAATTTTAGGGTTAGGGACAGGATTATGGTTTGGGACATGGTTAGGTTTACTGTTAGGGTTATATTAAGTTTAGGTTTTGTCTGATGCTTAAGTTTAGGTTTAGGGACAGGTTTAGTGACAGGGTGAGGGTTAGAGTTAAGGTTGGAGAGACGGTAAGGGTCAGAGTTAGGTTTAGCGACAGTGTTAGGGTTAGGGATCAGGTTAGGTTAGGGTTTAGGGTTAGGGTTAGGGTTAGGGTTAGGAATAGGGGAGGGTTAGTGTTTACATTTTAGGGTTAGGGTTTAGGGATAGGGTTAGGGTTAGGGTTAGGGTTAGAGTTAGGATTTAGGCTTTAGGGTTAGGGTTAGGGTTAGAGTTAGGGCTTACGGTTTAGGGTTAGGGTTAGGGTTAGGGTTAGGGTTTCGGGTTTCGGGTTAGGGTTAAGTTTAGGGTTAGGGTTAGGTACACGATTCGGGTTTGAGACATGTTTAGGTTTAGTGTTAGGGTTATGGTTAAGTTTAGGTTTTGGCTGATGGTTAAGTTTAGGTTTAGGGACAGGGTTAGTTACAGGGTGAGGGTTAGAGTTAAAGTTAGAGAGACGGTAAGGTACAGAGTTAGGTTTAGCGACAGTGTTAGGGTTAGGGTTAGGGTTAGGTTAGGGTTTAGGGTTAGGGTTTACATTTCAGGGTTAGGGTTAGGGTTTAGGCTTTAGGGTTAGGGTTAGGGTTAGTGTTAGGGTTTAGGGTTTAGTGTTAGGGTTAGGGTTCGGGTTAGGGTTTAGTGTTTAAGTTTAGGGTTAGCGTTAGGGTTAGGGTTTGGGTTTAGGGTTTAGGTATAGGGTTAGGGTTAGTGTTAGGGTTTTGGGTTTAGTGTTAGGGTTAAGGTTATGGTTAGGGTTAGGTACACGATTCGGGTTTGAGACATGGTTAGGTTTAGTGTTAGGGTTATAGTTAAGTTTAGGTTTTGGCTGATGGTTAAGGTTAGGTTTAGGGACAGGGTTAGTTACAGGGTGAGGGTTAGAGTTAAAGATAGAGAGACGGTAAGGGTCAGAGTTAGGTTTAGCGACAGTGTTAGGGTTAGGGTTAGGGTTAGGTTAGGGTTAGGGTTAGGGTTAGGGTTAGGGTTAGGTTTTAGGGATAGGGTTAGGGTTAGGGTTACGGTTTAGGTTTAGGGTTAGGGTTAAGGTTAGGGTTTAGGGTTTAGGGTTAGGGTTAGGGTTAGGGTTAGCATTAGGTTTAGGGTTAGGGACAGGATTAGGCTTTGGGACATGGTTAGGTTTAGTGTTATGGTTATATTAAGTTTAGGTTTTGTCTGATGCTTAAGTTTAGGTTTAGGGACAGGGTTAGTGACAGGGTGAGGGTTAGAGTTAAGGTTGGAGAGACGGTAAGGGTCAGAGTTAGGTTTAGCGACAGTGTTAGGGTTAGGGATCAGGTTAGGTTAGGGTTTAGGGTTAGGGTTAGGGTTAGGGTTAGGAATAGGGGAGGGTTAGTGTTTACATTTTAGGGTTAGGGTTTAGGGATAGGGTTAGGGTTAGGGTTAGGGTTAGGGTTAGTGTTAGGATTTAGGCTTCAGGGTTAGGGTTAGAGTTAGAGTTAGGGCTTCTGGTTTAGGGTTAGGGTTAGGGTTAGGGTTAGGGTTTCGGGTTTAGGGTTAGGGTTAAGTTTAGAGTTAGGGTTAGGTACACAATTCGGGTTTGAGACATGTTTAGGTTTAGTTTTAGGGTTATGGTTAAGTTTAGGTTTTGGCTGATGGTTAAGGTTAGGTTTAGGGACAGGGTTAGTTACAGGGTGAGGGTTAGAGTTAAAGTTAGAGAGACGGTAAGGTACAGAGTTAGGTTTAGCGACAGTGTTAGGGTTAGGGTTAGGGTTAGGTTAGGGTTAGGGTTAGGGTTAGGGTTAGGTTTTACGGATAGGGTTAGGGTTAGGGTTACGGTTTAGGTTTAGGGTTAGGGTTGAGGTTAGTGTTTAGGGTTTAGGGTTAGGGTTAGGGTTAGGGTTAGCATTAGGTTTAGGGGTAGGGACAGGATTAGGGTTTGGGACATGGTTAGGTTTACTGTTAGGGTTATATTAAGTTTAGGTTTTGTCTGATGCTTAAGTTTAGGTTTAGGGACAGGGTTAGTGACAGGCTGAGGGTTAGAGTTAAGGTTGGAGTGACGGTAAGGGTCAGAGTTAGGTTTAGCGACAGTGTTAGGGTTAGGGATCAGGTTAGGTTAGGGTTTAGGGTTAAGTTTAGGGTTAGGGTTAGGAATAGGGGAGGGTTAGTGTTTACATTTCAGGGTTAGGGTTTAGGGATAGGGTTAGGGTTAGGGTTAGGCTTAGGTTTAGGGTTAGGGTTAGGTTTTAGGGATAGGGTTAGGGTTAGGGTTACGGTTTAGGTTTAGGTTTAGGGTTAAGGTTAGGGTTTAGGGTTTAGGTTTAGGGTTAGGGTTAGAGTTAGGGTTTAGGCTTTAAGGTTAGGGTTAGTGTTAGGGTTTAGGGTTTAGGGTTAGGGTTAGGGTTAGGGTTAGGGTTTAGTGTTTATGGTTAGGGTTAGCGTTAGGGTTAGGGTTTGGGTTTAGTGTTTAGGTTTAGGTTTAGGGTTAGTGTTAGGGTTTCGAGTTTAGTGTTAGGTTTAAGGTTAGGGTTAGGGTTAGGTACACGTTTCGGGTTTGATACATGGTTAGGTTTCGTGTTAGGGTTATAGTTAAGTTTAGGTTTTGGCTGATGGTTAAGGTTAGGTTTAGGGACAGGGTTAGTTACAGGGTGAGGGTTAGAGTTAAAGATAGAGAGACGGTAAGGGTCAGAGTTAGGTTTAGCGACAGTGTTAGGGTTAGGGTTAGGGTTTGAGTTAGGGTTTAGGGTTAGGGTTAGGGTTAGGGTTTAGGATTTAGGGTTAGGGTTATGGTTAGGGTTAGGTTTTGGGTTAGGGGCAGGATAAGGGTTTGGGAAATGGTTAGGTTTAGTGTAGGGTTATAGTTAAATTTTGGTTTTGGCTGATGGTTAAGGTTAGTTTTAGGGACAGGTTTAGTGACAGGGTGAGGGTTAGAGTTAAGTTTAGAGAGACGGTAAGGGTCAGAGTTAGGTTTACCGACAGTGTTAGTGTTAGGGATCAGGTTAGGTTAGGGTTTAGGGTTAGGGTTAGGGTTAGAGTTAGGAATAGGGGAGGGTTAGTGTTTACATTTTAGGGTTAGGGTTTAGGGATATGGTTAGGGTTAGAGTTAGGGTTAGGGTTAGGGTTAGGGTTAGTTTTAGGGTTTAGTGTTTATGGTTAGGGTTAGCGTTAGGGTTAGTGTTTGCGTTTAGGGTTTGGGTTTAGGGTTTAGGTTTAGGGTTAGGGTCAGTGTTAGGGTTTCGGGTTTAGTGTTAGGGTTAAGGTTAGGGTTAGGGTTAGGAACACGTTTCGTGTTTGAGATATGGTTAGGTTTAGTGTTAGGGTTATAGTTAAGTTTAGGTTTTGGCTGATGGTTAAGGTTAGGTTTAGGGACAGGGTTAGTTACATGGTGAGGGTTAGAGTTAAAGATAGAGAGACGGTAAGTGTCAGAGTTAGGTTTAGCGACAGTGTTAGGGTTAGGGTTAGGGTTAGGTTAGGGTTAGGGTTAGGGTTAGGGTTAGGGTTAGGTTTTAGGGATAGGGTTAGGGTTAGGGTTACGGTTTAGGTTTAGGGTTAGGGTTAAGGTTAGGGTTTAGGGTTTAGGGTTAGGGTTAGGGTTAGGGTTAGCATTAGTTTTAGGGTTAGGGACAGGATTAGGGTTTGGGACATGGTTAGGTTTACTGTTAGGGTTATATTAAGTTTAGGTTTTGTCTGATGCTTAAGTTTAGGTTTAGGGACATGGTTAGTGACAGGGTGAGGGTTAGAGTTAAGGTTGGAGAGACGGTAAGGGTCAGAGTTAGGTTTAGCGACAGTGTTAGGGTTAGGGATCAGGTTAGGTTAGGGTTTAGTGTTAGGGTTAGGGTTAGGGTTAGGAATAGGGGAGGGTTAGTGTTTACATTTTAGGGTTAGGGTTTAGGGATAGGGTTAGGGTTAGGGTTAGAGTTAGGGTTAGGGTTAGGGTTAGGTTTTAGGGATAGGGTTAGGGTTATTTTTACGGTTTAGGTTTAGGGTTAGGGTTAAGGTTAGGGTTTTGGGTTTAGGGTTAGGGTTAGGGTTAGAGATAGGGTTTAGGCTTTAGGGTTAGGGTTAGTGTTAGGGTTTAGGGTTTATTGTTAGGGTTAGTGTTAGGGATAGGGTTAGGGTTAGGGTTAGGGTTAGAGTTAGGGTTAGGGTTAGGGTTAGGGTTAGGTTTTAGGGATAGGGTTAGGGTTAGGGTTACGGTTTAGGTTTAGGGTTAGGGTTAAGGTTAGGGTTTAGGGTTTAGGGTTAGGGTTAGGGTTAGAGTTAGGGTTTAGGCTTTAGGGTTAGGGTTAGTGTTAGGGTTTAGGGTTAGGGTTAGGGTTAGGGTTAGGTTTAGGGTTTAGTGTTTATGGTTAGGGTTAGCGTTAGGGTTAGGGTTTGGGTTTAGGGTTTATGTTTAGGGTTAGGTTTAGTGTTAGGGTTTCGGGTTTAGTGTTAGGGTTAAGGTTAGGGTTAGGGTTAGGTACACGTTTCGGGTTTGAGACATGGTTAGGTTTAGTGTTAGGGTTATAGTTAAGTTTAGGTTTTGGCTGATGGTTAAGTTTAGGTTTAGGGACAGGGTTAGTTACAGGGTGAGGGTTCGAGTTAAAGATAGAGAGACGGTAAGGGTCAGAGTTAGGTTTAGCGACAGTGTTAGGGTTAGGGTTAGGGTTAGGTTAGGGTTAGGGTTAGAGTTAGGGTTTAGGGTTAGGGTTAGGGTTAGGGTTTAGGATTTAGGGTTAGGGTTAGGGTTAGAGTTAGGGTTTAGGCTTTAGGGTTAGGGTTAGTGTTAGGGTTTAGGGTTTAGGGTTATGGTTAGGGTTAGGGTTAGGGGCAGGAAAGGGTTTGAGACATGGTTAGGTTTACTCTTAGGGTTATATTAAGTTTAGGTTTTGTCTGATGCTTAAGTTTAGGTTTAGGGACAGGGTTAGTGACAGGGTGAGGGTTAGAGTTAAGGTTGGAGAGACGGTAAGGGTCAGAGTTAGGTTTAGCGACAGTGTTAGGGTTAGGGATCAGGTTAGGTTAGGGTTTAGGGTTAGGGTTAGGGTTAGGGTTAGGAATAGGGGAGGGTTAGTGTTTACATTTTAGGGTTAGGGTTTAGGGATAGGGTTAGGGTTAGGGTTAGGATTAGAGTTAGGGTTAGGGTTAGGGTTAGGGTTAGGGTTAGAGTTAGGGTTTAGGCTTTAGGGTTAGGGTTAGTGTTAGGGTTTAGGCTTTAGGGTTAGGGTTAGGGTTAGGGTTAGGGTTAGCGTTTAGTGTTTATGGTTAGGGTTAGCGTTAGGGTTAGGGTTTGGGTTTAGTGTTTAGGTTTAAAGTTAGGGTTAGTGTTAGGGTTTCGAGTTTAGTGTTAGGTTTAAGGTTAGGGTTAGGGTTAGGTACACGTTTCGGGTTTGAGACATGGTTAGGTTTAGTGTTAGGGTTATAGTTAAGTTTAGGTTTTGGCTGATGGTTAAGGTTAGGTTTAGGGACAGGGTTAGTTACAGGGTGAGGGTTAGAGTTAAAGATAGAGAGACGGTAAGGTTCAGAGTTAGGTTTAGCGACAGTGTTAGGGTTAGGGTTAGGGTTAGAGTTTAGTCTTTAGGGTTAGGGTTATGGTTATGGTTAGGGTTAAGGTTAGGGGCAGGATTAGGGTTTGGGACATGGTTAGGTTTAGTGTAGGGTTATAGTTAAATTTTGGTTTTGGCTGATGGTTAAGGTTCGTTTTAGGGACAGGTTTAGTGACAGGGTGAAGGTTAGAGTTAAGTTTTGAGAGACGGTAAGGGTCAGAGTTAGGTTTAGCGACAGTGTTAGTGTTAGGGATCAGGTTAGGTTAGGGTTTTAGGTTAGGGTTAGGGTTAGAGTTAGGAATAGGGGATGGTTAGTGTTTACATTTTAGGGTTAGGGTTTAGGGATAGGGTTAGTGTTAGGGTTAGGGTTAGGGTTAGAGTTAGGATTTAGGCTTTAGGGTTAGGGTTAGGGTTCGAGTTAGGGCTTACGGTTTAGGGTTAGGGTTAGGGTTAGTGTTTCGGGTTTCGGGTTAGGGTTAAGTTTAGGGTTAGGGTTAGGTACACGATTCGGGTTTGAGACATGTTTAGGTTTAGTGTTAGGGTTATGGTTAAGTTTAGGTTTTGGCTGATGGTTAAGGTTAGGTTTAGGGACAGGGTTAGTTACAGGGTGATGGTTAGAGTTAAAGTTAGAGAGACGGTAAGGTACAGAGTTAGGTTTAGCGACAGTGTTAGGGTTAGGGTTAGGGTAAGGTTAGGGTTTAGGGTTAGGGTTTACATTTCAGGGTTAGGGTTTAGGGTTAGGGTTAGGGTTAGAGTTAGGGTTTAGGCTTTAGGGTTAGGGTTAGTGTTAGGGTTTAGGGTTTAGGGTTAGGGTTAGGGTTAGGATTAGGGTTAGGGTTAGGGTTTAGTGTTTAAGGTTAGGGTTAGCTTTAGGGTTAGGGTTTAGGGTTAGGGTTAGTGTTAGGGTAAGGGTTAGGGTTAGGGTTAGGGTTAGGTTTTAGGGATAGGGTTAGGGTTAGGGTTACGGTTTAGGTTTAGGGTTAGGGTTAAGGTTAGGGTTTATGGTTTAGGGTTAGGGTTAGGGTTAGGGTTAGCATTAGTTTTAGGGTTAGGGACAGGATTAGGGTTTTGGACATGGTTAGGTTTACTGTTAGGGTTATATTAAGTTTAGGTTTTGTCTGATGCTTAAGTTTAGGTTTAGGGACAGGGTTAGTGACAGGGTGAGGGTTAGAGTTAAGGTTGGAGAGACGGTAAGGGTCAGAGTTAGGTTTAGCGACAGTGTTAGGGTTAGGGATCAGGTTAGCTTAGGGTTTAGGGTTACAGTTACGGTTAGGGTTAGGAATAGGGGAGGGTTAGTGTTTACATTTTAGGGTTAGGGTTTAGGGATAGGGTTAGGGTTAGGGTTAGGGTTAGAGTTAGGGTTAGGGTTAGGGTTAGGTTTTAGTGATAGGGTTAGGGTTAGGGTTACGGTTTAGGTTTAGGGTTAGGGTTAAGGTTAGGGTTTAAGGTTTAGGGTTAGGGTTAGGGTTAGAGTTAGGGTTTAGGCTTTAGGGTTAGGGTTAGTGTTAGGGTTTAGGGTTAGGGTTAGGGTTAGGGTTAGGGTTAGGTTTAGGGTTTAGTGTTTATGGTTAGGGTTAGCGTTAGGGTTAGGGTTTGGGTTTAGGGTTTAGGTTTAGGGTTATGTTTAGTGTTAGGGTTTCGGGTTTAGTGTTAGGGTTAAGGTTAGGGTTAGGGTTAGGTACACGTTTCGGGTTTGAGACATGGTTAGGTTTAGTGTTAGGGTTATAGTTAAGTTTAGGTTTTGGCTGATGGTTAAGTTTAGGTTTAGGGACAGGGTTAGTTACAGGGTGAGGGTTAGAGTTAAAGATAGAGAGACGGTAAGGGTCAGAGTTAGGTTTAGCGACAGTGTTAGGGTTAGGGTTAGGGTTAGGTTAGGGTTAGGGTTAGAGTTAGGGTTTAGGGTTAGGGTTAGGGTTAGGGTTTAGGATTTAGGGTTAGGATTAGGGTTAGAGTTAGGGTTTAGGCTTTAGGGTTAGGGTTAGTGTTAGGGTTTAGGGTTTAGGGTTATGGTTAGGGTTAGGGTTAGGGGCAGGAAAGGGTTTGAGACATGGTTAGGTTTACTCTTAGGGTTATATTAAGTTTAGGTTTTGTCTGATGCTTAAGTTTAGGTTTAGGGACAGGGTTAGTGACAGGGTGAGTGTTAGAGTTAAGGTTGGAGAGACGGTAAGGGTCAGAGTTAGGTTTAGCGACAGTGTTAGGGTTAGGGATCAGGTTAGGTTAGGGTTTAGGGTTAGGGTTAGGGTTAGGGTTAGGAATAGGGGAGGGTTAGTGTTTACATTTTAGGGTTAGGGTTTAGGGATAGGGTTAGGGTTAGGGTTAGGTTTAGAGTTAGGGTTAGGGTTAGGGTTAGGGTTAGGGTTAGAGTTAGGGTTTAGGCTTTAGGGTTAGGGTTAGTGTTAGGGTTTAGGCTTTAGGGTTAGGGTTAAGGTTAGGGTTAGGGTTAGGGTTTAGTGTTTATGGTTAGGGTTAGCGTTAGGGTTAGGGTTTGGGTTTAGTGTTTAGGTTTAAAGTTAGGGTTAGTGTTAGGGTTTCGAGTTTAGTGTTAGGGTTAAGGTTAGGGTTAGGGTTAGGTACACGTTTCGGGTTTGAGACATGGTTAGGTTTAGTGTTAGGGTTATAGTTAAGTTTAGGTTTTGGCTGATGGTTAAGGTTAGGTTTAGGGACAGGGTTAGTTACAGGGTGAGGGTTAGAGTTAAAGATAGAGAGACGGTAAGGTTCAGAGTTAGGTTTAGCGACAGTGTTAGGGTTAGGGTTAGGGTTAGAGTTTAGGATTTAGGGTTAGGGTTATGGTTATGGTTAGGGTTAAGGTTAGGGGCAGGATTAGGGTTTGGGACATGGTTAGGTTTAGTGTAGGGTTATAGTTAAATTTTGGTTTTGGCTGATGGTTAAGGTTCGTTTTAGGGACAGGTTTATTGACAGGGTGAAGGTTAGAGTTAAGTTTAGAGAGACGGTAAGGGTCAGAGATAGGTTTAGCGACAGTGTTAGTGTTAGGGATCAGGTTAGGTTAGGGTTTTAGGTTAGGGTTAGGGTTAGAGTTAGGAATAGGGGATGGTTAGTGTTTACATTTTAGGGTTAGGGTTTAGGGATAGGGTTAGGGTTAGGGTTAGGGTTAGGGTTAGAGTTAGGATTTAGGCTTTAGGGTTTGGGTTAGGGTTCGAGTTAGGGCTTACGGTTTAGGGTTAGGGTTAGGGTTAGGGTTAGGGTTTCGGGTTTCGGGTTAGGGTTAAGTTTAGGGTTAGGGTTAGGTACACGATTCGGGTTTGAGACATGTTTAGGTTTAGTGTTAGGGTTATGGTTAAGTTTAGGTTTTGGCTGATGGTTAAGGTTAGGTTTAGGGACAGGGTTAGTTACAGGGTGAGTGTTAGGGTTAGGGTTAGGGTTAGGGTTAGGGTTAGGTTTTAGGGATAGGGTTAGGGTTAGGGTTACGGTTTAGTTTTAGGGTTAGGGTTAAGGTTAGGGTTTAGGGTTTAGGGTTAGAGTTAGGGTTAGAGTTAGGGTTTAGGCTTTAGGGTTAGGGATAGTGTTAGGGTTTAGGGTTTAGGGTTAGGGTTAGGGTTAGGGTTAGGGTTAGGGTTTAGTGTTTAAGGTTAGGGTTAGCGTTAGGGTTAGGGTTTGGGTTTAGGGTTTAGGTTTAGGGTTAGGGTTAGTGTTAGGGTTTCGGGTTTAGTGTTAGTGTTAAGGTTATGGTTAGGGTTAGGTACACGATTCGAGTTTGAGACGTGGTTAGGTTTAGTGTTAGGTTTATAGTTAAGTTTAGGTTTTGGCTGATGGTTAAGGTTAGGTTTAGGGACAGGGTTAGTTACAGGGTGAGGGTTAGAGTTAAAGTTAGAGAGACGGTAAGGTACAGAGTTAGGTTTAGCGACAGTGTTAGGGTTAGGGTTAGGGTTAGGTTAGGGTTACGGTTTGGGTTAGAATTAGGGTTAGGTTTTAGGGATAGGGTTAGGGTTAGGGTTACGGTTTAGGTTTAGGGTTAGGGTTAAGGTTAGGGTTTAGGGTTTAGGGTTAGGGTTAGGGTTAGGGTTAGCATTAGGTTTAGGGTTAGGGACAGGATTAGGGTTTGGGACATGGTTAGGTTTACTGTTAGGGTTATATTAAGTTTAGGTTTTGTCTGATGCTTAAGTTTAGGTTTAGGGACAGGGTTAGTGACAGGGTGAGGGTTAGAGTTAAGGTTGGAGAGACGGTAAGGGTCAGAGTTAGGTTTAGCGACAGTGTTAGGGTTAGGGATCAGGTTAGGTTAGGGTTTAGGGTTAGGGTTAGGGTTAGGGTTAGGAATAGGGGAGGGTTAGTGTTTACATTTTAGGGTTAGGGTTTAGGGATAGGGTTAGGGTTAGGGTTAGGGTTAGAGTTAGGGTTAGGGTTAGGGTTAGGTTTTGGGATAGGGTTAGGGTTAGGGTTATGGTTTAGGTTTAGGGTTAGGGTTAAGGTTAGGGTTTAGGGTTTAGGGTTAGGGTTAGGGTTAGAGATAGGGTTTAGGCTTTAGGGTTAGGGTTAGTGTTAGGGTTTAGGGTTTAGTGTTAGGGTTAGGGTTAGGGTTAGGTTTTAGGGATAGGGTTAGGGTTAGGGTTACGGTTTAGGTTTAGGGTTAGGGTTCAGGTTAGGGTTTAGGGTTTAGGGTTAGTGTTACGGTTAGAGTTAGGGTTTAGGCTTTAGGGTTAGGGTTAGGGTTAGGGTTAGGGTTAGGGTTTTGGGTTTAGTGTTCGGGTTAAGGTTAGGGTTAGGGTTAGGTACACGTTTCGGGTTTGAGACATGGTTAGGTTTAGTGTTAGGGTTATAGTTAAGTTTATGTTTTGGCTGATGGTTAAGGTTAGGTTTAGGGACAGGGTTAGTTACAGGGTGAGGGTTAGAGTTAAAGATAGAGAGACGGTAAGTGTCAGAGTTAGGTTTAGCGACAGTGTTAGGGTTAGGGTTAGGGTTAGGTTAGGGTTAGGGTTAGAGTTAGGGTTCAGGGTTAGGGTTAGGGTTTAGGATTTAGGGTTAGGGTTATGGTTAGGGTTAGGGTTAGGGTTAGGGTCAGGATTACGGTTTGGGAAATGGTTAGGTTTAGTGTAGGGTTATAGTTAAGTTTTGGTTTTGGCTGATGGTTAAGGTTAGTTTTAGGGACAGGTTTAGTGACAGGGTGAGGGTTAGAGTTAAGTTTAGAGAGACGGTAAGGGTCAGAGTTAGGTTTAGCGAAAGTGTTAGTGTTAGGAATCAGATTAGGTAAGGGTTTAGGGTTAGGGTTAGTGTTAGGGTTAGGAATAGGGGAGGGTTAGTGTTTACATTTTAGGGTTAGGGTTTAGGGATAGGGTTAGGGTTAGGGTTAGGGTTAGGGTTAGAGTTAGGATTTAGGCTTTAGGGTTAGGGTTAGGGTTAGAGTTAGGGCTTACGGTTTAGGGTTAGGGTTAGGGTTAGGGTTAGGGTTTCGGGTTTCGGGTTAGGGTTAAGTTTAGGGTTAGTGTTAGGTACACGATTCGGGTTTGAGACATGTTTAGGTTTAGTGTTAGGGTTATGGTTAAGTTTAGGTTTTGGCTGATGGTTAAGGTTAGGTTTAGGGACAGGGTTAGTTACAGGGTGAGTGTTAGGATTAGGGTTAGGGTTAGGGTTAGGGTTAGGTTTTAGGGATAGGGTTAGGGTTAGGGTTACGGTTTAGGTTTAGGGTTAGGGTTAAGGTTAGGGTTTAGCGTTTAGGGTTAGAGTTAGGGTTAGAGTTAGGGTTTAGGCTTTAGGGTTAGGGATAGTGTTAGGGTTTAAGGTTTAGGGTTAGGGTTAGGGTTAGGGTTAGGGTTAGGGTTAGGGTTTAGTGTTTAAGGTTAGGGTTAGCGTTAGGTTTAGGGTTTGGGTTTAGGGTTTAGGTTTAGGGTTAGGGTTAGTGTTAGGGTTTCGGGTTTAGTGTTAGTGTTAAGGTTATGGTTAGGGTTAGGTACACGATTCGGGTTTGAGACGTGGTTAGGTTTAGTGTTAGGGTTATAGTTAAGTTTAGGTTTTGGCTGATGGTTAAGGTTAGGTTTAGGGACAGGGTTAGTTACAGGGTGAGGGTTAGAGTTAAAGTTAGAGAGACGGTAAGGTACAGAGTTAGGTTTAGCGACAGTGTTAGGGTTAGGGTTAGGGTTAGGTTAGGGTTAGGGTTTGGGTTAGGATTAGGGTTAGGTTTTAGGGATAGGGTTAGGGTTAGGGTTACGGTTTAGGTTTAGGGTTAGGGTTAAGGTTAGGGTTTAGTGTTTAGGGTTAGGGTTAGGGTTAGGGTTAGGGTTAGGGTTTTGGGTTTAGTGTTCGGGTTAAGGTTAGGGTCAGGTTTAGGTACACGTTTCGGGTTTGAGACATGGTTAGGTTTAGTGTTAGGGTTATAGTTAAGTTTAGGTTTTGGCTGATGGTTAAGGTTAGGTTTAGGGACAGGGTTAGTTACAGGGTGAGGGTTAGAGTTAA
>JAVKSA010000020.1:0-22500 GCA_031876335.1 Hipposideros larvatus | reverse complement strand
AGAGTTAGGGTTTAGGCTTTAGGGTTAGGGTTAGGGTTAGGGTTTTGGGTTTAGTGTTCGGGTTAAGGTTAGGGTTAGGGTTAGGTACACGTTTCGGGTTTCAGACATGGTTAGGTTTAGTGTTAGGGTTATAGTTAAGTTTAGGTTTTGGCTGATGGTTAAGGTTAGGTTTAGGGACAGGGTTAGTTACAGGGTGAGGGTTAGAGTTAAAGATAGAGAGACGGTAAGAGTCAGAGTTAGGTTTAGCGACAGTGTTAGGGTTAGGGTTAGGGTTAGGTTAGGGTTAGGGTTAGAGTTAGGGTTTAGGGTTAGGGTTAGGGTTTAGGATTTAGGGTTAGGGTTATGGTTAGGGTTAGGGTTAGGGTTAGGGTCAGGATTACGGTTTGGGAAATGGTTAGGTTTAGTGTAGGGTTATAGTTAAGTTTTGGTTTTGGCTGATGGTTAAGGTTAGTTTTAGGGACAGGTTTAGTGACAGGGTGAGGGTTAGAGTTAAGTTTAGAGAGACGGTAAGGGTCAGAGTTAGGTTTAGCGACAGTGTTAGTGTTAGGAATCAGATTAGGTTAGGGTTTAGGGTTAGGGTTAGTGTTAGGGTTAGGAATAGGTGAGGGTTAGTGTTTACATTTTAGGGTTAGGGTTTAGGGATAGCGTTAGGGTTAGGGTTAGGGTTAGGGTTAGAGTTAGGATTTAGGCTTTAGGGTTAGGGTTAGGGTTAGAGTTAGGGCTTACGGTTTAGGGTTAGGGTTAGGGTTAGGGTTAGGGTTTCGGGTTTCGGGTTAGGGTTAAGTTTAGGGTTAGTGTTAGGTACACGATTCGGGTTTGAGACATGTTTAGGTTTAGTGTTAGGGTTATGGTTAAGTTTAGGTTTTGGCTGATGGTTAAGGTTAGGTTTAGGGACAGGGTTAGTTACAGGGTGAGTGTTAGGGTTAGGGTTAGGGTTAGGGTTAGGGTTAGGTTTTAGGGATAGGGTTAGTGTTAGGGTTACGGTTTAGGTTTAGGGTTAGGGTTAAGGTTAGGGTTTAGGGTTTAGGGTTAGAGTTAGGGTTAGAGTTAGGGTTTAGGCTTTAGGGTTAGGGTTAGTGTTAGGGTTTAGGGTTTAGGGTTAGGGTTAGGGTTAGGGTTAGGGTTAGGGTTTAGTGTTTAAGGTTAGGGTTAGCGTTAGGTTTAAGGTTTGGGTTTAGGGTTTAGGTTTAGGGTTAGTGTTAGTGTTAGGGTTTCGGGTTTAGTGTTAGTGTTAAGGTTATGGTTAGGGTTAGGTACACGATTCGGGTTTGAGACGTGGTTAGGTTTAGTGTTAGGGTTATAGTTAAGTTTAGGTTTTGGCTGATGGTTAAGGTTAGGTTTAGGGACAGGGTTAGTTACAGGGTGAGGGTTAGAGTTAAAGTTAGAGAGACGGTAAGGTACAGAGTTAGGTTTAGCGACAGTGTTAGGGTTAGGGTTAGGGTTAGGTTAGGGTTAGGGTTTGGGTTAGGATTAGGGTTAGGTTTTAGGGATAGGGTTAGGGTTAGGGTTCCGGTTTAGGTTTAGGGTTAGGGTTAAGGTTAGGGTTTAGTGTTTAGGGTTAGGGTTAGGGTTAGGGTTAGCATTAGGTTTAGGGTTAGGGACAGGATTAGGGTTTGGGACATGGTTAGGTTTACTGTTAGGGTTATATTAAGTTTAGGTTTTGTCTGATGCTTAAGTTTAGGTTTAGGGACAGGGTTAGTGACAGGGTGAGGGTTAGAGTTAAGGTTGGAGAGACGGTAAGGGTCAGAGTTAGGTTTAGCGACAGTGTTAGGGTTAGGGATCAGGTTAGGTTAGGGTTTAGGGTTAGGGTTAGGGTTAGGGTTAGGAATAGGGGAGGGTTAGTGTTTACATTTTAGGGTTAGGGTTTAGGGATAGGGTTAGGGTTAGGGTTAGGGTTAGAGTTAGGGTTAGGGTTAGGGTTAGGTTTTAGGGATAGGGTTAGGGTTAGGGTTATGGTTTAGGTTTAGGGTTAGGGTTAAGGTTAGGGTTTAGGGTTTAGGGTTAGGGTTAGGGTTAGAGATAGGGTTTAGGCTTTAGGGTTAGGGTTAGTGTTAGGGTTTAGGGTTTAGTGTTAGGGTTAGGGTTAGGGTTAGGTTTTAGGGATAGGGTTAGGGTTAGGGTTACGGTTTAGGTTTAGGGTTAGGGTTCAGGTTAGGGTTTAGGGTTTAGGGTTAGTGTTACGGTTAGAGTTAGGGTTTAGGCTTTAGGGTTAGGGTTAGGGTTAGGGTTAGGGTTAGGGTTTTGGGTTTAGTGTTCGGGTTAAGGTTAGGGTTAGGGTTAGGTACACGTTTCGGGTTTGAGACATGGTTAGGTTTAGTGTTAGGGTTATAGTTAAGTCTAGGTTTTGGCTGATGGTTAAGGTTAGGTTTAGGGACAGGGTTAGTTACAGGGTGAGGGTTAGAGTTAAAGATAGAGAGACGGTAAGAGTCAGAGTTAGGTTTAGCGACAGTGTTAGGGTTAGGGTTAGGGTTAGGTTAGGGTTAGGGTTAGAGTTAGGGTTTAGGGTTAGGGTTAGGGTTTAGGATTTAGGGTTAGGGTTATGGTTAGGGTTAGGGTTAGGGTTAGGGTCAGGATTACGGTTTGGGAAATGGTTAGGTTTAGTGTAGGGTTATAGTTAAGTTTTGGTTTTGGCTGATGGTTAAGGTTAGTTTTAGGGACAGGTTTAGTGACAGGGTGAGGGTTAGAGTTAAGTTTAGAGAGACGGTAAGGGTCAGAGTTAGGTTTAGCGACAGTGTTAGTGTTAGGAATCAGATTAGGTTAGGGTTTAGGGTTAGGGTTAGGGTTAGGGTTAGGAATAGGGGAGGGTTAGTGTTTACATTTTAGGGTTAGGGTTTAGGGATAGGGTTAGTGTTAGGGTTAGGGTTAGGGTTAGCGTTAGGATTTACGCTTTAGGGTTAGGGTTAGGGTTAGAGTTAGGGCTTACGGTTTAGGGTTAGGGTTAGGGTTAGGGTTAGGGTTTCGGGTTTCGTGTTAGGGTTAAGTTTAGGGTTAGTGTTAGGTACACGATTCGGGTTTGTGACATGTTTAGGTTTAGTGTTAGGGTTATGGTTAAGTTTAGGTTTTGGCTGATGTTTAAGGTTAGGTTTAGGGACAGGGTTAGTTACAGGGTGAGTGTTAGGGTTAGGGTTAGGGTTAGGGTTAGGGTTAGGTTTTAGGGATAGGGTTAGGGTTAGGGTTACGGTTTAGGTTTAGGGTTAGGGTTAAGGTTAGGGTTTAGGGTTTAGGGTTAGAGTTAGGGTTAGAGTTAGGGTTTAGGCTTTAGGGTTAGGGATAGTGTTAGGGTTTAGGGTTTAGGGTTAGGGTTAGGGTTAGGGTTAGGGTTAGGGTTTAGTGTTTAAGGTTAGGGTTAGCGTTAGGTTTAGGGTTTGGGTTTAGGGTTTAGGTTTAGGGTTAGGGTTAGTGTTAGGGTTTCGGGTTTAGTGTTAGTGTTAAGGTTATGGTTAGGGTTAGGTACACGATTCGGGTTTGAGACGTGGTTAGGTTTAGTGTTAGGGTTATAGTTAAGTTTAGGTTTTGGCTGATGGTTAAGGTTAGGTTTAGGGACAGGGTTAGTTACAGGGTGACGGTTAGAGTTAAAGTTAGAGAGACGGTAAGGTACAGAGTTAGGTTTAGCGACAGTGTTAGGGTTAGGGTTAGGGTTAGGTTAGGGTTAGGGTTTGGGTTAGGATTAGGGTTAGGTTTTAGGGATAGGGTTAGGGTTAGGGTTACGGTTTAGGTTTAGGGTTAGGGTTAAGGTTAGGGTTTAGTGTTTAGGGTTAGGGTTAGGGTTAGGGTTAGGGTTAGGGTTAGGAATAGGGGAGGGTTAGTGTTTACATTTTAGGGTTAGGGTTTAGGGATAGGGTTAGGGTTAGGGTTAGGGTTAGAGTTAGGGTTAGGGTTAGGGTTAAGTTTTAGGGATAGGGTTAGGGTTAGGGTTATGGTTTAGGTTTAGGGTTAGGGTTAAGGTTAGGGTTTAGGGTTTAGGGTTAGGTTTAGGGTTAGAGATAGGGTTTAGGCTTTAGGGTTAGGGTTAGTGTTAGGGTTTAGGGTTTAGTGTTAGGGTTAGGGTTAGGGTTAGGTTTTAGGGATAGGGTTAGGGTTAGGGTTACGGTTTAGGTTTAGGGTTAGGGTTCAGGTTAGGGTTTAGGGTTTAGGGTTAGGGTTACGGTTAGAGTTAGGGTTTAGGCTTTAGGGTTAGGGTTAGGGTTAGGGTTAGGGTTAGGGTTTTGGGTTTAGTGTTCGGGTTAAGGTTAGGGTTAGGGTTAGGTACACGTTTCGGGTTTGAGACATGGTTAGGTTTAGTGTTAGGGTTATAGTTAAGTTTAGGTTTTGGCTGATGGTTAAGGTTAGGTTTAGGGACAGGGTTAGTTACAGGGTAGGGTTAGAGTTAAAGATAGAGAGACGGTAAGAGTCAGAGTTAGGTTTAGCGACAGTGTTAGGGTTAGGGTTAGGGTTAGGTTAGGGTTAGGGTTAGAGTTAGGGTTTAGGGTTAGGGTTAGGGTTTAGGATTTAGGGTTAGGGTTATGGTTAGGGTTAGGGTTAGGGTTAGGGTCAGGATTACGGTTTGGGAAATGGTTAGGTTTAGTGTAGGGTTATAGTTAAGTTTTGGTTTTGGCTGATGGTTAAGGTTAGTTTTAGGGACAGGTTTAGTGACAGGGTGAGGGTTAGAGTTAAGTTTAGAGAGACGGTAAGGGTCAGAGTTAGGTTTAGCGACAGTGTTAGTGTTAGGAATCAGATTAGGTTAGGGTTTAGGGTTAGGGTTAGGGTTAGGGTTAGGAATAGGGGAGGGTTAGTGTTTACATTTTAGGGTTAGGGTTTAGGGATAGGGTTAGGGTTAGGGTTAGGGTTAGGGTTAGCGTTAGGATTTAGGCTTTAGGGTTAGGGTTAGGGTTAGAGTTAGGTCTTACGGTTTAGGGTTAGGGTTAGGGTTAGGGTTAGGGTTTCGGGTTTCGGGTTAGGGTTAAGTTTAGGGTTAGTGTTAGGTACACGATTCGGGTTTGAGACATGTTTAGGTTTAGTGTTAGGGTTATGGTTAAGTTTAGGTTTTGGCTGATGGTTAAGGTTAGGTTTAGGGACAGGGTTAGTTACAGGGTGAGTGTTAGGGTTAGGGTTAGGGTTAGGGTTAGGGTTAGGTTTTAGGGATAGGGTTAGTGTTAGGGTTACGGTTTAGGTTTAGGGTTAGGGTTAAGGTTAGGGTTTAGGGTTTAGGGTTAGAGTTAGGGTTAGAGTTAGGGTTTAGGCTTTAGGGTTAGGGTTAGTGTTAGGGTTTAGGGTTTAGGGTTAGGGTTAGGGTTAGGGTTAGGGTTAGGGTTAGGGTTTAGTGTTTAAGGTTAGGGTTAGCGTTAGGTTTAAGGTTTGGGTTTAGGGTTTAGGTTTAGGGTTAGGGTTAGTGTTAGGGTTTCGGGTTTAGTGTTAGTGTTAAGGTTATGGTTAGGGTTAGGTACACGATTCGGGTTTGAGACGTGGTTAGGTTTAGTGTTAGGGTTATAGTTAAGTTTAGGTTTTGGCTGATGGTTAAGGTTAGGTTTAGGGACAGGGTTAGTTACAGGGTGAGGGTTAGAGTTAAAGTTAGAGAGACGGTAAGGTACAGAGTTAGGTTTAGCGACAGTGTTAGGGTTAGGGTTAGGGTTAGGTTAGGGTTAGGGTTTGGGTTAGGATTAGGGTTAGGTTTTAGGGATAGGGTTAGGGTTAGGGTTAGGGGCAGGATTAGGGTTTGGGACATGGTTAGGTTTACTGTTAGGGTTATATTAAGTTTAGGTTTTGTCTGATGCTTAAGTTTAGGTTTAGGGACAGGGTTAGTGACAGGGTGAGGGTTAGTGTTAAGGTTGGAGAGACGGTAAGGGTCAGAGTTAGGTTTAGCGACAGTGTTAGGGTTAGGGATCAGGTTAGGTTAGGGTTTAGGGTTAGGGTTAGGCTTAGGGTTAGGAATAGGGGAGGGTTAGTGTTTACATTTTAGGGTTAGGGTTTAGGGATAGGGTTAGGGTTAGGGTTTAGGGTTTAGGGTTAGGGTTAGGGTTAGAGTTAGGGTTTAGGCTTTAGGGTTAGGGTTAGTGTTAGGGTTTATGGTTTAGGGTTAGGGTTAGGGTTAGGGTTAGGGTTAGGGTTTAGTGTTTATGGTTTGGGTTAGCGTTAGGGTCAGGGTTTGGGTTTAGTGTTTAGGTTTAGGGTTAGGGTTAGTGTTAGGGTTTCGAGTTTAGTGTTAGGGTTAAGGTTAGGGTTAGGGTTAGGTACACGTTTCGGGTTTGAGACATGGTTAGGTTTAGTGTTAGGGTTATAGTTAAGTTTAGGTTTTGGCTGATGGTTAAGGTTAGGTTTAGGGACAGGTTTAGTTACAGGGTGAGGGTTAGAGTTAGGGATAGAGAGACGGTAAGGGTCAGAGTTAGGTTTAGCGACAGTGTTAGGGTTAGGGTTAGGGTTAGAGTTTAGGATTTAGGGTTAGGGTTATGGTTATGGTTAGGGTTAGGGTTAGGGGCAGGTTAGGGTTTGGGAAATGGTTAGGTTTAGTGTAGGTTTATAGTTAAATTTTGGTTTTGGCTGATGGTTAAGGTTCGTTTTAGGGACAGGTTTAGTGACAAGGTGAGGGTTAGAGTTAAGTTTAGAGAGACTGTAATGGTCAGAGTTAGGTTTAGCGACAGTGGTAGTGTTAGGGATCAGGTTAGGTTAGGGTTTAGGGTTAGGGTTAGGGTTAGAGTTAGGAATAGGGGAGGGTTAGTGTTTACATTTTAGGGTTAGGGTTTAGGGATAGGGTTAGGGTTAGGGTTAGGGTTAGGGTTAGAGTTAGGATTTAGGCTTTAGGGTTAGGGTTAGGGTTCGAGTTAGGGCTTACGGTTTAGGGTTAGGGTTAGCGTTTCGGGTTTCGGGTTAGGGTTAAGGTTAGGGTTTAGGGTTTAGGGTTAGGGTTAGGGTTAGGGTTAGCATTAGGTTTAGGGTTAGGGACAGGATTACGGTTTGGGACATGGTTAGGTTTACTGTTAGTGTTATATTAAGTTTAGGTTTTGTCTGATGCTTAAGTTTAAGTTTAGGGACAGGGTTAGTGACAGGGTGAGGGTTAGAGTTAAGGTTGGAGAGACGGTAAGGGTCAGAGTTAGGTTTAGCGACAGTGTTAGGTTTAGGGATCAGGTTAGGTTAGGGTTTAGGGTTAGGGTTAGGGTTAGGGTTAGGGTTAGGGTTAGGTTTTAGGGATAGGGTTAGGGTTAGGTTTACGGTTTAGGTTTAGGGTTAGGGTTAAGGTTAGGGTTTAGGGTTCAGGATTAGGGTTAGGGTTAGAGTTAGGGTTTAGGCTTTAGGGTTAGGGTTAGGGTTTAGTGTTTATGGTTAGGGTTAGCGTTAGGGTTAGGGTTTGGGTTTAGGGTTTAGGTTTAGGGTTAGGTTTAGTGTTAGGGTTTTGGGTTTAGTGTTAGGGTTAAGGTTAGGGTTAGGGTTAGGTACACGATTCGGGTTTGAGACATGGTTAGGTTTAGTGTTAGGGTTTAGCGACAGTGTTAGGATTAGGGTTAGGGTTAGGTTAGGGTTAGGGTTAGGGTTAGGGTTTAGGGTTAGGGTTAGGGTTTAGGATTTAGGGTTAGGGTTATGGTTAGGGTTAGGGTTAGGGTTAGGGGCAGGATTAGGGTTTGGGAAATGGTTAGGTTTAGTGTAGGGTTATAGTTAAGTTTTGGTTTTGGCTGATGGTTAAGGTTAGTTTTAGGGACAGGTTTAGTGACAGGGTGAGGGTTAGAGTTAAGTTTAGAAAGATGGTAAGGGTCAGAGTTAGGTTTAGCGACAGTGTTAGTGTTAGGAATCAGGTTACGTTAGGGTTTAGGGTTAGGGTTAGGGTTAGGGTTAGGAATAGGGGAGGGTTAGTGTTTACATTTTAGGGTTAGGGTTTAGGGATAGGGTTAGGGTTAGGGTTAGGTTTAGGGTTAGAGTTAGGATTTAGGCTTTAGGGTTAGGGTTAGGGTTAGAGTTAGGGCTTACGGTTTAGGGTTAGGGTTAGGGTTAGGGTTAGGGTTTCGGGTTTGGGTTAGGGTTAAGTTTAGGGTTAGTGTTAGGTACACGATTCGGGTTTGAGACATGTTTAGGTTTAGTGTTAGGGTTATGGTTAAGTTTAGGTTTTGGCTGATGGTTAAGGTTAGGTTTAGGGACAGGGTTAATTACAGGGTGAGTGTTAGGGTTAGGGTTAGGGTTAGGGTTAGGTTTTAGGGATAGGGTTAGGGTTAGGGTTACGGTTTAGTGTTAGGGTTAGGGTTAAGGTTAGGGTTTAGGGTTTAGGGTTAGGGTTAGGGTTAGAGTTAGGGTTTAGGCTTTAGGGTTAGGGTTAGTGTTAGTGTTTAGGGTTTAGGGTTAGGATTCGGGTTAGGGTTAGGGTTAGGGTTTAGTGTTTAAGGTTAGGGTTAGCGTTAGGTTTAAGGTTTGGGTTTAGGGTTTAGGTTTAGGGTTAGGGTTAGTGTTAGGGTTTCGGGTTTAGTGTTAGTGTTAAGGTTATGGTTAGGGTTAGGTACACGATTCGGGTTTGAGACGTGGTTAGGTTTAGTGTTAGGGTTATAGTTAAGTTTAGGTTTTGGCTGATGGTTAAGGTTAGGTTTAGGGACAGGGTTAGTTACAGGGTGAGGGTTAGAGTTAAAGTTAGAGAGACGGTAAGGTACAGAGTTAGGTTTAGCGACAGTGTTAGGGTTAGGGTTAGGGTTAGGTTAGGGTTAGGGTTTGGGTTAGGATTAGGGTTAGGTTTTAGGGATAGGGTTAGGGTTAGGGTTAGGGGCAGGATTAGGGTTTGGGACATGGTTAGGTTTACTGTTAGGGTTATATTAAGTTTAGGTTTTGTCTGATGCTTAAGTTTAGGTTTAGGGACAGGGTTAGTGACAGGGTGAGGGTTAGAGTTAAGGTTGGAGAGACGGTAAGGGTCAGAGTTAGGTTTAGCGACAGTGTTAGGGTTAGGGATCAGGTTAGGTTAGGGTTTAGGGTTAGGGTTAGGCTTAGGGTTAGGGTTAGGGTTAGGGTTTAGTGTTTATGGTTTGGGTTAGCGTTAGGGTCAGGGTTTGGGTTTAGTGTTTAGGTTTAGGGTTAGGGTTAGTGTTAGGGTTTCGAGTTTAGTGTTAGGGTTAAGGTTAGGGTTAGGGTTAGGTACACGTTTCGGGTTTGAGACATGGTTAGGTTTAGTGTTAGGGTTATAGTTAAGTTTAGGTTTTGGCTGATGGTTAAGGTTAGGTTTAGGGACAGGTTTAGTTACAGGGTGAGGGTTAGAGTTAGGGATAGAGAGACGGTAAGGGTCAGAGTTAGGTTTAGCGACAGTGTTAGGGTTAGGGTTAGGGTTAGAGTTTAGGATTTAGGGTTAGGGTTATGGTTATGGTTAGGGTTAGGGTTAGGGGCAGGTTAGGGTTTGGGAAATGGTTAGGTTTAGTGTAGGTTTATAGTTAAATTTTGGTTTTGGCTGATGGTTAAGGTTCGTTTTAGGGACAGGTTTAGTGACAAGGTGAGGGTTAGAGTTAAGTTTAGAGAGACTGTAATGGTCAGAGTTAGGTTTAGCGACAGTGGTAGTGTTAGGGATCAGGTTAGGTTAGGGTTTAGGGTTAGGGTTAGGGTTAGAGTTAGGAATAGGGGAGGGTTAGTGTTTACATTTTAGGGTTAGGGTTTAGGGATAGGGTTAGGGTTAGGGTTAGGGTTAGAGTTAGGATTTAGGCTTTAGGGTTAGGGTTAGGGTTCGAGTTAGGGCTTACGGTTTAGGGTTAGGGTTAGCGTTTCGGGTTTCGGGTTAGGGTTAAGGTTAGGGTTTAGGGTTTAGGGTTAGGGTTAGGGTTAGGGTTAGCATTAGGTTTAGGGTTAGGGACAGGATTAGGGTTTGGGACATGGTTAGGTTTACTGTTAGTGTTATATTAAGTTTAGGTTTTGTCTGATGCTTAAGTTTAAGTTTAGGGACAGGGTTAGTGACAGGGTGAGGGTTAGAGTTAAGGTTGGAGAGACGGTAAGGGTCAGAGTTAGGTTTAGCGACAGTGTTAGGTTTAGGGATCAGGTTAGGTTAGGGTTTAGGGTTAGGGTTAGGGTTAGGGTTAGGGTTAGGGTTAGGTTTTAGGGATAGGGTTAGGGTTAGGTTTACGGTTTAGGTTTAGGGTTAGGGTTAAGGTTAGGGTTTAGGGTTCAGGATTAGGGTTAGGGTTAGAGTTAGGGTTTAGGCTTTAGGGTTAGGGTTAGGGTTTAGTGTTTATGGTTAGGGTTAGCGTTAGGGTTAGGGTTTGGGTTTAGGGTTTAGGTTTAGGGTTAGGTTTAGTGTTAGGGTTTTGGGTTTAGTGTTAGGGTTAAGGTTAGGGTTAGGGTTAGGTACACGATTCGGGTTTGAGACATGGTTAGGTTTAGTGTTAGGGTTTAGCGACAGTGTTAGGATTAGGGTTAGGGTTAGGTTAGGGTTAGGGTTAGGGTTAGGGTTTAGGGTTAGGGTTAGGGTTAGGGTTTAGGATTTAGGGTTAGGGTTATGGGTACGGTTAGGGTTAGGGTTAGGGGCAGGATTAGGGTTTGGGAAATGGTTAGGTTTAGTGTAGGGTTATAGTTAAGTTTTGGTTTTGGCTGATGGTTAAGGTTAGTTTTAGGGACAGGTTTAGTGACAGGGTGAGGGTTAGAGTTAAGTTTAGAAAGATGGTAAGGGTCAGAGTTAGGTTTAGCGACAGTGTTAGTGTTAGGAATCAGGTTACGTTAGGGTTTAGGGTTAGGGTTAGGGTTAGGGTTAGGAATAGGGGAGGGTTAGTGTTTACATTTTAGGGTTAGGGTTTAGGGATAGGGTTAGGGTTAGGGTTAGGTTTAGGGTTAGAGTTAGGATTTAGGCTTTAGGGTTAGGGTTAGGGTTAGAGTTAGGGCTTACGGTTTAGGGTTAGGGTTAGGGTTAGGGTTAGGGTTTCGGGTTTGGGTTAGGGTTAAGTTTAGGGTTAGTGTTAGGTACACGATTCGGGTTTGAGACATGTTTAGGTTTAGTGTTAGAGTTATGGTTAAGTTTAGGTTTTGGCTGATGGTTAAGGTTAGGTTTAGGGACAGGGTTAACTACAGGGTGAGTGTTAGGTTTAGGGTTAGGGTTAGGGTTAGGTTTTAGGGATAGGGTTAGGGTTAGGGTTACGGTTTAGTGTTAGGGTTAGGGTTAAGGTTAGGGTTTAGGGTTTAGGGTTAGGGTTAGGGTTAGAGTTAGGGTTTAGGCTTTAGGGTTAGGGTTAGTGTTAGTGTTTAGGGTTTAGGGTTAGGATTCGGGTTAGGGTTAGGGTTAGGGTTTAGTGTTTATGGTTAGGGTTAGCGTTAGGGTTAGGGTTTGGGTTTAGGGTTTAGGTTTAGGTTTAGGGTTAGTGTTAGGGTTTCGGGTTTAGTGTTAGGGTTAAGGTTAGGGTTAGGGTTAGGTACACGTTTCGGGTTTGAGCCATGGTTAGGTTTAGTGTTAGGGTTATAGTTAAGTTTAGGTTTTGGCTGATGGTTAAGGTTAGGTTTAGGGACAGGGATATTACAGGGTGAGTGTTAGAGTTAAAGTTAGAGAGACGGTAAGGTACAGAGTTAGGTTTAGCGACAGTGTTAGGGTTAGGGTTAGGGTTAGGTTAGGGTTAGGGTTAGGGTTAGGGTTAGGGTTAGGTTTTAGGGATAGGGTTAGGGTTTGGGTTACGGTTTAGGTTTAGGGTTAGGGTTAAGGTTAGGGTTTAGGGTTTAGGGTTAGGGTTAGGGTTAGGGTTTAGGATTTAGGTTTAGGGTTAGGGTTCGAGTTAGGGCTTACGGTTTAGGGTTAGGGTTAGGGTTAGGATTAGGGTTTCGGGTTTCGGGTTAGGGTTAAGTTTAGGGTTAGGGTTAGGTACACGTTTCGGGTTTGAGCCATGGTTAGGTTTAGTGTTAGGGTTATAGTTAAGTTTAGGTTTTGGCTGATGGTTAAGGTTAGGTTTAGGGACAGGGTTAGTTACAGGGTGAGGGTTAGAGTTAAAGATATAGAGACGTTAAGGGTCAGAGTTAGGTTTAGCGACACTGTTAGGGTTAGGGTTAGGGTTAGGTTAGGGTTAGGGTTAGAGTTAGGGTTTAGGTTTAGGGTTAGGGTTAGGGTTTAGGATTTAGGGTTAGGGTTATGGTTAGGGTTAGGGTTAGGGTTAGGGACAGGATTAGGGTTTGGGACATGGTTAGGTTTACTGTTAGGGTTATATTAAGTTTAGGTTTTGTCTGATGCTTAAGTTTAGGTTTAGGTACAGGGTTTGTGACAGGGTGAGGGTTAGAGTTAAGGTTGGAGAGACGGTAAGGGTCAGAGTTAGGTTTAGCGACAGTGTTAGGGTTAGGGATCAGGTTAGGTTAGGGTTTAGGGTTAGCGTTAGGGTTAGGGTTAGGAATAGGGGAGGGTTAGTGTTTACATTTTAGGGTTAGCGTTTAGGGATAGGGTTAGGGTTAGGGTTAGGGTTAGAGATAGGGTTAGGGTTAGGGTTAGGGTTAGGGTTAGGTTTTAGGGATAGGGTTAGGGTTAGGGTTACGGTTTAGGTTTAGGGTTAGGGTTAAGGTTAGGGTTTATGGTTTAGGGTTAGGGTTAGGGTTAGAGTTAGGGTTTAGGTTTTAGGGTTAGGGATAGTGTTAGGGTTTAGGGTTTAGGGTTAGGGTTAGGGTTAGGGTTAGGGTTAGGGTTTAGTGTTTAAGGTTAGGGTTAGCGTTAGGGTTAGGGTTTGGGTTTAGGGTTTAGGTTTAGGGTTAGGGTTAGTGTTAGGGTTTCGGGTTTAGTGTTAGGGTTAAGGTTATGGTTAGAGTTAGGAAGACGATTCGGGTTTGAGACATGGTTAGGTTTAGTGTTAGGGTTATAGTTAATTTTAGGTTTTGGCTGATGGTTAAGGTTAGGTTTAGGGACAGGGTTAGTTACAGGGTGAGGGTTAGAGTTAAAGATAGAGAGACGGTAAGAGTCAGAGTTAGGTTTAGCGACAGTGTTAGGGTTAGGGTTAGGGTTAGGTTAGGGTTAGGGTTAGAGTTAGGGTTTAGGGTTAGGGTTAGGGTTTAGGATTTAGGGTTAGGTTTATGGTTATGGTTAGGGTTAGGGTTAGGGTCAGGATTACGGTTTGGGAAATGGTTAGGTTTAGGGTAGGGTTATAGTTAAGTTTTGGTTTTGGCTGATGGTTAAGGTTAGTTTTAGGGACAGGTTTAGTGACAGGGTTAGGGTTAGAGTTAAGTTTAGAGAGACGGTAAGGGTCAGAGTTTGGTTTAGCGACAGTGTTAGTGTTAGGAATCAGATTAGGTTAGGGTTTAGGGTTAGGGTTAGGGTTAGGGTTAGGAATAGGGGAGGGTTAGTGTTTACATTTTAAGGTTAGGGTTTAGGGATAGGGTTAGGTTTAGGGTTAGGGTTAGGGTTAGAGTTAGGGCTTACGGTTTAGGGTTAGGGTTAGGGTTAGGGTTAGGGTTTCGGGTTTCGGTTTAGGGTTAAGTTTAGGGTTAGTGTTAGGTACACGATTCGGGTTTGAGACATGTTTAGGTTTAGTGTTAGGGTTATGGTTAAGTGTAGGTTTTGGCTGATGGTTAAGGTTAGGTTTAGGGACAGGGTTAGTTACAGGGTGAGTGTTAGGGTTAGGGTTAGGGTTAGGGATAAGGTTAGGGTTAGGGTTACGTTTTAGGTTTAGGGTTAGGGTTAAGTTTAGGGTTTAGGGTTTAGGGTTAGGGTTACGGTTAGAGTTAGGGTTTAGGCTTTAGGGTTAGGGTTAGTGTTAGGGTTTAGGGTTTAGGGTTAGGGTTAGGGTTAAGGTTAGGTTTAGGGTTTAGTGTTTATGGTTAGGGTTAGCGTTAGGGTTAGGGTTTGGGTTTAGGGTTTAGGTTTAGGGTTAGTGTTAGTGTTAGGGTTTCGGGTTTAGTGTTAGGGTTAAGGTTAGGGTTAGGGTTAGGTACACGTTTCTGGTTTGAGACATGGTTAGGTTTAGTGTTAGGGTTATAGTTAAGTTTAGGTTTTGGCTGATGGTTAAGGTTAGGTTTAGGGACATGGTTAGTTAGAAGGTGAGGGTTAGAGTTAAGGTTAGAGAGACGGTAAGGGTCAGAGTTAGGTTTAGCGACAGTGTTAGGGTTAGGGATCAGGTTAGGTTAGGGTTTAGGGTTAGGGTTAGGGATAGGGTTAGGAATAGGTGAGGGGAGGGGTTTACATTTTAGGGTTAGGGTTTAGGGATAGGGTTAGGGTTAGGGTTAGGGTTAGAGTTAGGGTTAAGGTTAGGGTTAGGGTTAGATTTTAGGGATAGTGTTCGGGTTAGGGTTTAGGGTTTCGGGTTAGGTTTAGGGTTAGGGTTAGCATTAGGGTTAAGTTTAGGTACAGTATTAAGGTTAGGGTTAGGGTTAGGGTTAGGGTTAGGGTTAGGGTTAGGGTTTCAGGTTTAGGGTTAGTGTTAGGTTAGGGTTAAGGTTAGGGTTATGGACAAGATTCGGTTTTGGGACATGTTAAGTTTAGTTTTAGGTTATAGTTAAATTTAGGTTTTGGCTGATGTTTAAGGATAAGTTTAGGGACAGGGTTAGTGACAGGGTGAGGGTTAGAGTTAAGGTTAGTGAGACAGTAAGGATCAGAGTTAGGTTTAGCGACAGTGTTAGGGTTAGGGTTAGGGTTAGGGTTTAGGGTTAGGGTTAGGGTTTAGGATTAGGGTTAGGGTTAGCGTTAGCGTTAGGCATAGGGTTAGGGTTAGTGTTTAGTGTTTAGGGTTAGGGTTAGGTACAGGATTAGGGTTTGAGACATGGTTAGGTTTTGTGTTAGGGTTAGGGTTATGGTTAGGGTTAGGGTTATTGTTTAGGGGTAGGGTTAGTGTTAGGGTTAGGGTTACGGTTAGGGTTAGGGTTAGGTTTTAGGGATAAGGTTAGTGATAGGGTTACGGTTTAGGGTTAGGGTTAGGGTTAAGGTTAGGGTTTAGGGTTTAGAGTTAGGGTTAGGGTTAGGGTTAGCATTAGGTTTAGGGTTAGGGACAGGATTAGGGTTTGGGACATGGTTAGGTTTAGAGTTAGGGTTATATTAAGTTTAGGTTTTGTCTGATGCTTAAGTTTAGGTTTAGGGACAGGGTTAGTGACAGGGTGAAGGTTAGAGTTAAGGTTGGAGAGACGGTAAGGGTCAGAGTTAGGTTTAGAGACAGTGTTAGGGTTTGGGTTAATATTAGGTTCAGAGTTAAGGTAAGATTAGCGTTATGGTTACAAGCAGATTAGGTTGAGTGATACTGTTAGTGTTAGTGACAGGCTTAGTGTTAGGGTTAGGGTTAGGGTTAGGGACAGTGTTAGGGTTAGGTTTGGAGTTGAGTTTAGTTTTAGGTTTCAATTTAGGGCTGGGGTTAGTGTTAGAGTTAGGGTGGCCTCGGATTAGGGAAGGGATAGGGTCAGGCACAGGGATTGGGATATATTTATGGTTAGGGTTAGGGTTATAAACAGGTTTAATTAGAGTCAGGGTTAGAGACAGGTATGGTTAGGGTTAGGGTCAAGGTACAGGTAAGATTTAGTTTAAGATTAGGACTTTGGGAAGTTTTTGTATGAGGAAGAATTTCACAGAGAAGACACCAGTATCTGATCTCACTTCCTGGTCATAAATCTTAAAAGAACTTGGAACCCTGGTAACCAGGCAACCACATCATAATGCAGCCCTTTCCCAGCTCACTGTGATGGAGATGCTGGAAATAGTACCATGTTTCCATGATGCGGCCTAGTGGCCTCAGGAACTGGCCTCAGGAAAGCCGAAATGGTGAAACTTCACCCATGTTTTAGACTCTGATTTAGGTCTCACACAAGATTCTTCTGGCCGTTGTTTCAGAGGTCAATAATATAACACAGGAAGGCCAAGGGCAGACCAGGCCAGGTTAGACAACCACGCTGATCTTACACTGACTGTCGTCCGACCTCTCATTCCTTGTGTGTGTGTGTGTGTGTGTGTGTGTGTGTGTGTGTTTATGTTAGTGTTGGTGGGGAGGGGGAGGACGGTAGAGGGTTTGCTCAGTCTTCTTTTTCAAGGTCCCTCAGTTGTAAGAATAGACTGTTTATTAGAGAATTTTCTTCTTTCTGGAGGTAGGCCTCTATTGCTCTGAAATTGCTTCTTAGGACTGCTTTCGCTGTGTGCATACATTTGGGAACATTGTGTTTTCACTTACTTTAGCCTCAAGGTATTTTTTCATTTCTTCCTTGATGACATTGCTGACCCATTGAGTATCATGTTGCTTAGATCCCATGCTTTTGTGTGTTTTCCCATTATTTTCTTGCAATTGATTTCTAGGTAGATACCAGAGAAGATGCTTGGTACCATTTCAGTCTTCTTGTATCTATGGAGATATGTTTGAGGGTCTAACATGTGACCTATTGTGGAAAATGTCCCGTGTGCCCTTGAAAGGAATGTATATTGTTCGGATAAGGGGTGAGATGGTCTACAAATATGAATTTAAGTCCTTTAATTCCATTGTTTCTTGGTTGATTTTCTGTCTGGATGATGTATTTGCATGTCATCATCCCCTACTATGACTCACAATGTCTTCATTTATGACTCACCATGTTTGCTTTCAGTGTTAGTTGGTCCTACGTGTGCCATGTATATGATTAGAAGAGTCCCATCCTCTTGTTGGATTGATGGTTTTATCAATATGACATGTACTTTTTGTCACTTGTTATAGCTTTTGTTTTAAAGTCTATGTTATCTGAGTATTGTTTCCCCAGCTTTTTATTTCCCCATTTCCATTGGTAAAACGTATCTTTTTCCATCCCTTCACTTTCAGTCTCTGTGTGTCTTTCGATATGGAGTGAGTGTTGTGGGAAGCATATGTATTATTTTTTTAGTTTCTTTTATCCATTCTGCGATGCCAGGTTTTATTCTAGGTAACACAACTTTCAATCATTATTTTGATGATGAAATGCTCAATGAGAGGACTTGTTGCATGGTCCTGATAACATGAGAGGCCACCAGGTGCTAAGGCTGCCTTGGAAGTAAGATGGGACACTGTCAGGGCATGAAGTTCCACAGGCCATTCTGCTGGTTGGAAGGAAAACGGCACCCATTTCCATTTGAGCAGGTCACATGCAATGTGTGACCCTGCCTGACAGACAGTAGGACCTGAAGTTTGAAAGTCAGCATACCCCAGTGTCTCCAGACTCCCTAGGCAATGGGAAAGGTATTTACGATGGTCTAGTAAACAAGGCCACAGGACCCTAGCCTCAACTGGTAGGAAAAAAAGACCCCACCTGAATGCAAATTATGGTTCCCAGACACATTGTTGGAGAGGAGGTAATCCGGCCGCCACCTGGCTTTAGTGGAACAATGTGGCCCTAGCCCTTTCTGTCTGAGAAAGGAGAAACTGCTTGAGTGGGTTGTCAGGAAGCCAGAACATCCTGACAGAGTGTGGAGACCTTGGCCACACACAAGCAGCGTGCAAATCACAAGTTTCCCTGCCAAAGGCGGGAGACGGATGCCCCACAGCTCGTGCAAGTGGGGCAACATGGACACCAGGCCCTAATGGCAAACGGATGGTGACTTGCCACCTTCCCCCTCACTGCCAGACTGTGAGTGGCACTTGAGACTCCTGGCCCTTCTTGCAGAGGGAGTGAACCCAGGACCCTCTTTGTTGTGCACAACGCCTCAAACCGGTGGCTTTCTTGGAAGAGGAAGTATCCCGCCCATGACAGCTATGGTCACAAGGGCCTCCTGATAGAAAAGTTTACCCAGGCCTTCAGCTCTCCCAGCAGCTCGCCAGGGACCCAAGACCCTCGTGGATGAGGAATGGTCCACCATGCCTACCAGACATACAAGGGCAAGAAGACTCCAGTTCATTTAGGGTGACAAAGTTGACCCATTCCCCACCTAATGCAGAAGGGAAGGGAGACCAAAACCAGCCCCTATGTGTGAATCAATGAAGCTCTGTGCCCCCGCAATAGCACAACACCTACAACCTCTTCTGGTACAAATAAACCTGGCCTAGGTCTCGCCACAGGAGAGGGGGCTCCAACTACCCCTGACACATCAAATCCTCTGAACAACTGAGCCAGGAGCCAATAAAAGAAGGCCACTGAAGGGGCAACAGAGAGAGACACACAGTGAGCGAGAGAGACCAAAGACAAAATGACAGAAGGAGACACAGGGAGAAGAAATGGGAGGGGGAGCATAGCATCCAAGACCCAGACCTTGAAAGCCATGGGATGGCCGCTCACCCTGGGAAACACACTGAGACTGTCACACCGAGGCTGTGTTGAGGTGGAATCTTACACATTGGAGTGTGGTCGTGCCGGGGACTGAGGTTCTGTGAGGAGGCAGTGCCCTGTCGGTGGCAATCACGGTGGTGACTAAGTGCATGCCGCCAGGGTCCCAGCAGTGCTATGGTGCTCGGAGCCTCACCCAGATTTCCACCTTGGGGCGACAAGTTGTAGTAGCAGGTACTCTCTCTGCGTGGGTCACGTGCCACTCAGCTTTTCCCATAGAGGTCTTCTGTCCTGCAGTCAGAGGCCTCACACGACTCACAGGGGTGTTGGTGTTTTTCTCCATAGTTGAGTCTGCTGTTTTGTTCCGGCTCTTTTCCCCTGTGTGATGGGAGTCCTAGGTAGGATGGAGGATTACCGTGCATTGGGGAAGATTACGAACGAGGGGCACAGCAGCGAAGACAGGGGCCTTCATTATGGTGGGTCATGTGATACATCCCTTGGTCCTGGGTCGAGCGACAGACAGAGTGGGTGACTCAATGCACACTTGCAGGGAGACAGACGGTTTTCCTTGAGTCCTTGGACTGTGGTGCCAAGGACGTGCATTGCCCTGACTGGAGATAGCCGCTGTGAAGTGATGCAGCGAAGGTGGAGACATGCGTAGTGGAAAGCCCTGGTCCAGGGCATTGCGGATGTCGGTGATTGCCCCAAATGGCTGGGAGCTGCTAGCTTGTGGGCAGGAGCAGGGAGAGAGCTGAAGGAGCACCAGCCAGCGGGCGTCGACATGTGGTTGGGATTGTGAGGCTGTAGCGCAGGGCGGCGAGTTCGCCGATAGCCTGGGGACCAGCAGCGGGTTGAGCGGCGGAAGAGCGGCAACAGGCAGGAGGTATTGCAATGGAGCCCATCGTGGGGTGGCGGCAACAGTAGGGGAAGGCAAAAGCCTGTAGGACGTGGTATTCCAACAGGTCCTCATGCAAGAACTAACCAGACCCGATCATGCTTACGTTCCGGGATCAGACAACATCATCTAATTCAGGGTGGGATTCCCATAGGCACAGGGACTTGACATTGTTTGCCCAAGGGGACCCCTTCCGGCCGGCCTGTTATGTGTGCGTCACCATGCTGGGTGCTCTCACTTAACGTGTGTGCCAGAGAGCACTCTCCACCAACCTCATCATCCTATGCTGCACGTTTCGCCGTTTCCCCAACCGCTGATCCGGAAGCTGCTGCCGTGAGTAGTGGCCATTCCAGGCTTGCAGTGAGCCTTCTTCATTGGCCATGTCAGGGGCACCGCCAGCCACTGATGCTCCCCTGGTGGTCACACAGTACTGCTAGTGCTGGCCTGCAGGAACTCTCCAGGCCCTGGATGGCTTGCCTCCACACACACAACTGGCTAATCTGCAGTCCCTTGTTCGGGGCAACTGAGGCTTGGGGACTGTCAGAACCCTGGGATTCCAGGCATGGGCATATCGGCCCTGGCCCCGGGACTTGCACCAACAAGTGCCTTGTCACTGGCTCTGACCCGAACTGCTTGCCAGTGTGACCGGCCATAGTCACGGGATGCCAAAAGCACCATCAGGGTTCATCGGGCCCACATCAATGCCACCCTTCTATACACTGCCGTCCACTTTTCCCACGCTATGAACAGGACCCCCACACTCACATGATATTTTCCTATACATCACCTCTCCAAACCCTTTGTGCTGAGCGTTATAATGACAGATGGCTAGAGAGAAAGCAAGACCGAGGCAGAGGGAGACAGACTGAATGAGAGAAGGACAAAGGGAAGAAATTGAAGAGATAGACATAGAAGGAGTGCGATATGAAGAGAGATGCACGACAGGTAGACAGTGCGAGAGACAAACAGATAAAGAAACACACACACCCACAGACACACACACTCAGACATGCACACACACCACACTGAAAGAGAGAACCAGAAGCATGAAGAGACCGAGTGTGAGACAGACACAGCATCGCATACAGAGACAGTGATCTAGGAATAGAAAACAAGTCACTGAGAGACACAGAGAGACAGAGAAAGAGAGAAAGAGGGAGCCGGCAGCGTCATAAACTTTCTATTACTCAGTCTGGAAATGACGCCCCAACATTTTCTTTTCTCTATTCCTTAGAAAAGGGTCCCAAACAATGCCAATTCTTAAAAGGCGGGGCTCACGCAGAGATGTGTGACATGGAAGCAGGCACACTGGGAGCCATGGAGGGGCCGCCCCACACGCAGGCCGAGATAGGTGCTTGGCCCCAAGTCTCAACATAATGGAGTCCCTCGAAAGTTCAGTGCCAGAGGGGACTGTGTTGGAAATGGATTTCATTACAGCCCTCTTGAGATAGAGGCAGGAAACCAATGTGCGTCCCTAGGTGCCAGATCAGACGCAGCCCGTAGGCTGTGTTCTGACCTCTGTTCAGCACAAACGTCATCGGTCAGGTCTGCACCCGACAACATGTGACCACAGCCCAGGGTTTCTAGGCACTACACGTGTTCATAATGTGATGACATTTTGAGGTGGAGATGCTAGAACGACCTGTACTACGCACATGGGAAAACTGCGGAGGCCCTGACAGCACATGCTGCTCAGAGTCACATCAATATGAGGAGCACAAGCCAGCTCTGAACCATGCTCTGGGTCCTCAAAGCCATGGCCGCGGCTGCACACAGGTTGTCCTGAAACTGTGGCATGGTCAGTGTTAGTGTAACTGGGCGTGGCCTTGTTTTGTGAGGTAGGGTGAGCAATCCCTAACCCAGAGGGACTTTGGGGAGTTTTTGTATGTGGAAGAAGTTCACAGAGGAGACCCCAGTCTGTGATCTCACTTCCTGGTCATAAAGCTTAAAAGAACTTGGAACCCTGGTAACCAGGCAACCACATCATAATGAAGCCCTTTCCCAGCTCACTGTGATGGAGATGCTGGAAATAGTACCATGTTTCCATGCTGCGGCCTAGCGGCCTCAGGCACTGGCCTCAGGAAAGCCGAAATGGTGAAACTTTACCCATGTTTTAGACTCTGATTTAGGTCTCACACAACATTCTCCAGGCCATTGTTTCAGAGGTCAATAATATAACACAGGAAGGCCATGGGCAGACAAGGCCAGGTTAGAGAATCACGCTGATCTCACACTGACTGTCGTCCACCCTCTCATTGTTTGTGTGTGTGTGTGTGCGTGCGTGTGTGTTTGTGTGCGTGTGTGTGTGTGTGTGTGTTTATGTGAGTGTTGGTGGAGAGGGGGAGGATGGTAGAGGGTTTGCTCAGTCTTCTTTTTCAAGGTCCCTCAGTTGTAATAATAGACTGTTTATTAGAGAATTTTCTTCTTTCTGGAGGTAGGCCTCTATTGCTCTGAAATTGCTTCTTAGGACTGCTTTCGCTGTGTGCATACATTTGGGAACATTGTGTTTTCACTTACTTTAGCCTCAAGGTATTTTTTCATTTCTTCCTTGATGACATTGCTGATCCATTGAGTAGCATGTTGCCTAGATCCCATGCCTCTGTGTGTTTTCCCATTATTTTCTTGCATTTGATTTCTAGTTAGATACCAGAGAAGATGCTTGGTACCATTTCAGTCTTCTTGTATCTATGGAGATATGTTTCACGGTCAAACATGTGACCTATTGTGGAAAATGTCCCGTGTGCCCTTGAAGGGAAAGTATATTGTTCGGATAAGGGGTGAGATGGTCTACAAATATCAATTTAAGTTCTTGAATTCCATTGTTTCTTGGTTGATTTTCTGTCTGGATGATGTACTTGCATGTCCTCATCCCCTACTATGACTCTCAATGTCTTCATTTATGACTCACCATGTTTGCTTTCAGTGTTAGTAGGTCCTACTTGTGCCATGTATATGATTAGAAGAGTCTAATCCTCTTGTTGGATTGATGGTTTTATCAATATGACATGTAATTTTTGTCACTTGTTATAGCTTTTGTTTTAAAGTCTATGTTATCTGAGTATTGTTCCCCAGCTTTTTATTTCCCCATTTCCATTGGTAAAACTTATCTTTTTCCATCCCTTCACTTTAAGTCTCTGTGTGTCTTTCGATATGGAGTGACATTTGTGGGAAGCATATGTATTATTTTTTTGGTGTCTTTTATCCATTCTGCGACACCAGTTTTTTTTCTAGGTGACGCAACTTTCAATTATTATTTTGATGATGAAACGCTCAATGAGAGGATTTGTTTCATGGTCCTGATAAAATGAGAGGCCAACAGGTGCTAAGGCTGCCTTGGAAGTAGGATGGGACACTGTCAGGGCATGAAGGTCTGCAGGCCATTCTGCTGGTTGGAAGGAACACGGCCCCCATTTCCATTTGAGCAGGTCGCATGCAATGTATGACCCTGCCTGACAGACAGTTGGACCTGAAGTTTGAAAGTCAGCATAGCCCGGTGTCCCCAGACTCTCTAGGCAATGGGAAACGTATTTATGATGGTCTAGTAAGCAAGGCCACAG
>JAVKSA010000033.1:335000-394170 GCA_031876335.1 Hipposideros larvatus | reverse complement strand
TAAGCCCTAACTCTAACCCTAACCCTAACCCTAAAGCCTAAATCCTAACTCTAACCCTAACCCTAAACGTAACCCTAACCCTATCCCTAAACCCTAACCCTAAAATGTAAACACTAACCCTCCCCTATTCCTAACCCTAACCCTAACCCTAACCCTAAACCCTAACCTAATCTGATTCCTAACACTAACACTGTCGCTAAACCTAACTCTGACCCTTACCGTCTCTCTAAACTTAACTCTAACCCTCACCCTGTCACTAAACCTGTCTCTAAAACTAACCTTAACCATCAGCCAAAACCAAAACTTAACTATAACCCTACACTAAACCTAACCATTTCCCAAACCGTAATCCTGACCCTAACCCTAACCCTAACCCTAACCCTAACCCTAACCCTAACCTAACCTGATCCCTAACCCTAACACTGTCGCTAAACCTAACTCTGACACTTACCGTCTCTCCAACCTTAACTCTAACCCTCACCTTGTCACTAACCCAGTCCCTAAACCTAAACTTAAGCATCAGACAAAACCTAAACTTAATATAAACCTAACAGTAAACCTAACCATGTCCCAAACCCTAATCCTGTCCCTAACCCTAAAACTAATGCTAACGCTATCCCTAACCCTAACCCTAAACCCTAAACCCTAACCTTAACCCTAACCCTAAACCTAATCCGTAACCCTAACCCTAACCCTATCCCTAAAACCTAACCCTAACCCTAACCCTAACCCTAACCCTAACCTAACCCTAACCCTAACCCTAACACTGTCGCTAAACCTAACTCTGACACTTACCGTCTCTCTATCTTTAACTCTAACCCTCACCGTGTAACTAACCCTGTCCCTAAACCTAACCTTAACCATCAGCCAAAACCTAAACTTAATATAACCCTAACACTAAACCTAACCATGTCTCAAACACGAAACGTGTACCTAACCCTAACCCTAACCTTAACCCTAACACTAAACCCGAAACCCTAACACTAACCCTAACCCTAAACCTAAACCCTAAACCCAAACCCTAACCCTAACGCTAACCTTAACCATAAACACTAAACCCTAAACCTAACCTAACACTAACCCTAACCCTAACCCTAACCCTAACCCTATCCCTAAACCCTAACCCTAAAATGTAAACACTAACCCTACCATATTCCTAACTCTAACCCTAACCCTAACCCTAAACCCTAACCTAACCTGATCCCTAACACTAACACTGTCGCTAAACCTAACTCTGACCGTTACCGTCTCTCTAAACTTAACTCTAACCCTCACCCTGTCACTAAACCTGTCCCTAAAACTAACCTTAAACATCAGCCAAAACCAAAATTTAACTATAACCCTACACTAAACCTAACCATTTCCCAAACCCTTATCCTGCCCCTAACCCAAACCCTAACCCTAACCATAACCCTAACCCTAAATCCTAAACCCTAACCCTAACCCTAACCCTAAACCCTAACTCTAACCCTAACCCTAACCCTAACACTGTCGCTAAACCTAACTCTGACGCTTACCGTCTCTCTATCTTTAACTCTAACCCTCACCCTGTAACTAACCCTGTCCCTAAACCTAACCTTAACCATCAGCCAAAACCTAAACTTAACTATAAACCTAACACTAAACCTAACCACGTCTCAAACCCGAATCGTGTACCTAACCCTAACCATTACCTTAACACTAACACTAAACCCGAAACCCTAACACTAACCCAAACCCTAAACCTAAACCCTAAACCCAAACCCTAAACCTAACGCTAACCCTAACCTTAAACACTAAACCCTAACCCTAACCCTAACCCTAACCCTAACACTAAACCCTAAACCCTAACACTATCCCTAACCCTAAAGCCTAAACCCTAACTCTAACCCTAACTCTAACCCTAAACCCTAAACCCTAACATTATCCCTAACCCTAAACCTAAACCGTAACCCTAACCCTAACCCTATCCCTAAAACCTAACCCTAACCCTAACCCTAACCCTAACCCTAACCCTAACCCTAACTTAACCCTAACACTAAACCCGAAACCCTAACACTAACCTTAAACCTAAACCTAAACCCTAAACCGAAACCCTAACCCTAATGCTAACCGTAACCATAAACACTAAACCCTAACCCTAACCCTAACCCTAACCCTAACCCTAAACCCTAAACCCTAACACTAACCCTAACCCTTAAAGCCTAAACCCTAACTCTAACCCTAACCCTAACCCTAAACCCTAAACCCTAACCTTAACCCTAACCCTAAACCTAAACCATAATCCTAACCCTAACCCTAACCCTAACCCTAACCGTAACCCTAACTCTAACCCTAACCCTAACCCTAACCCTATCCCTAAACCCTAACCCTAAAATGTAAACACTAACCCTCCCCTATTCCTAACCCTAACCCTAACCCTAACACTAAACCCTAACCTAACCTGCTCCCTAACCCTAACACTGTCGCTAAACCTAACTCTGACCCTTACCGTGTCTCCAACCTTAACTCTAACCCTCACCCTGTCACTAACCCTGTCCCTAAACCTAAACTTAAGCATCAGACAAAACCTAAACTTAATATAACCTTAACAATAAACCTAACCATGTCCCAAAACCTAATCCTGCCCCTAACCCTAAACCCTAACCTTAACCCTAACCCTAAACCTAAACCGTAACCCTAACCCTAACCCTATCCCTAAAACCTAACCCTAACCCTAAACCTAACTCTAACCCTAACCCTAACCCTAACCCTATCCCTAAACCCTAACCCTAAAATGTAAACACTAACCCTCCCCTATTCCTAACCCTAACCCTAACCCTAACCCTAAACCCTAACCTAACCTGATCCCTAACCCTAACACTGTCGCTAAACCTAACTCTGACCCTTACCGTCTCTCCAACCTTAACTCTAACCCTCACCCTGTCACTAACCCTGTCCCTAAACCTAAACTTAAGCATCATACAAAACCTAAACTTAATATAACCCTAACAGTAAACCTAACCATGTCCCAAACCCTAATCCTGTCCCTAACCCTAAACCTAATGCTAACCCTAACCCTAACCCTAACCCTAAACACTAAACCCTAACCTTAACCCTAACCCTAAACCTAAACCGTAACCCTAACCCTAACCCTATCCCTAAAACCTAACCCTAATCCTAACCCAAACCCTAACCCTAACCTAACCCTAAACCTAACCCTAACACTGTCGCTAAACCTAACTCTGTACCTTACCGTCTCTCTAACTTTAACTCTAACCCTCACCCTGTAACTAACCCTGTCCCTAAACCTAACCTTAACCATCAGCCAAAACCTAAACTTAACTATAACCCTAACACTAAACCTAACCACGTCTCAAACCCGAATCGTGTACCTAACCCTAACCATTACCTTAACACTAACACTAAACCCGAAACCCTAACACTAACCCAAACCCTAAACCTAAACCCTAAACCCAAACCCTAAACCTAACGCTAACCCTAACCTTAAACACTAAACCCTAACCCTAACCCTAACCCTAACCCTAAACCCTAAACCCTAACACTATCCCTAACCCTAAAGCCTAAACCCTAACTCTAACCCTAACTCTAACCCTAAACCCTAAACCCTAACCTTAACCCTAACCCTAAACCTAAACCGTAACCCTAACCCTAACCCTATCCCTAAAACCTAACCCTAAGCCTAACCCTAACCCTAACCCTAACCCTAACACTCACCCTGTAACTAACCCTGTCCCTAAACCTAACCTTAACCATCAGCCAAAACCTAAACTTAACCATAACCCTAACACTAAACCTAAACATGTCTCAAACCCGAATCGTGTACCTAACACTAACCCTAAACTTAACCCTAACCCGAAACCCGAAACCCTAACCCTAACCCTAACCCTAACCCTAAACCGTAAGCCCTAACTCTAACCCTAACCCTAACCCTAAAGCCTAAATCCTAACTCTAACCCTAACCCTAAACGTAACCCTAACCCTATCCCTAAACCCTAACCCTAAAAATGTAAACACTAACCCTCCCCTATTCCTAACCCTAACCCTAACCCTAACCCTAAACCCTAACCTAATCTGATTCCTAACACTAACACTGTCGCTAAACCTAACTCTGACCCTTACCGTCTCTCTAAACTTAACTCTAACCCTCACCCTGTCACTAAACCTGTCTCTAAAACTAACCTTAACCATCAGCCAAAACCAAAACTTAACTATAACCCTACACTAAACCTAACCATTTCCCAAACCGTAATCCTGACCCTAACCCTAACCCTAACCCTAACCCTAACCCTAACCCTAACCTAACCTGATCCCTAACCCTAACACTGTCGCTAAACCTAACTCTGACACTTACCGTCTCTCCAACCTTAACTCTAACCCTCACCTTGTCACTAACCCAGTCCCTAAACCTAAACTTAAGCATCAGACAAAACCTAAACTTAATATAAACCTAACAGTAAACCTAACCATGTCCCAAACCCTAATCCTGTCCCTAACCCTAAAACTAATGCTAACGCTATCCCTAACCCTAACCCTAAACCCTAAACCCTAACCTTAACCCTAACCCTAAACCTAATCCGTAACCCTAACCCTAACCCTATCCCTAAAACCTAACCCTAACCCTAACCCTAACCCTAACCCTAACCTAACCCTAACCCTAACCCTAACACTGTCGCTAAACCTAACTCTGACACTTACCGTCTCTCTATCTTTAACTCTAACCCTCACCGTGTAACTAACCCTGTCCCTAAACCTAACCTTAACCATCAGCCAAAACCTAAACTTAATATAACCCTAACACTAAACCTAACCATGTCTCAAACACGAAACGTGTACCTAACCCTAACCCTAACCTTAACCCTAACACTAAACCCGAAACCCTAACACTAACCCTAACCCTAAACCTAAACCCTAAACCCAAACCCTAACCCTAACGCTAACCTTAACCATAAACACTAAACCCTAAACCTAACCCTAACACTAACCCTAACCCTAACCCTAACCCTAACCCTATCCCTAAACCCTAACCCTAAAATGTAAACACTAACCCTACCATATTCCTAACTCTAACCCTAACCCTAACCCTAAACCCTAACCTAACCTGATCCCTAACACTAACACTGTCGCTAAACCTAACTCTGACCGTTACCGTCTCTCTAAACTTAACTCTAACCCTCACCCTGTCACTAAACCTGTCCCTAAAACTAACCTTAAACATCAGCCAAAACCAAAATTTAACTATAACCCTACACTAAACCTAACCATTTCCCAAACCCTTATCCCTGCCCCTAACCCAAACCCTAACCCTAACCATAACCCTAACCCTAAATCCTAAACCCTAACCCTAACCCTAACCCTAAACCCTAACTCTAACCCTAACCCTAACCCTAACACTGTCGCTAAACCTAACTCTGACGCTTACCGTCTCTCTATCTTTAACTCTAACCCTCACCCTGTAACTAACCCTGTCCCTAAACCTAACCTTAACCATCAGCCAAAACCTAAACTTAACTATAAACCTAACACTAAACCTAACCATGTCTCAAACCCGAAACGTGTACCTAACCCTAACCCTAACCTTAATCCTAACACTAAACTCGAAACCCTAACACTAACCCTAACCCTAAACCTAAACACTAAACCCAAACCCTAACCCTAACGCTAACCCTAACCATAAACACTAAACACTAACCCTAACCCTAACCCTAACCCTAACCCTAACCCTAACCCTAAACCCTAAACCCTAACACTAACACTAACCCTAAAGCCTAAACCCTAACTCTAACGCTAACCCTAACCCTAAACCCTAAACCCTAACCCTAACCCTATCCCTAAAACCTAACCCTAACCCTAACCCTAACCCTAACCCTAACTCTAACCCTAACCCTAACTCTAACCCTATCCCTAAACCCTAACCCTAAAATGTAAACACTAACCCTCCCCTATTCCTAACCCTAACCCTAACCCTAACCCTAAACCCTAACCTAACCTGATCCCTAACCCTAACACTGTCGCTAAACCTAACTCTGACGCTTACCGTCTCTCCAACCTTAACTCTAACCCTCACCCTGACACTAACCCTGTCCCTAAACCTAAACTTAAGCATCAGACAAAACCTAAAGTTAATATAACCCTAACAGTAAACCTAACCATGTCCCAAACCGTAATCCTGTCCCTAACCCTAAACCTAATGCTAACCCTAACCCTAACCCTAAACCCTAAACACTAACCTTAACCCTTACCCTAAACTTAAACCGTAACCCTAACACTAACCCTATCCCTAAAACCTAACCCTAACCCTAACCCTAACCCTAACCCTAACCCTAACATTAACCCTAACACTAAACCCGAAACCCTAACACTAACCCTAACCCTAAACCTAAACCCTAAACCGAAACCCTAACCCTAATGCTAACCGTAACCATAAACACTAAACCCTAACCCTAACCCTAACCCTAACCCTAACTCTAAACCCTAAACCCTAACACTAACCCTAACCCTAACTCTAACCCTAACACTAACCCTAAACCCTAAACCCTAACCTTAACCCTAACCCTAAACCTAAACCGTAATCCTAACCCTAACCCTAACCCTAACCGTAACCCTAACTCTAACCCTAACCATAACCCTATCCCTAAACCCTAACCCTAAAATGTAAACACTAACCCTCCCCTATTCCTAACCCTAACCCTAACCCTAACCCTAAACCCTAACCTAACCTGCTCCCTAACCCTAACACTGTCGCTAAACCTAACTCTGACCCTTACCGTGTCTCCAACCTTAACTCTAACCCTCACCCTGTCACTAACCCTGTCCCTAAACCTAAACTTAAGCATCAGACAAAACCTAAACTTAATATAACCCTAACAGTAAACCTAACCATGTCCCAAAACCTAATCCTGCCCCTAACCCTAAACCCTAACCTTAACCCTAACCCTAAACCTAAACCGTAACCCTAACCCTAACCCTATCCCTAAAACCTAACCCTAACCCTAACTCTAACCCTAACCCTAACCCTAACCCTATCCCTAAACCCTAACCCTAAAATGTAAACACTAACCCTCCCCTATTCCTAACCCTAACCCTAACCCTAACCCTAAACCCTGACCTAACCTGATCCCTAACCTTAACACTGTCGCTCAACCTAACTCTGACCGTTACCGTCTCTCCAACCTTAACTCTAACCCTCACCCTGTCACTAACCCTGTCCTAAACCTAAACTTAAGCATCAGACAAAACCTAAACTTAATATAACCCTAACAGTAAACCTAACCATGTCCCAAACCCTAATCCTGTCCCTAACCCTAAACCTAATGCTAACCCTAACCCTAACCCTAACCCTAAACCCTAAACCCTAACCTTAACCCTAACCCTAAACCTAAACCGTAACCCTAACCCTAACCCTATCCCTAAAACCTAACCCTAACCCTAACCCAAACGCTAACCCTAACCTAACCCTAACCCTAACCCTAACACTGTCGCTAAACCTAACTCTGTACCTTACCGTCTCTCTAACTTTAACTCTAACGCTCACCCTGTAACTAACCCTGTCCCTAAACCTAACCTTAACCATCAGCCAAAACCTAAACTTAACTATAACCCTAACACTAAACCTAACCATGTCTCAAACCCGAATCGTGTACCTAACCCTAACCATAACCTTAACACTAACACTAAACCCGAAACCCTAACACTAACCCTAACCCTAAACTTAAACCCTAAACCCAAACCCTAAACCTAACGCTAACCCTAACCTTAAACACTAAACCCTAACCCTAACCCTAACCCTAACCCTAACACTAAACCCTAAACCCTAACACTATCCCTAACCCTAAAGCCTAAACCCTAACTCTAACCCTAACTCTAACCCTAAACCCTAAACCCTAACATTATCCCTAACCCTAAACCTAAACCGTAACCCTAACCCTAACCCTATCCCTAAAACCTAACCCTAACCCTAACCCTAACCCTAACCCTAACCCTAACCCTAACTTTAACCCTAACACTAAACCCGAAACCCTAACACTAACCTTAAACCTAAACCTAAACCCTAAACCGAAACCCTAACCCTAATGCTAACCGTAACCATAAACACTAAACCCTAACCCTAACCCTAACCCTAACCCTAACCCTAAACCCTAAACCCTATCACTAACCCTAACCCTAAAGCCTAAACCCTAACTCTAACCCTAACCCTAACCCTAAACCCTAAACCCTAACCTTAACCCTAACCCTAAACCTAAACCATAATCCTAACCCTAACCCTAACCCTAACCCTAACCGTAACCCTAACTCTAACCCTAACCCTAACCCTAACCCTATCCCTAAACCCTAACCCTAAAATGTAAACACTAACCCTCCCCTATTCCTAACCCTAACCCTAACCCTAACACTAAACCCTAACCTAACCTGCTCCCTAACCCTAACACTGTCGCTAAACCTAACTCTGACCCTTACCGTGTCTCCAACCTTAACTCTAACCCTCACCCTGTCACTAACCCTGTCCCTAAACCTAAACTTAAGCATCAGACAAAACCTAAACTTAATATAACCTTAACAGTAAACCTAACCATGTCCCAAAACCTAATCCTGCCCCTAACCCTAAACCCTAACCTTAACCCTAACCCTAAACCTAAACCGTAACCCTAACCCTAACCCTATCCCTAAAACCTAACCCTAACCCTAAACCTAACTCTAACCCTAACCCTAACCCTAACCCTATCCCTAAACCCTAACCCTAAAATGTAAACACTAACCCTCCCCTATTCCTAACCCTAACCCTAACCCTAACCCTAAACCCTAACCTAACCTGATCCCTAACCCTAACACTGTCGCTAAACCTAACTCTGACCCTTACCGTCTCTCCAACCTTAACTCTAACCCTCACCCTGTCACTAACCCTGTCCCTAAACCTAAACTTAAGCATCAGACAAAACCTAAACTTAATATAACCCTAACAGTAAACCTAACCATGTCCCAAACCCTAATCCTGTCCCTAACCCTAACCCTAACCCTAACCCTAACCCTAACACTAACCCTAACCCTAAACCTAAACACTAAACCCAAAACCTAACCCTAACGCTAACCCTAACCATAAACACTAAACCCTAACCCTAACCCTAACCCTAACCCTAAACCCTAAATCCTAACACTAACACTAACCCTAAAGCCTAAACCCTAACTCTAACCCTAACCCTAACACTAAACCCTAAACCCTAAACCCTAACCTTAACCCTAAACCTAAACCTAAACCGTAACCCTAACCCTAACCCTATCCCTAAAACCTACACCTAACCCTAATCCTAAACCTAACCTAACCCTAACCCTAACCCTAACACTGTCGCTAAACCTAACTCTGACGCTTACCGTCTCTCTATCTTTAACTCTAACCCTCACCCTGTCACTAACCCTGTCCCTAAACCTAAACTTAAGCATCAGACAAAACCTAAACTTAATATAACCCTAACAGTAAACCTAACCATGTCCCAAACCCTAATCCTGCCCCTAACCCTAACCCTAACCATAACCATAACCCTAACCCTAAATCCTAAACCCTAACCCTAACCCTAACCCTAAACCCTAACTCTAACCCTAACCTTAACCTAACCCTAACCCTAACCCTAACACTGTCGCTAAACCTAACTCTGACCCTTACCGTCTCTCTATCTTTAACTCTAACCCTCACCCTGTAACGATACCTGTCCCTAAACCTATCCTTAACCATCAGCCAAAACCTAAACTTAATATAACCCTAACACTAAACCTAACCATGTCTCAAACCCGAAACGTGTACCTAACCCTAACCCTAACCTTAACCCTAACACTAAACCCGAAAACCTAACACTAACCCTAACCCTAAACCTAAACCCTAAACCCAAACCCTAACCCTAACGCTAACCCTAACCATAAACACTAAACCTTAAACCTAACCCTAACCCTAACCCTAACCCTAAACCCTAAACCCTAACACTAACCCTAACCCTAAAGCCTAAACCCTAACTCTAACCCTAACCCTAACCCTAAACCCTAAACCCTAACCTTAACCCTAACCCTTAACCTAAACCGTAACCCTAACGCTAACCCTATCCCTAAAACCTAACCCTAACCCTAACCCTAACCCTAACTCTAACCCTAACCCTAACCCTAACCCTATCCCTAAACCCTAACCCTAAAATGTAAACACTAACCCTCCCCTATTCCTAACCCTAAAACTAACCCTAACCCTAAAACATAACCTAACCTGATCCCTAACCCTAACACTGTCGCTAAACCTAACTCTGACCCTTACCGTCTCTCCAACCTTAACTCTAACCCTCACCCTGTCACTAACCCTGTCCCTAAACCTAAACTTAAGCATCAGACAAAACCTAAACTTAATATTACCCTAAGAGTAAATCTAACCATGTCCCAAACCCTAATCCTGTCCCTAACCCTAACCCTAACCCTAACCCTAACCCTAACCCTAACACTAACCCTAACCCTAAACCTAAACACTAAACCCAAACCCTAACCCTACGCTAACCCTAACCATAAACACTAAACCCTAACCCTAACCCTAACCCTAACACTAAACCCTAAACCATAACCCTAACCCTAACCCTATCCCTAAAACCTAACCCTAACCCTAACCCTAACTTTAACCCTAACCCTAACCCTAACCCTATCCCTAAACCCTAACCCTAAAATGTAAACACTAATCCTCCCCTATTCCTAACCCTAACCCTAACCCTAACCCTAAACCCTAACCTAACCTGATCCCTAACCCTAACACTGTCGCTAAACCTAACTCTGACCCTTACCGTCTCTCCAACCTTAACTCTAACCCTCACCCTGTCACTAACCCTGTCCCTAAACATAAACTTAAGCATCAGACAAAACCTAAACTTAATATAACCCTAACAGTAAACCTAACCATGTCCCAAACCCTAATCCTGTCCCTAACCCTAAACCTAATGCTAACCCTAACCCTAACCCTAACCCTAAACCCTAAACCCTAACCTTAACCCTAACCCTAAACCTAAACCGTAACCCTAACCCTAACCCTATCCCTAAAACCTAACCCTAACCCTAACCCTAACCCTAACCCTAACCTAACCCTAACCCTAACCCTAACACTGTCGCTAAACATAACTCTGTACCTTACCGTCTCTCTAACTTTAAGTCTAACCCTCACCCTGTAACTAACCCTGTCCCGAAACCTAACCTTAACCATCAGCCAAAACCTAAACTTAACCATAACCCTAACACTAAACCTAAACATGTCTCAAACCCGAATCGTGTACCTAACCCTAACCCTAAACTTAACCCTAACCCGAAACCCGAAACCCTAACCCTAACCCTAAACCGTAGGCCCTAACTCGAACCCTAACCCTAACCCTAAAGCCTAAATCCTAACTCTAACCCTAACCCTAACACTAACCCTAACCCTATCCCTAAACCCTAACCCTAAAATGTAAACACTAACCCTCCCCTATTCCTAACTCTAACCCTAACCCTAACCCTAAACCCTAACCTAACCTGATCCCTAACAGTAACACTGTCGCTTAACCTAACTCTGACCCTTACCGTCTCTTTAAACTTAACTCTAACCCTCACCCTGTCACTAAACCTGTCCCTAAAACGAACCTTAACCATCAGCCAAAACCAAAATTTAACTATAACCCTACACTAAACCTAACCATTTCCCAAACCCTAACCTGCCCCTAACCCTAACCCTAACCCTAACCATAACCCTAACCCTAAATCCTAAACTCTAACCCTAACCCTAACCCTAACACTGTCGCTAAACCTAACTCTGACCCTTACCGTCTCTCTATCTTTAACTCTAACCCTCACCCTGTAACTAACCCTGTCCCTAAACCTAAACTTAACTATAACCCTAACACTAAACCTAACCATGTCTCAAACCCGAAACGTGTACCTAACCCTAACCCTAACCTTAACCCTAACACTAAACTCGAAACCCTAACACTAACCCTAACCCTAAACCTAAACACTAAACCCAAACCCTAACCCTAACGCTAACCCTAACCATAAACACTAAACCCTAACCCTAACCCTAACCCTAACCCTAACCCTAACCCTAAACCCTAAACCCTAACACTAACCCTAACCCTAAAGCCTAAACCCTAACTCTAACCCTAACCCTAACCCTAAACCCTAAACCCTCACCTTAACCCTAACCCTAACCCTAACCCTAACCCTAACACTTTCTCTAACCCTAACCCTAACCCTAACCCTATCCCTAAACGCTAACCCTAAAATGTAAACACTAACCCTCCCCTATTCCTAACCATAACCCTAACGCTAACCCTAAACCCTAACCTAACCTGATCCCTAACCCTAACACTGTCGCTAAACCTAACTCTGACCCTTACCGTCTCTCCAACCTTAACTCTAACCCTCACCCTGTCACTAACCCTGTCCCTAAACTTAAACTTAAGCATCAGACAAAACCTAAACTTAATATAACCCTAACAGTAAACCTAACCATGTCCCAAACCCTAATCCTGTCCCTAACCCTAAACCTAATGCTAACCCTAACCCTAACCCTAACCCTAAACCCTAAACCCTAACCTTAACCCTAACCCTAAACCTAAACCGTAACCCTAACCCTAACCCTATCCCTAAAACCTAACCCTAACCCTAACCCTAACCCTAACCTAACCCTAACCCTAACCCTAACACTGTCGCTAAACCTAACTCTGTACCTTACCGTCTCTCTAACTTTAAGTCTAACCCTCACCCTGTAACTAACCCTGTCCCGAAACCTAACCTTAACCATCAGCCAAAACCTAAACTTAACCATAACCCTAACACTAAACCTAAACATGTCTCAAACCCGAATCGTGTACCTAACCCTAACCCTAAACTTAACCCTAACCCGAAACCCGAAACCCTAACCCTAACCCTAAACCGTAGGCCCTAACTCGAACCCTAACCCTAACCCTAAAGCCTAAATCCTAACTCTAACCCTAACCCTAACCCTAACCCTAACCCTATCCCTAAACCCTAACCCTAAAATGTAAACACTAACCCTCCCCTATTCCTAACTCTAACCCTAACCCTAACCCTAAACCCTAACCTAACCTGATCCCTAACACTAACACTGTCGCTTAACCTAACTCTGACCCTTACCGTCTCTTTAAACATAACTCTAACCCTCACCCTGTCACTAAACCTGTCCCTAAAACGAACCTTAACCATCAGCCAAAACCAAAATTTAACTATAACCCTACACTAAACCTAACCATTTCCCAAACCCTAACCTGCCCCTAACCCTAACCCTAACCCTAACCATAACCCTAACCCTAAATCCTAAACTCTAACCCTAACCCTAACCCTAACACTGTCGCTAAACCTAACTCTGACCCTTACCGTCTCTCTATCTTTAACTCTAACCCTCACCCTGTAACTAACCCTGTCCCTAAACCTAAACTTAACCATCAGCCAAAACCTAAACTTAACTATAACCCTAACACTAAACCTAACCATGTCTCAAACCCGAAACGTGTACCTAACCCTAACCCTAACCTTAACCCTAACACTAAACTCGAAACCCTAACACTAACCCTAACCCTAAACCTAAACACTAAACCCAAACCCTAACCCTAACGCTAACCCTAACCAGAAACACTAAACCCTAACCCTAACCCTAACCCTAACCCTAACCCTAACCCTAAACCCTAAACCCTAACACTAACCCTAACCCTAACCCTAACCCTAACCCTAACACTTTCTCTAACCCTAACCCTAACCCTTACCCTATCCCTAAACGCTAACCCTAAAATGTAAACACTAACCCTCCCCTATTCCTAACCATAACCCTAACTCTAACCCTAAACCCTAACCTAACCTGATCCCTAACCCTAACACTGTCGCTAAACCTAACTCTGACCCTTACCGTCTCTCCAACCTTAACTCTAACCCTCACCCTGTCACTAACCCTGTCCCTAAACTTAAACTTAAGCATCAGACAAAACCTAAACTTAATATAACCCTAACAGTAAACCTAACCATGTCCCAAACCCTAATCCTGTCCCTAACCCTAAACCTAATGCTAACCCTAACCCTAACCCTAACCCTAAACCCTAAACCCTAACCTTAACCCTAACCCTAAACCTAAACCGTAACCCTAACCCTAACCCTATCCCTAAAACCTAACCCTAACCCTAACCCTAACCCTAACCCTAACCTAACCCTAACCCTAACCCTAACACTGTCGCTAAACCTAACTCTGTACCTTACCGTCTCTCTAACTTTAAGTCTAACCCTCACCCTGTAACTAACCCTGTCCCGAAACCTAACCTTAACCATCAGCCAAAACCTAAACTTAACCATAACCCTAACACTAAACCTAAACATGTCTCAAACCCGAATCGTGTACCTAACCCTAACCCTAAACTTAACCCTAACCCGAAACCCGAAACCCTAACCCTAACCCTAAACCGTAGGCCCTAACTCGAACCCTAACCCTAACCCTAAAGCCTAAATCCTAACTCTAACCCTAACCCTAACCCTAACCCTAACCCTATCCCTAAACCCTAACCCTAAAATGTAAACACTAACCCTCCCCTATTCCTAACTCTAACCCTAACCCTAACCCTAAACCCTAACCTAACCTGATCCCTAACACTAACACTGTCGCTTAACCTAACTCTGACCATTACCGTCTCTTTAAACTTAACTCTAACCCTCACCCTGTCACTAAACCTGTCCCTAAAACGAACCTTAACCATCAGCCAAAACCAAAATTTAACTATAACCCTACACTAAACCTAACCATTTCCCAAACCCTAACCTGCCCCTAACCCTAACCCTAACCCTAACCATAACCCTAACCCTAAATCCTAAACTCTAACCCTAACCCTAACCCTAACACTGTCGCTAAACCTAACTCTGACCCTTACCGTCTCTCTATCTTTAACTCTAACCCTCACCCTGTAACTAACCCTGTCCCTAAACCTAAACTTAACCATCAGCCAAAACCTAAACTTAACTATAACCCTAACACTAAACCTAACCAAGTCTCAAACCCGAAACGTGTACCTAACCCTAACCCTAACCTTAACCCTAACACTAAACTCGAAACCCTAACACTAACCCTAACCCTAAACCTAAACACTAAACCCAAACCCTAACCCTAACGCTAACCCTAACCATAAACACTAAACCCTAACCCTAACCCTAACCCTAACCCTAAACCTAACCCTAAACCCTAAACCCTAACACTAACCCTAACCCTAAAGCCTAAACCCTAACTCTAACCCTAACCCTAACCCTAAATCCTAAACCCTAACCTTAACCCTAACCCTAACCCTAACCCTAACCCTAACACTTTCTCTAACCCTAACCCTAACCCTAACCCTATCCCTAAACGCTAACCCTAAAATGTAAACACTAACCCTCCCCTATTCCTAACCATAACCCTAACGCTAACCCTAAACCCTAACCTAACCTGATCCCTAACCCTAAAACTGTCGCTAAACCTAACTCTGACCCTTACCGTCTCTCCAACCTTAACTCTAACCCTCACCCTGTCACTAACCCTGTCCCTAAACCTAAACTTAAGCATCAGACAAAACCTAAACTTAATATAACCCTAACAGTAAACCTAACCATGTCCCAAACCCTAATCCTGCCCCTAACCCTAATCCTAACCCTAACCATAACCCTAACCCTAAATCCTAAACCCTAACCCTAACCCTAAACCTAAACCCTAACTCTAACCCTAAACCTAACCTAACCCTAACCCTAACCCTAACACTTTCGCTAAACCTAACTCTGACCCTTACCGTCTCTCCAACCTTAACTCTAACCCTCACCCTGTCACTAACCCTGTCCCTAAACTTAAACTTAAGCATCAGACAAAACCTAAACTTAATATAACCCTAACAGTAAACCTAACCATGTCCCAAACCCTAATCCTGTCCCTAACCCTAAATCTAATGCTAACCCTAACCCTAACCCTAACCCTAAACCCTAAACCCTAACCTTAACCCTAACCCTAAACCTAAACCGTAACCCTAACCCTAACCCTATCCCTAAAACCGAACCCTAACCCTAACCCTAACCCTAACCCTAACCCTAACCTAACCCTAACCCTAACCCTAACACTGTCGCTAAACCTAACTCTGTACCTTACCGTCTCTCTAACTTTAAGTCTAACCCTCACCCTGTAACTAACCCTGTCCCGAAACCTAACCTTAACCATCAGCCAAAACCTAAACTTAACCATAACCCTAACACTAAACCTAAACATGTCTCAAACCCGAATCGTGTACCTAACCCTAACCCTAAACTTAACCCTAACCCGAAACCCGAAACCCTAACCCTAACCCTAAACAGTAGGCCCTAACTCGAACCCTAACCCTAACCCTAAAGCCTAAATCCTAACTCTAACCCTAACCCTAACCCTAACCCTAACCCTATCCCTAAACCCTAACCCTAAAATGTAAACACTAACCCTCCCCTATTCCTAACTCTAACCCTAACCCTAACCCTAAACCCTAACCTAACCTGATCCCTAACACTAACACTGTCGCTTAACCTAACTCTGACCCTTACCGTCTCTTTAAACTTAACTCTAACCCTCACCCTGTCACTAAACCTGTCCCTAAAACGAACCTTAACCATCAGCCAAAACCAAAATTTAACTATAACCCTACACTAAACCTAACCATTTCCCAAACCCTAACCTGCCCCTAACCCTAACCCTAACCCTAACCATAACCCTAACCCTAAATCCTAAACTCTAACCCTAACCCTAACCCTAACACTGTCGCTAAACCTAACTCTGACCCTTACCGTCTCTCTATCTTTAACTCTAACCCTCACCCTGTAACTAACCCTGTCCCTAAACCTAAACTTAACCATCAGCCAAAACCTAAACTTAACTATAACCCTAACACTAAACCTAACCATGTCTCAAACCCGAACCGTGTACCTAACCCTAACCCTAACCTTAACCCTAACACTAAACTCGAAACCCTAACACTAACCCTAACCCTAAACCTAACCCTAAACCCTAAACCCTAACACTAACCCTAACCCTAAAGCCTAAACCCTAACTCTAACCCTAACCCTAACCCTAAACTCTAAACCCTAACCTTAACCCTAACCCTAACCCTAACCCTAACCCTAACACTTTCTCTAACCCTAACCCTAACCCTAACCCTATCCCTAAACGCTAACCCTAAAATGTAAACACTAACCCTCCCCTATTCCTAACCATAACCCTAACGCTAACCCTAAACCCTAACCTAACCTGATCCCTAACCCTAACACTGTCGCTAAACCTAACTCTGACCCTTACCGTCTCTCCAACCTTAACTCTAACCCTCACCCTGTCACTAACCCTGTCCCTAAATCTAAACTTAAGCATCAGACAAAACCTAAACTTAATATAACCCTAACAGTAAACCTAACCATGTCCCAAACCCTAATCCTGCCCCTAACCCTAATCCTAACCCTAACCATAACCCTAACCCTAAATCCTAAACCCTAACCCTAACCCTAAACCTAAACCCTAACTCTAACCCTAACCCTAACCTAACCCTAACCCTAACCCTAACACTGTCGCTAAACCTAACTCTGACCCTTACCGTCTCTCCAACCTTAACTCTAACCCTCACCCTGTCACTAACCCTGTCCCTAAACTTAAACTTAAGCATCAGACAAAACCTAAACTTAATATAACCCTAACAGTAAACCTAACCATGTCCCAAACCCTAATCCTGTCCCTAACCCTAAATCTAATGCTAACCCTAACCCTAACCCTAACCCTAAACCCTAAACCCTAACCTTAACCCTAACCCTAAACCTAAACCGTAACCCTAACCCTAACCCTATCCCTAAAACCTAACGCTAACCCTAACCCTAACCCTAACCCTAAACTAACCCTAACCCTAACCCTAACACTGTCGCTAAACCTAACTCTGTACCTTACCGTCTCTCTAACTTTAAGTCTAACCCTCACCCTGTAACTAACCCTGTCCCGAAACCTAACCTTAACCATCAGCCAAAACCTAAACTTAACCATAACCCTAACACTAAACCTAAACATGTCTCAAACCCGAATCGTGTATCTAACCCTAACCCTAAACTTAACCCTAACCCTAAACCCGAAACCCTAACCCTAACCCTAAACCGTAAGCCCTAACTCGAACCCTAACCCTAACCCTAAAGCCTAAATCCTAAATCTAACCCTAACCCTAACCCTAACCCTAACCCTATCCCTAAACCCTAACCCTAAAATATAAACACTAACCCTCCCCTATCCCTAACTCTAACCCTAACCCTAACCCTAAACCCTAACCTAACCTGATCCCTAACACTAACACTGTCGCTAAACCTAACTCTGACCCTTACCGTCTCTCTAAACTTAACTCTAACCCTCACCCTGTCACTAAACCTGTCCCTAAAACGAACCTTAACCATCAGCCAAAACCAAAATTTCACTATAACCCTACACTAAACCTAACGATTTCCCAAATCCTATCCTGCCCCTAACCCTAACCCTAACCCTAACCATAACCCTAACCCTAAATCCTAAACTCTAACCCTAACCCTAACCTTAACACTGTCGCTAAACCTAACTCTGACCCTTACCGTCTCTCTATCTTTAACTCTAACCCTCACCCTGTAACTAACCCTGTCCCTTAACCTAACCTTAACCATCAGCCAAAACCTAAACTTAACTATAACCCTAACACTAAACCTAACCATGTCTCAAACCCGAAACGTGTACCTAACCCTAACCCTAACCTTAACCCTAACACTAAACTCGAAACCCTAACACTAACCATAACCCTAAACCTAAACACTAAACCCAAACCCTAACCCTAACGCTAACCCTAACCATAAACACTAAACCCTAACCCTAACCCTAACCCTAACCCTAACCCTAACCCTAAACCCTAAACCCTAACACTAACCCTAACCCTAAAGCCTAAACCCTAACTCTAACCCTAACCCTAACCCTAAACCCTAATCCCTAACCTTAACCCTAACCCTAACCCTAACCCTAACCCTAACCCTATCTCTAACCCTAACCCTAACCCTAACCCTATCCCTAAACGCTAACCCTAAAATGTAAACACTAACCCTACCCTATTCCTAACCCTAACCCTAACGCTAACCCTAAACCCTAACCTAACCTGATCCCTAACCCTAACACTGTCGCTAAACCTAACTCTGACGCTTACCGTCTCTCCAACCTTAACTCTAACCCTCACCCTGTCACTAACCCTGTCCCTAAACCTAACCTTTAGCATCAGACAAAACCTAAACTTAATATAACCCTAACAGTAAACATAACCATGTCCCAAACCCTAATCCTGCCCCTAACCCTAACCCTAACCCTAACCATAACCCTAACCCTAAATCCTAAACTCTAACCCTATCCCTAAACCTAAACCCTAACTCTAACCCTAACCCTAACCTAACCCTAACCCTAACCCTAACAGTGTCGCTAAACCTAACTCTGAACCTTAACGTCTCTCTATCTTTAACTCTAACCCTCACCCTGTAACTAACCCTGTCCCTAAACCTAACCTTAACCATCAGCCAAAACCTAAACTTAACTATAACCCTAACACTAAACCTAACCATGTCTCAAACCCGAAACGTGTACCTAACCCTAACCCTAACCTTAACCCTAACACTAAACCCGAAACCCTAACACTAACCCTAACCCTAAACCTAAACCCTAAACCCAAACCCTAAACCTAACGCTAACCCTAAACATAAACACTAAACCCTAACCCTAACCCTAACCCTAATCCTAACCCTAAACCCTAAACCCTAACACTAACCCTAACCCTAAAGCCTAAACCCTAACTCTAACCCTAACCCTAACCCTAAACCCTAAACCCTAACCTTAACCCTAACCCTAACACTAAACCGTAACTCTAACCCTAACCCTATCCCTAAAACCTAACCCTAACCCTAACCTTAACCCTAACCCTAACACTCACCCTGTAACTAACCCTGTCCCTAAACCTAACCTTAACCATCAGCCAAAACCTAAACTTAACTATAACCCTAACACTAAACCTAAACATGTATCAAACCAGAATCGTGTACCTAACACTAACCCTAAACTTAACCCTAACCCGAAACCCGAAACCCTAACCCTAACCCTAACCCTAACCCTAAACCGTAAGCCCTAACTCTAACCCTAACCCTAACCCTAAAGCCTAAATGTTAACTCTAACCCTAATCCTAACCCTAACCCTAACCTTAACCGTAACACTAAACTCGAAACCCTAACACTAAACCTAACCCTAAACCTAAACACTAAACCCAAACCCTAACCCTAACGCTAACACTAACCATAAACACTAAACCCTAACCCTAACCCTAACCCTAACCCTAACCCTAAACCCTAAACCCTAACAATAACCCTAACCCTAAAGCCTAAACCCTAACTCTAACCCTAACCCTAACCCTAAACCCTAAACCCTAACCCTAAAATGTAAACACTAACCCTCCCCTATTCCTAACTCTAACCCTAACCTTAACCCTAAACCCTAACCTAACCTGAACCCTAACACTAACACTGTCGCTAAACCTAACTCTGACCCTTACCGTCTCTCTAAACTTAACTCTAACCCTCACCCTGTCACTAAACCTGTCCCTAAAACGAACCTTAACCATCAGCCAAAACCAAAATTTAACTATAACCCTACACTAAACCTAACGATTTCCCAAACCCTAACATGCCCCTAACCCTAACCCTAACCCTAACCATAACGCTAACCCTAAACCCTAAACCCTAACACTAACCCTAACCCTAAAGCCTAAACCCTAACTCTAACCCTAACCCTAAACCCTAAACCCTAACCCTAACCCTATCCCTAAAACCTAACCCTAACCCTAACCCTAACACTAACCCTAAATCTAACCCTAACCCTAACCCTATCCCTAAACCCTAACCCTAAAATGTAAACACTAACCCTCCCCTATTCCTAACCCTAACCCTAACCCTAACCCTAAAACCTAACCTAACCTGATCCCTAACCCTAACACTGTCGCTAAACCTAACTCTGACCCTTACCGTCTCTCCAACCTTAACTCTAACCCTCACCCTGTCACTAACCCTGTCCCTAAACCTAAACTTAAGCATCAGACAAAACCTAAACTTAATATAACCGTAACAGTAAACCTAACCATGTCCTAACCCTAATCCTGCCCCTAACCCTAACCTTAACCATAACCATAACCCTAACCCTAAATCCTAAACTCTAACCCTAACCCTAACCCTAAACACTAACTCTAACCCTAACCCTAACCTAACCCTAACCCTAACCCTAACAATGTCGCTAAACCTAACTCTGACCCTTACCGTCTCTCTATTTTAACTCTAACCCTCACCCTGTAACTAACCCTCTCCCTAAACCTAACCTTAACCATCAGCCAAAACCTAAACTTAACTATAACCCTAACACTAAACCTAACCATGTCTCAAACCCGAAACCTGTACCTAACCCTAACCCTAACCTTAAACCTAACACTAAACCCGAAACCCTAACACTAACCCTAACCCTAAACCTAAACCCTAAACCCAAACCCTAACCCTAACGCTAACCTTAACCATAAACACTAAACCCTAAACATAACCCTAACCCTAACCCTAACCCTAAACCCTAAACCCTAACACTAACCCTAACCCTAAAGCCTAAACCCTAACTCTAACCCTAACCCTAACCCTAAACCCTAAACCCTAACCTTAACCCTAACCCTAAACCTAAACCGTAACCCTAACCCTAACCCTATCCCTAAAACCTAACCCTAACCCTAACCCTAACCCTAACTCTAACCCTAACCCTAACCCTAACCCTATCCCTAAACCCTAACCCTAAAATGTAAACACTAACCCTCCCCTATTCCTAACCCTAACCCTAAAACCTAACCTAACCTGATCCCTAACCCTAACACTGTCGCTAAACCTAACTCTGACCCTTACCGTCTCTCCAACCTTAACTCTAACCCTCACCCTGTCACTAACCCTGTCCCTAAACCTAAACTTAAGCATCAGACAAAACCTAAACTTAATATTACCCTAACAGTAAACCTAACCATGTCCCAAACCCTAATCCTGTCCCTAACCCTAACCCTAACCCTAACCCTAACCCTAACACTAACCCTAACCCTAAACCTAAACACTAAACCCAAACCCTAACTCTACGCTAACCCTAACCATAAACACTAAACCCTAACCCTAACCCTAACCCTACCCCTAACACTAAACCCTAAACCATAACCCTAACCCTAACGCTATCCCTAAAACCTAACCCTAACCCTAACCCTAACTCTAACCCTAACCCTAACCCTAACCCTATCCCTAAACCCTAACCCTAAAATGTAAACACTAACCCTCACCTATTCCTAAAAATAACCCTAACCCTAACCCTAAACCCTAACCTAACCTGATCCCTAACCCTAACACTGTCGCTAAACCTAACTCTGACCCTTACCGTCTCTCCAACCTTAACTCTAACCCTCACCCTGTCACTAACCCTGTCCCTAAACCTAAACTTAAGCATCAGACAAAACCTAAACTTAATATTACCCTAACAGTAAACCTAACCATGTCCCAAACCCTAATCCTGTCCCTAAACCTAAACCTAACCCTAACCCTAACCCTAACACTAACCCTAACCCTAAACCTAAACACTAAACCCAAACCATAACCCTATGCTAAACCTAACCATAAACAATAAACCCTAACCCTAACCCTAACCCTAACCCTAACACTAAACTCTAAACCCTAACACTAACCCTAACCCTAAAGCCTAAACCCTATCTCTAACCCTAACCCTAACCCTAAACTCTAAACCCTAACCTTAACCCTAACCCTAAACCTAAACCATAACCCTAACCCTAACCCTATCCCTAAAACCTAACTCTAACCCTAACCCTAACCGTATCCCTAAACCCTAACCCTAAAATGTAAACACTAACCCTCCCCTATTCCTAACCCTAACCCTAACCCTAACCCTAAACCCTAACCTAACCTGATCCCTAACCCTAACACTGTCGCTAAACCTAACTCTGACCCTTACCGTCTCTCCAACCTTAACTCTAACTCTCACCCTGTCACTAACCCTGTCCCTAAACCTAAACTTAAGCATCAGACAAAACCTAAACTTAATATAACCCTAACAGTAAACCTAACCATGTCCCAAACCCTAATCCTGTCCCTAACCCTAAAACTAATGCTAACGCTATCCCTAACCCTAAACCTAAACCCTAACCTTAACCCTAACCCTAAACCTAAACCGTAACCCTAACCCTAACCCTATCCCTGAAACCTAACCCTAACCCTAACACTAACCCTAACCCTAACCTAACCCTAACCCTAACCCTAACACTGTCGCTAAACCTAACTCTGACACTTACCGTCTCTCTATCTTTAACTCTAACCCTCACCGTGTAACTAACCCTGTCCCTAAACCTAACCTTAACCATCAGCCAAAACCTAAACTTAACTATAACCCTAACACTAAACCTAACCATGTCTCAAACACGAAACGTGTACCTAACCCTAACCCTAACCTTAACCCTAACACTAAACCCGAAACCCTAACACTAACCCTAACCCTAAACCTAAACCCTAAACCGAAACCCTAACCCTAACGCTAACCCTAACCATAAACACTAAACCCTAAACCTAACCCTAACCCTAACCCTAACCCTAACCCTAACCCTATCCCTAAACCCTAACCCTAAAATGTAAACACTAACCCTCCCCTATTCCTAACTCTAACCCTAACCTTAACCCTAAACCCTAACCTAACCTGATCCCTAACACTAACACTGTCGCTAAACCTAACTCTGACCCTTACCGTCTCTCTAAACTTAACTCTAACCCTCACCCTGTCACTAAACCTGTCCCTAAAACTAACCTTAACCATCAGCCAAAACCAAAATTTAACTATAACCCTACACTAAACCTAACCATTTCCCAAACCCTTATCCTACCCCTAACCCAAACCCTAACCCTAACCATAACCCTAACCCTAAATCCTAAACCCTAACCCTAACCCTAACCCTAAACCCTAACTCTAACCCTAACCCTAACCCTAACACTGTCGCTAAACCTAACTCTGACGCTTACCGTCTCTCTATCTTTAACTCTAACCCTCACCCTGTAACTAACCCTGTCCCTAAACCTAACCTTAACCATCAGCCAAAACCTAAACTAAACTATAACCCTAACACTAAACCTAACCATGTCTCAAACCCGAAACGTGTACCTAACCTTAACCCTAACCTTAACCCTAACACTAAACTCGAAACCCTAACACTAACCCTAACCCTAAATCTAAACACTAAACCCAAACCCTAACCCTAACGCTAACCCTAACCATAAACACTAAACACTAAACCTAACCCTAACCCTAACCCTAACCCTAACCCTAAACCCTAAACCCTAACACTAACCCTAACCCTAAAGCCTAAACCCTAACACTAACCCTAACCCTAACCCTAAACCCTAAACCCTAACCCTAACCCTATCCCTAAAACCTAACCCTAACCCTAACCCTAACCCTAACCCTAACTCTAACCCTAACCCTAATCCTAACCCTATCCCTAAACCCTAACCCTAAAATGTAAACGCTAACCCTCCCCTATTCCTAACCCAAACCCTAACCCTAACGCTAACCCTAACCTTAAACACTAAATCCTAACCCTAACCCTAACCCTAACCCTAACCCTAAACCCTAAACCCTAACACTATCCCTAACCCTAAAGCCTAAACCCTAACTCTAACCCTAACCCTAACCCTAAACCCTAAACCCTAACCTTAACCCTAACCCTAAACCTAAACCATAACCCTAACCCTAACTCTATCCTTAAAACCTAACCCTAACCCTAACCCTAACCCTATCTCTAACCCTAACCCTAACACTAACCCTATCCCTAAACGCTAACCCTAAAATGTAAACACTAACCCTCCCCTATTCCTAACCCTAACCCTAACGCTAACCCTAAACCCTAACCTAACCTGATCCCTAACCCTAACTCTGTCGCTAAACCTAACTCTGACCCTTACCGTCTCTCCAACCTTAACTCTAACCCTCACCCTGTCACTAACCCTGTCCCTAAACCTAAACTTAAGCATCAGACAAAACCTAAACTTAATATAACCCTAACAGTAAACCTAACCATGTCCCAAACCCTAATCCTGCCCCTAACCCTAACCCTAACCCTAACCATAACCCTATCCCTAAATCCTAAACCCTAACCCTAACCCTAAACCTAAACCCTAACTCTAACCCTAACCCTAACCTAACCCTAACCCTAACCCTAACAGTGTCGCTAAACCTAACTCTGACCCTTAACGTCTCTCTATTTTTAACTCTAACCCTCACCCTGTAACTAACCCTGTCCCTAAACCTAACCTTAACCATCAGCCAAAACCTAAACTTAACTATAACCGTAGCACTAAACCTAACCATGGCTCAAACCCGAAACGTGTACCTAACCCTAACCCTAACCTTAACCCTAACAATAAACCCGAAACCCTAACACTAACCCTAACCCTAAACCTAAACCCTAAACCCAAACCCTAACCCTAACGCTAACCCTAACCATAAACACTAAACCCTAACCCTAACCCTAACCCTAATCCTAACCCTAAACCCTAAACCGTAACACTAACCCTAACCCTAAAGACTAAACCCTAACTCTAACCCTAACCCTAACCCTAAACCCTAAACCCTAACCTTAACCCTAACACTAACACTAAACCGTAACCCTAACCCTAACCCTATCCCTAAAACCTAACCCTAACCCTAACCCTAACCCTAACCCTAACACTCACCCTGTAACTAACCCTGTCCCTAAACCTAACCTTAACCATCAGCCAAAACCTAAACTTAACCATAACCTAACACTAAACCTAAACATGTCTCAAACCCGAATCGTGTACCTAACACTAACCCTGAACTTAACCCTAACACAAACCCGAAACCCTAACCCTAACCCTAAACCTAACCCTAGCCCTAACCATAACCCTAACACTAAATCCTAAACCCTAACCCTAACCCTAACCCTAAACCCTAACTCTAACCCTAACCCTAACCTAACCCTAACCCTAACCCTAACTCTGTCGCTAAACCTAACTCTGACTCTTACCGTCTGTCTATCATTAACTCTCACCCTCACCCTGTAACTAACCCTGTCCCTAAACCTAACCTTAACCATCAGCCAAAACCTAAACTTAACTATAACCCTAACACTAAACCTAACCATGTCTCAAACCCGAAACGTGTACCTAACCCTAAACCTACCCTTAACCCTAACACTAAACCCAAAACCCTAACACTAACCCTATCCCTAAACCTAAACCCTAAACCCAAATCCTAACCCTAACGCTAACCCTAACCATAAACACTAAACCCTAACCCTAACCCTAACCCTAACCCTAACCCTAACCCTAAACCCTAAACCCTAATACTAACCCTAACCCTAAAGCCTAAACCCTAACTCTAACCCTAACCCTAACCCTAAACCCTAAACCCTAACCTTAACCCTAACCCTAAACCTATACCGTAACCCTAACCCTAAACCTATCCCTAAAACCTAACCCTAACCCTAACCCTAACCCTAACCCTAACCCTAACCGTAAACCCTAACCTAACCTGATCCCTAAACCTAACACTGTCGCTAAACCTAACTCTGACCCTTACCGTCTCTCCAACCTTAACTCTAACCCTCACCCTGTCACTAACCCTGTCCCTAAACTTAAATTTAAGCGTCAGACAAAACCTAAACTTAATATAACCCTAACAGTAAACCTAACCATGTCCCAAACCCTAATCCTGTCCCTAACCCTAAACCTAATGCTAACCCTAACCCTAACCCTAACCCTAAACCCTAAACCCTAACCTTAACCCTAACCCTAAACCTAAACCGTAACCCTAACCCTAACCCTATCCCTAAAACCTAACCCTAACCTAACCCTAACCCTAACCCTAACACTGTCGCTAAACCTAACTCTGTTTCTTACCGTCTCTCTAACTTTAAGTCTAACCCTCACCCTGTAACTAACCCTGTCCCTAAACCTAACCTTAACCATCAGCCAAAACCTAAACTTAACCATAACCCTAACACTAAACCTAAACATGTCTCAAACCCGAATCGTGTACCTAACTCTAACCCTAAACTTAACCCTAACCCGAAACCCGAAACCCTAACCCTAACCCTAAACCGTAAGCCCTAACTCGAACCCTAACCCTAACCCTAAAGCCTAAATCCTAACTCTAACCCTAACCCTAACCCTAACACTAACCCTATCCCTAAACCCTAACCCTAAAATGTAAACACTAACCCTCCCCTATTCCTAACTCTAACCCTAACCCTAACCCTGAACCCTAACCTAACCTGATCCCTAACACTAACACTGTCGCTAAACCTAACTCTGACCCTTACCGTCTCTCTAAACTTAACTCTAACCCTCACCCTGTCACTAAACCTGTCCCTAAAACGAACCTTAACCATGAGCCAAAACCAAAATTTAACTATAAACCTACACTAAACCTAACCATTTCCCAAACCCTAACCTGCCCCTAACCCTAACCCTAACCCTAACCATAAACCTAACCCTAAATCCTAAACTCTAACCCTAACCCTAACCCTAACCTTAACCCTAACACTAAACCCGAAACCCTAACACTAACCCTAACCCTAAACCTAAACCCTAAACCGAAACACTAACCCTAATGCTAACCGTAACCATAAACACTAAACCCTAACCCTAACCCTAACCCTAACCCTAACCCTAACCCTAAACCCTGAACCCTAACACTAACCTTAACCCTAAAGACTAAACCCTAACTCTAACCCTAACCCTAACCCTAAACCCTAAACCCTAACCTTAACCCTAACCCTAAACCTAAACCGTAATCCTAACCCTAATCCTAACCCTAACCCTACCTCTAACCCTAACCCTAACCTAACCCTAACCCTAACCCTAACACTGTCGCTAACCTAACTCTGACTCTTACCGTCTGTCTATCATTAACTCTCACCCTCACCCTGTAACTAACCCTGTCCCTAAACCTAACCTTAACCATCAGCCAAAACCTAAACTTAACTATAACCCTAACACTAAACCTAACCATGTCTCAAACCCGAAACGTGTACCTAACCCTAACCCTAACCTTAACCCTAACACTAAACCCAAAACCCTAACACTAACCCTAGCCCTAAACCTAAACCCTAAACCCAAACCCTAACCCTAACGCTAACCCTAACCATAAACACTAAACCCTAACCCTAACCCTAACCCTAACCCTAACCCTAACCCTATCCCTAAACGCTAACCCTAAAATGTAAACACTAACCCTACCCTATTCCTAACCCTAACCCTAACGCTAACCCTAAACCCTAACCTAACCTGATCCCTTACCCTAACACTGTCGCTAAACCTAACTCTGACGCTTACCGTCTCTCCAACCTTAACTCTAACCCTCACCCTGTCACTAACCCTGTCCCTAAACCTAACCTTTAGCATCAGACAAAACCTAAACTTAATATAACCCTAACAGTAAACATAACCATGTCCCAAACCCTAATCCTGCCCCTAACCCTAACCCTAACCCTAACCATAACCCTAACCCTAAATCCTAAACTCTAACCCTATCCCTAAACCTAAACCCTAACTCTAACCCTAACCCTAACCTAACCCTAACCCTAACCCTAACAGTGTCGCTAAACCTAACTCTGAACCTTAACGTCTCTCTATCTTTAACTCTAACCCTCACCCTGTAACTAACCCTGTCCCTAAACCTAACCTTAACCATCAGCCAAAACCTAAACTTAACTATAACCCTAACACTAAACCTAACCATGTCTCAAACCCGAAACGTGTACCTAACCCTAACCCTAACCTTAACCCTAACACTAAACCCGAAACCCTAACACTAACCCTAACCCTAAACCTAAACCCTAAACCCAAACCCTAAACCTAACGCTAACCCTAAACATAAACACTAAACCCTAACCCTAACCCTAACCCTAATCCTAACCCTAAACCCTAAACCCTAACACTAACCCTAACCCTAAAGCCTAAACCCTAACTCTAACCCTAACCCTAACCCTAAACCCTAAACCCTAACCTTAACCCTAACCCTAACACTAAACCGTAACTCTAACCCTAACCCTATCCCTAAAACCTAACCCTAACCCTAACCTTAACCCTAACCCTAACACTCACCCTGTAACTAACCCTGTCCCTAAACCTAACCTTAACCATCAGCCAAAACCTAAACTTAACTATAACCCTAACACTAAACCTAAACATGTATCAAACCGGAATCGTGTACCTAACACTAACCCTAAACTTAACCCTAACCCGAAACCCGAAACCCTAACCCTAACCCTAACCCTAACCCTAAACCGTAAGCCCTAACTCTAACCCTAACCCTAACCCTAAAGCCTAAATGTTAACTCTAACCCTAATCCTAACCCTAACCCTAACCTTAACCGTAACACTAAACTCGAAACCCTAACACTAAACCTAACCCTAAACCTAAACACTAAACCCAAACCCTAACCCTAACGCTAACACTAACCATAAACACTAAACCCTAACCCTAACCCTAACCCTAACCCTAACCCTAAACCCTAAACCCTAACAATAACCCTAACCCTAAAGCCTAAACCCTAACTCTAACCCTAACCCTAACCCTAAACCCTAAACCCTAACCCTAAAATGTAAACACTAACCCTCCCCTATTCCTAACTCTAACCCTAACCTTAACCCTAAACCCTAACCTAACCTGAACCCTAACACTAACACTGTCGCTAAACCTAACTCTGACCCTTACCGTCTCTCTAAACTTAACTCTAACCCTCACCCTGTCACTAAACCTGTCCCTAAAACGAACCTTAACCATCAGCCAAAACCAAAATTTAACTATAACCCTACACTAAACCTAACGATTTCCCAAACCCTAACATGCCCCTAACCCTAACCCTAACCCTAACCATAACGCTAACCCTAAACCCTAAACCCTAACACTAACCCTAACCCTAAAGCCTAAACCCTAACTCTAACCCTAACCCTAAACCCTAAACCCTAACCCTAACCCTATCCCTAAAACCTAACCCTAACCCTAACCCTAACACTAACCCTAAATCTAACCCTAACCCTAACCCTATCCCTAAACCCTAACCCTAAAATGTAAACACTAACCCTCCCCTATTCCTAACCCTAACCCTAACCCTAACCCTAAAACCTAACCTAACCTGATCCCTAACCCTAACACTGTCGCTAAACCTAACTCTGACCCTTACCGTCTCTCCAACCTTAACTCTAACCCTCACCCTGTCACTAACCCTGTCCCTAAACCTAAACTTAAGCATCAGACAAAACCTAAACTTAATATAACCGTAACAGTAAACCTAACCATGTCCTAAACCCTAATCCTGCCCCTAACCCTAACCTTAACCATAACCATAACCCTAACCCTAAATCCTAAACCCTAACCCTAACCCTAACCCTAAACACTAACTCTAACCCTAACCCTAACCTAACCCTAACCCTAACCCTAACAGTGTCGCTAAACCTAACTCTGACCCTTACCGTCTCTCTATTTTAACTCTAACCCTCACCCTGTAACTAACCCTCTCCCTAAACCTAACCTTAACCATCAGCCAAAACCTAAACTTAACTATAACCCTAACACTAAACCTAACCATGTCTCAAACCCGAAACCTGTACCTAACCCTAACCCTAACCTTAAACCTAACACTAAACCCGAAACCCTAACACTAACCCTAACCCTAAACCTAAACCCTAAACCCAAACCCTAACCCTAACGCTAACCTTAACCATAAACACTAAACCCTAAACATAACCCTAACCCTAACCCTAACCCTAAACCCTAAACCCTAACACTAACCCTAACCCTAAAGCCTAAACCCTAACTCTAACCCTAACCCTAACCCTAAACCCTAAACCCTAACCTTAACCCTAACCCTAAACCTAAACCGTAACCCTAACCCTAACCCTATCCCTAAAACCTAACCCTAACCCTAACCCTAACCCTAACTCTAACCCTAACCCTAACCCTAACCCTATCCCTAAACCCTAACCCTAAAATGTAAACACTAACCCTCCCCTATTCCTAACCCTAACCCTAAAACCTAACCTAACCTGATCCCTAACCCTAACACTGTCGCTAAACCTAACTCTGACCCTTACCGTCTCTCCAACCTTAACTCTAACCCTCACCCTGTCACTAACCCTGTCCCTAAACCTAAACTTAAGCATCAGACAAAACCTAAACTTAATATTACCCTAACAGTAAACCTAACCATGTCCCAAACCCTAATCCTGTCCCTAACCCTAACCCTAACCCTAACCCTAACCCTAACACTAACCCTAACCCTAAACCTAAACACTAAACCCAAACCCTAACTCTACGCTAACCCTAACCATAAACACTAAACCCTAACCCTAACCCTAACCCTACCCCTAACACTAAACCCTAAACCATAACCCTAACCCTAACGCTATCCCTAAAACCTAACCCTAACCCTAACCCTAACTCTAACCCTAACCCTAACCCTAACCCTATCCCTAAACCCTAACCCTAAAATGTAAACACTAACCCTCACCTATTCCTAAAAATAACCCTAACCCTAACCCTAAACCCTAACCTAACCTGATCCCTAACCCTAACACTGTCGCTAAACCTAACTCTGACCCTTACCGTCTCTCCAACCTTAACTCTAACCCTCACCCTGTCACTAACCCTGTCCCTAAACCTAAACTTAAGCATCAGACAAAACCTAAACTTAATATTACCCTAACAGTAAACCTAACCATGTCCCAAACCCTAATCCTGTCCCTAAACCTAAACCTAACCCTAACCCTAACCCTAACACTAACCCTAACCCTAAACCTAAACACTAAACCCAAACCATAACCCTATGCTAAACCTAACCATAAACAATAAACCCTAACCCTAACCCTAACCCTAACCCTAACACTAAACTCTAAACCCTAACACTAACCCTAACCCTAAAGCCTAAACCCTATCTCTAACCCTAACCCTAACCCTAAACTCTAAACCCTAACCTTAACCCTAACCCTAAACCTAAACCATAACCCTAACCCTAACCCTATCCCTAAAACCTAACTCTAACCCTAACCCTAACCGTATCCCTAAACCCTAACCCTAAAATGTAAACACTAACCCTCCCCTATTCCTAACCCTAACCCTAACCCTAACCCTAAACCCTAACCTAACCTGATCCCTAACCCTAACACTGTCGCTAAACCTAACTCTGACCCTTACCGTCTCTCCAACCTTAACTCTAACTCTCACCCTGTCACTAACCCTGTCCCTAAACCTAAACTTAAGCATCAGACAAAACCTAAACTTAATATAACCCTAACAGTAAACCTAACCATGTCCCAAACCCTAATCCTGTCCCTAACCCTAAAACTAATGCTAACGCTATCCCTAACCCTAACCCTAAACCCTAACCTTAACCCTAACCCTAAACCTAAACCGTAACCCTAACCCTATCCCTGAAACCTAACCCTAACCCTAACACTAACCCTAACCCTAACCTAACCCTAACCCTAACCCTAACACTGTCGCTAAACCTAACTCTGACACTTACCGTCTCTCTATCTTTAACTCTAACCCTCACCGTGTAACTAACCCTGTCCCTAAACCTAACCTTAACCATCAGCCAAAACCTAAACTTAACTATAACCCTAACACTAAACCTAACCATGTCTCAAACACGAAACGTGTACCTAACCCTAACCCTAACCTTAACCCTAACACTAAACCCGAAACCCTAACACTAACCCTAACCCTAAACCTAAACCCTAAACCGAAACCCTAACCCTAACGCTAACCCTAACCATAAACACTAAACCCTAAACCTAACCCTAACCCTAACCCTAACCCTAACCCTAACCCTATCCCTAAACCCTAACCCTAAAATGTAAACACTAACCCTCCCCTATTCCTAACTCTAACCCTAACCTTAACCCTAAACCCTAACCTAACCTGATCCCTAACACTAACACTGTCGCTAAACCTAACTCTGACCCTTACCGTCTCTCTAAACTTAACTCTAACCCTCACCCTGTCACTAAACCTGTCCCTAAAACTAACCTTAACCATCAGCCAAAACCAAAATTTAACTATAACCCTACACTAAACCTAACCATTTCCCAAACCCTTATCCTACCCCTAACCCAAACCCTAACCCTAACCATAACCCTAACCCTAAATCCTAAACCCTAACCCTAACCCTAACCCTAAACCCTAACTCAAACCCTAACCCTAACCCTAACACTGTCGCTAAACCTAACTCTGACGCTTACCGTCTCTCTATCTTTAACTCTAACCCTCACCCTGTAACTAACCCTGTCCCTAAACCTAACCTTAACCATCAGCCAAAACCTAAACTAAACTATAACCCTAACACTAAACCTAACCATGTCTCAAACCCGAAACGTGTACCTAACCTTAACCCTAACCTTAACCCTAACACTAAACTCGAAACCCTAACACTAACCCTAACCCTAAATCTAAACACTAAACCCAAACCCTAACCCTAACGCTAACCCTAACCATAAACACTAAACACTAAACCTAACCCTAACCCTAACCCTAACCCTAACCCTAAACCCTAAACCCTAACACTAACCCTAACCCTAAAGCCTAAACCCTAACACTAACCCTAACCCTAACCCTAAACCCTAAACCCTAACCCTAACCCTATCCCTAAAACCTAACCCTAACCCTAACCCTAACCCTAACCCTAACTCTAACCCTAACCCTAATCCTAACCCTATCCCTAAACCCTAACCCTAAAATGTAAACGCTAACCCTCCCCTATTCCTAACCCAAACCCTAACCCTAACGCTAACCCTAACCTTAAACACTAAATCCTAACCCTAACCCTAACCCTAACCCTAACCCTAAACCCTAAACCCTAACACTATCCCTAACCCTAAAGCCTAAACCCTAACTCTAACCCTAACCCTAACCCTAAACCCTAAACCCTAACCTTAACCCTAACCCTAAACCTAAACCATAACCCTAACCCTAACTCTATCCTTAAAACCTAACCCTAACCCTAACCCTAACCCTATCTCTAACCCTAACCCTAACACTAACCCTATCCCTAAACGCTAACCCTAAAATGTAAACACTAACCCTCCCCTATTCCTAACCCTAACCCTAACGCTAACCCTAAACCCTAACCTAACCTGATCCCTAACCCTAACTCTGTCGCTAAACCTAACTCTGACCCTTACCGTCTCTCCAACCTTAACTCTAACCCTCACCCTGTCACTAACCCTGTCCCTAAACCTAAACTTAAGCATCAGACAAAACCTAAACTTAATATAACCCTAACAGTAAACCTAACCATGTCCCAAACCCTAATCCTGCCCCTAACCCTAACCCTAACCCTAACCATAACCCTATCCCTAAATCCTAAACCCTAACCCTAACCCTAAACCTAAACCCTAACTCTAACCCTAACCCTAACCTAACCCTAACCCTAACCCTAACAGTGTCGCTAAACCTAACTCTGACCCTTAACGTCTCTCTATTTTTAACTCTAACCCTCACCCTGTAACTAACCCTGTCCCTAAACCTAACCTTAACCATCAGCCAAAACCTAAACTTAACTATAACCGTAGCACTAAACCTAACCATGGCTCAAACCCGAAACGTGTACCTAACCCTAACCCTAACCTTAACCCTAACAATAAACCCGAAACCCTAACACTAACCCTAACCCTAAACCTAAACCCTAAACCCAAACCCTAACCCTAACGCTAACCCTAACCATAAACACTAAACCCTAACCCTAACCCTAACCCTAATCCTAACCCTAAACCCTAAACCGTAACACTAACCCTAACCCTAAAGCCTAAACCCTAACTCTAACCCTAACCCTAACCCTAAACCCTAAACCCTAACCTTAACCCTAACACTAACACTAAACCGTAACCCTAACCCTAACCCTATCCCTAAAACCTAACCCTAACCCTAACCCTAACCCTAACCCTAACACTCACCCTGTAACTAACCCTGTCCCTAAACCTAACCTTAACCATCAGCCAAAACCTAAACTTAACCATAACCTAACACTAAACCTAAACATGTCTCAAACCCGAATCGTGTACCTAACACTAACCCTGAACTTAACCCTAACACAAACCCGAAACCCTAACCCTAACCCTAAACCTAACCCTAGCCCTAACCATAACCCTAACACTAAATCCTAAACCCTAACCCTAACCCTAACCCTAAACCCTAACTCTAACCCTAACCCTAACCTAACCCTAACCCTAACCCTAACTCTGTCGCTAAACCTAACTCTGACTCTTACCGTCTGTCTATCATTAACTCTCACCCTCACCCTGTAACTAACCCTGTCCCTAAACCTAACCTTAACCATCAGCCAAAACCTAAACTTAACTATAACCCTAACACTAAACCTAACCATGTCTCAAACCCGAAACGTGTACCTAACCCTAAACCTACCCTTAACCCTAACACTAAACCCAAAACCCTAACACTAACCCTATCCCTAAACCTAAACCCTAAACCCAAATCCTAACCCTAACGCTAACCCTAACCATAAACACTAAACCCTAACCCTAACCCTAACCCTAACCCTAACCCTAACCCTAAACCCTAAACCCTAATACTAACCCTAACCCTAAAGCCTAAACCCTAACTCTAACCCTAACCCTAACCCTAAACCCTAAACCCTAACCTTAACCCTAACCCTAAACCTATACCGTAACCCTAACCCTAAACCTATCCCTAAAACCTAACCCTAACCCTAACCCTAACCCTAACCCTAACCCTAACCGTAAACCCTAACCTAACCTGATCCCTAAACCTAACACTGTCGCTAAACCTAACTCTGACCCTTACCGTCTCTCCAACCTTAACTCTAACCCTCACCCTGTCACTAACCCTGTCCCTAAACTTAAATTTAAGCGTCAGACAAAAACTAAACTTAATATAACCCTAACAGTAAACCTAACCATGTCCCAAACCCTAATCCTGTCCCTAACCCTAAACCTAATGCTAACCCTAACCCTAACCCTAACCCTAAACCCTAAACCCTAACCTTAACCCTAACCCTAAACCTAAACCGTAACCCTAACCCTAACCCTATCCCTAAAACCTAACCCTAACCTAACCCTAACCCTAACCCTAACACTGTCGCTAAACCTAACTCTGTTTCTTACCGTCTCTCTAACTTTAAGTCTAACCCTCACCCTGTAACTAACCCTGTCCCTAAACCTAACCTTAACCATCAGCCAAAACCTAAACTTAACCATAACCCTAACACTAAACCTAAACATGTCTCAAACCCGAATCGTGTACCTAACTCTAACCCTAAACTTAACCCTAACCCGAAACCCGAAACCCTAACCCTAACCCTAAACCGTAAGCCCTAACTCGAACCCTAACCCTAACCCTAAAGCCTAAATCCTAACTCTAACCCTAACCCTAACCCTAACACTAACCCTATCCCTAAACCCTAACCCTAAAATGTAAACACTAACCCTCCCCTATTCCTAACTCTAACCCTAACCCTAACCCTGAACCCTAACCTAACCTGATCCCTAACACTAACACTGTCGCTAAACCTAACTCTGACCCTTACCGTCTCTCTAAACTTAACTCTAACCCTCACCCTGTCACTAAACCTGTCCCTAAAACGAACCTTAACCATGAGCCAAAACCAAAATTTAACTATAAACCTACACTAAACCTAACCATTTCCCAAACCCTAACCTGCCCCTAACCCTAACCCTAACCCTAACCATAAACCTAACCCTAAATCCTAAACTCTAACCCTAACCCTAACACTAACCTTAACCCTAACACTAAACCCGAAACCCTAACACTAACCCTAACCCTAAACCTAAACCCTAAACCGAAACACTAACCCTAATGCTAACCGTAACCATAAACACTAAACCCTAACCCTAACCCTAACCCTAACCCTAACCCTAACCCTAAACCCTGAACCCTAACACTAACCTTAACCCTAAAGACTAAACCCTAACTCTAACCCTAACCCTAACCCTAAACCCTAAACCCTAACCTTAACCCTAACCCTAAACCTAAACCGTAATCCTAACCCTAATCCTAACCCTAACCCTACCTCTAACCCTAACCCTAACCTAACCCTAACCCTAACCCTAACACTGTCGCTAACCTAACTCTGACTCTTACCGTCTGTCTATCATTAACTCTCACCCTCACCCTGTAACTAACCCTGTCCCTAAACCTAACCTTAACCATCAGCCAAAACCTAAACTTAACTATAACCCTAACACTAAACCTAACCATGTCTCAAACCCGAAACGTGTACCTAACCCTAACCCTAACCTTAACCCTAACACTAAACCCAAAACCCTAACACTAACCCTAGCCCTAAACCTAAACCCTAAACCCAAACCCTAACCCTAACGCTAACCCTAACCATAAACACTAAACCCTAACCCTAACCCTAACCCTAACCCTAACCCTAAACCCTAAACCCTAATACTAACCCTAACCCTAAAGCCTAAACCCTAACTCTAACCCTAACCCTAACCCTAAACCCTAAACCCTAACCTTAACCCTAACCCTAAACCTAAACCGTAACCCTAACCCTAACCCTATCCCTAAAACCTAACCCTAACCCTAACCCTAACCCTAACCCTTACCCTAACCCTAAACCCTAACCTAACCTGATCCCTAAACCTAACACTGTGGCTAAACCTAACTCTGACCCTTACCGTCTCTCCAACCTTAACTCTAACCCTCACCCTGTCACTAACCCTGTCCCTAAACTTAAACTTAAGCATCAGACAAAACCTAAACTTAATATAACCCTAACGGTAAACCTAACCATGTCCCAAACCCTAATCCTGTCCCTAACCCTAAACCTAATGCTAACCCTAACCCTAACCCTAACCCTAAACCCTAAACCCTAACCTTAACCCTAACCCTAAACCTAAACCGTAACCCTAACCCTAACCCTATCCCTAAAACCTAACCCTAACCCTAACCCTAACCCTAACCCTAACCCTAACACTCACCCTGTAACTAACCCTGTCCCTAAACCTAACCTTAACCATCAGCCAAAACCTAAACTTAACCATAACCCTAACACTAAACCTAAACATGTCTCAAACCCGAATCGTGTACCTAACCCTAACCCTAAACTTAACCCTAACCCGAAACCCGAAACCCTAACCCTAACCCTAAACCGTAAGCCCTAACTCGAACCCTAACCATAACCCTAAAGCCTAAATCCTAACTCTAACCCTAACCCTAACCCTAACACTAACCCTATCCCTAAACCCTAACCCTAAAATGTAAACACTAACCCTCCCCTATTCCTAACTCTAACCCTAACCCTAACCCTGAACCCTAACCTAACCTGATCCCTAACACTAACACTGTCGCTAAACCTAACTCTGACCCTTACCGTCTCTCTAAACTTAACTCTAACCCTCACCCTGTCACTAAACCTGTCCCTAAAACGAAACTTAACCATGAGCCAAAACCAAAATTTAACTATAAACCTACACTAAACCTAACCATTTCCCAAACTCTAACCTGCCCCTAACCCTAACCCTAACCCTAACCATAAACCTAACCCTAAATCCTAAACTCTAACCCTAACCCTAACCCTAACACTCTTGCTAAACCTAACTCTGACCCTTACCGTCTCTCTATCTTTAACTCTAACCCTCACCCTGTAACTAACCCTGTCCCTAAACCTAATCTTAACCATCAGCCAAAACCTAAACTTAACTATAACCCTAACACTAAACCTAACCATGTCTCAAACCCGAAACGTGTACCTAACCCTAACCCTAACCTTAACCCTAACCCTAAACCCTGACCCTAACGCTAACCCTAACCATAAACACTAAACCCTAACCCTAACCCTAACCCTAAACCTAAACACTAAACCCAAACCCTGACCCTAACGCTAACCCTAACCATAAACACTAAACCCTAACCCTAACCCTAACCCTAACCCTAAACCCTAAACCCTAACACTAACCCTAACCCTAAAGCCTAAACCCTAACTCTAACCCTAACCCTAACCATAAACCCTAAACCCTAACCTTAATCCTAACCCTAAACCTAAACCCTAACCCTAACACTAACCCTATCCCTAAAACCTAACCCTAACCCTAACCCTAACCCTAACTCTAACCCTAACCCTAACCCTAACCCTATCCCTAAACCCTAACCCTAAAATGTAAACACTAACCCTCCCCTATTCCTAACCCTAACCCTAACCCTAACCCTAAAACCTAACCTAACCTGATCCCTAACCCTAACACTGTCGCTAAACCTAACTCTGACCCTTACCGTCTCTCCAACCTTAACTCTAACCCTCACCATGTCACTAACCCTGTCCCTAAACCTAAACTTAAGCATCAGACAAAACCTAAACTTAATATTACCCTAACAGTAAACCTAACCATGTCCCAAACCCTAATCCTGTCCCTAACCCTAACCCTAACCCTAACCCTAACCCTAACACTAACCCTAACCCTAAACCTAAACACTAAACCCAAACCCTAACCCTACGCTAACCCTAACCATAAACACTAAACCCTAACCCTAACCCTAACCCTAACACTAAACCCTAAACCCTAACACTAACCCTAACCCTAAAGCCTAAACCCTATCTCTAACCCTAACCCTAACCCTAAACCCTAACCCCTAACCTTAACCCTAACCCTAAACCTAAACCATAACCCTAACCCTAACCCTATCCCTAAAACCTAACCCTAACCCTAACCCTAACTCTAACCCTAACCCTAACCCTAACCCTATCCCTAAACCCTAACCCTAAAATGTAAACACTAACCCTCCCCTATTCCTAACCCTAACCCTAACCCTAACCCTAAACCCTAACCTAACTGATCCCTAACCCTAACACTGTCGCTAAACCTAACTCTGACCCTTACCGTCTCTCCAACCTTAACTCTAACCCTCACCCTGTCACTAACCCTGTCCCTAAACCTAAACTTAAGCATCAGACAAAACCTAAACTTAATATAACCCTAACAGTAAACCTAACCATGTCCCAAACCCTAATCCTGTCCCTAACCCTAAAACTAATGCTAACGTTAACCCTAACCCTAACCCTAAACCCTAAACCCTAACCTTAACCCTAACCCTAAACCTAAACTGTAACCCTAACCCTAACCCTATCCCTAAAACCTAACCCTAACCCTAACCCTAACCGTAAACCTAACCTAACCCTAACCCTAACCCTAACACTGTCGCTAAACCTAACTCTGACACTTACCGTCTCTCTATCTTTAACTCTAACCCTCTCAGTGTAACTAACCCTGTCCCTAAACCTAACCTTAACCATCAGCCAAAACCTAAACTTAACTATAACCCTAACACTAAACCTAACCATGTCTCAAACACGAAACGTGTACCTAAACCTAACCCTAACCTTAACCCTAACACTAAACCCGAAACCCTAACACTAACCCTAACCCTAAACCTAAACCCTAAACCCAAACCCTAACCCTAACGCTAACCCTAACCATAAACACTAAACCCTAAACCTAACCCTAACCCTAACCCTAACCCTAACCCTAACACTAACCCTATCCCTAAACCCTAACCCTAAAATGTAAACACTAACCCTCCCCTATTCCTAACTCTAACCCTAACCCTAACCCTAAACCCTAACCTAACCTGATCCCTAACACTAACACTGTCGCTAAACCTAACTCTGACCCTTACCGTCTCTCTAAACTTAACTCTAACTCTCACCCTGTCACTAAACCTGTCCCTAAAACGAACCTTAACCATGAGCCAAAACCAAAATTTAACTATAAACCTACACTAAACCTAACCATTTCCCAAACTCTAACCTGCCCCTAACCCTAACCCTAACCCTAACCATAAACCTAACCCTAAATCCTAAACTCTAACCCTAACCCTAACCCTAACACTGTCGCTAAACCTAACTCTGACCCTTACCGTCTCTCTATCTTTAACTCTAACCCTCACCCTGTAACTAACCCTGTCCCTAAACCTAATCTTAACCATCAGCCAAAACCTAAACTTAACTATAACCCTAACACTAAACCTAACCATGTCTCAAACCCGAAACGTGTACCTAACCCTAACCCTAACCTTAACCCTAACACTAAACTCGAAACCCTAACACTAACCCTAACCCTAAACCTAAACACTAAACCCAAACCCTGACGCTAACGCTAACCCTAACCATAAACACTAAACCCTAACCCTAACCCTAACCCTAACCCTAAACCCTAAACCCTAACACTAACCCTAACCCTAAAGCCTAAACCCTAACTCTAACCCTAACCCTAACCCTAACCCTAAACCCTAAACCCTAACCCTAACCCTATCCCTAAAACCTAACCCTAACCCTAACCCTAACACTAACCCTAACTCTAACCCTAACCCTAACCCTAACCCTAACCCTATCCCTAAACCCTAACCCTAAAATGTAAACACTAACCCTCCCCTATTCCTAACCCTAAGCCTAACCCTAACCCTAAACCCTAACCTAACCTGATCCCTAACCCTAACACTGTCGCTAAACCTAACTCTGACCCTTACCGTCTCTCCAACCTTAACTCTAACCCTCACCCTGTCACTAACCCTGTCCCTAAACCTAAACATAAGCATCAGACAAAACCTAAACTTAATATAACCCTAACAGTAAACCTAACCATGTCCCAAACCCTAATCCTGCCCCTAACCCTAACCCTAACCATAACCATAACCCTAACCCTAAATCCTAAACCCTAACCCTAACCCTAACCCTAAACCCTAACTCTAACCCTAACCCTAACCTAACCCTAACCCTAACCCTAACACTGTCGCTAAACCTAACTCTGACCCTTACCGTCTCTCTGTCTTTAACTCTAACCCTCACCCTGTAACTAACCCTGTCCCTAAACCTAACCTTAACCATCAGCCAAAACCTAAACTTAACTATAACCCTAACACTAAACCTAACCATGTCTCAAACCCGAAACGTGTACCTAACCCTAACCCTAACCTTAACCCTAACACTAAACCCGAAACCCTAACACTAACCCTAACCCTAAACCTAAACCCTAAACCCAAACCCTAACCCTAACGCTAACCCTAACCATAAACACTAAACCCTAAACCTAACCCTAACCCTACCCCTAACCCTAAACCCTAAACCCTAACACTAACCCTAACCCTAAAGCCTAAATCCTAACTCTAACCCTAACCCTAACCATAAACCCTAAACCCTAACCTTAACCCTAACCCTAAACCTAAACCCTAACCCTAACCCTAACCCTATCCCTAAAACCTAACCCTAACCCTAACCCTAACCCTAACTCTAACCCTAACCCTAACCCTAACCCTATCCCTAAACCCTTACCCTAAAATGTAAACACTAACCCTCCCCTATTCCTAACCCTAACCCTAACCCTAACCCTAAACCCTAACCTAACCTGATCCCTAACCCTAACACTGTCGCTAAACCTAACTCTGACCCTTACCGTCTCTCCAACCTTAACTCTAACCCTCACCCTGTCACCAACCCTGTCCCTAAACCTAAACTTAAGCATCAGACAAAACCTAAACTTAATATTACCCTAACAGTAAACCTAACCATGTCCCAAACCCTAATCCTGTCCCTAACCCTAACCCTAACCCTAACCCTAACCCTAACACTAACCCTATCCCTAAACCTAAACACTAAACCCAAACCCTAACCCTACGCTAACCCTAACCATAAACACTAAACCCTAACCCTAACCCTAACCCTAACACTAAACCCTAAACCCTAACACTAACCCTAACCCTAAAGTCTAAACCCTATCTCTAACCCTAACCCTAACCCTAAACCCTAAACCCTAACCTTAACCCTAACCCTAAACCTAAACCATAACCCTAACCCTAACCCTATCCCTAAAACCTAACCCTAACCCTAACCCTAACTCTAACCCTAACCCTAACCCTAACCCTATCCCTAAACCCTAACCCTAAAATGTAAACACTAACCCTCCCCTATTCCTAACCCTAACCCTAACCCTAACCCTAAACCCTAACCTAACTGATCCCTAACCCTAACACTGTCGCTAAACCTAACTCTGACCCTTACCGTCTCTCCAACCTTAACTCTAACCCTCACCCTGTCACTAACCCTGTCCCTAAACCTAAACTTAAGCATCAGACAAAACCTAAACTTAATATAACCCTAACAGTAAACCTAACCATGTCCCAAACCCTAATCCTGTCCCTAACCCTAAAACTAATGCTAACGTTAACCCTAACCCTAACCCTAAACCCTAAACCCTAACCTTAACCCTAACCCTAAACCTAAACTGTAACCCTAACCCTAACCCTAATCCTAACCCTAAACCCTAAACCGTAACACTAACCCTAACCCTAAAGCCTAAACCCTAACTCTAACCCTAACCCTAACCCTAAACCCTAAACCCTAACCTTAACCCTAACACTAACACTAAACCGTAACCCTAACCCTAACCCTATCCCTAAAACCTAACCCTAACCCTAACCCTAACCCTAACACTCACCCTGTAACTAACCCTGTCCCTAAACCTAACCTTAACCATCAGCCAAAACCTAAACTTAACCATAACCTAACACTAAACCTAAACATGTCTCAAACCCGAATCGTGTACCTAACACTAACCCTGAACTTAACCCTAACACAAACCCGAAACCCTAACCCTAACCCTAAACCTAACCCTAGCCCTAACCATAACCCTAACACTAAATCCTAAACCCTAACCCTAACCCTAACCCTAAACCCTTACTCTAACCCTAACCCTAACCTAACCCTAACCCTAACCCTAACTCTGTCGCTAAACCTAACTCTGACTCTTACCGTCTGTCTATCATTAACTCTCACCCTCACCCTGTAACTAACCCTGTCCCTAAACCTAACCTTAACCATCAGCCAAAACCTAAACTTAACTATAACCCTAACACTAAACCTAACCATGTCTCAAACCCGAAACGTGTACCTAACCCTAAACCTACCCTTAACCCTAACACTAAACCCAAAACCCTAACACTAACCCTATCCCTAAACCTAAACCCTAAACCCAAATCCTAACCCTAACGCTAACCCTAACCATAAACACTAAACCCTAACCCTAACCCTAACCCTAACCCTAACCCTAAACCCTAAACCCTAATACTAACCCTAACCCTAAAGCCTAAACCCTAACTCTAACCCTAACCCTAACCCTAAACCCTAAACCCTAACCTTAACCCTAACCCTAAACCTATACCGTAACCCTAACCCTAAACCTATCCCTAAAACCTAACCCTAACCCTAACCCTAACCCTAACCCTAACCCTAACCGTAAACCCTAACCTAACCTGATCCCTAAACCTAACACTGTCGCTAAACCTAACTCTGACCCTTACCGTCTCTCCAACCTTAACTCTAACCCTCACCCTGTCACTAACCCTGTCCCTAAACTTAAATTTAAGCGTCAGACAAAACCTAAACTTAATATAACCCTAACAGTAAACCTAACCATGTCCCAAACCCTAATCCTGTCCCTAACCCTAAACCTAATGCTAACCCTAACCCTAACCCTAACCCTAAACCCTAAACCCTAACCTTAACCCTAACCCTAAACCTAAACCGTAACCCTAACCCTAACCCTATCCCTAAAACCTAACCCTAACCTAACCCTAACCCTAACCCTAACACTGTCGCTAAACCTAACTCTGTTTCTTACCGTCTCTCTAACTTTAAGTCTAACCCTCACCCTGTAACTAACCCTGTCCCTAATCCTAACCTTAACCATCAGCCAAAACCTAAACTTAACCATAACCCTAACACTAAACCTAAACATGTCTCAAACCCGAATCGTGTACCTAACTCTAACCCTAAACTTAACCCTAACCCGAAACCCGAAACCCTAACCCTAACCCTAAACCGTAAGCCCTAACTCGAACCCTAACCCTAACCCTAAAGCCTAAATCCTAACTCTAACCCTAACCCTAACCCTAACCCTAACCCTAACCCTAACCCTAACCCTAGCCTAAATCCTAACTCTAACCCTAACCCTAACCCTAACACTAACCCTATCCCTAAACCCTAACCCTAAAATGTAAACACTAACCCTCCCCTATTCCTAACTCTAACCCTAACCCTAACCCTGAACCCTAACCTAACCTGATCCCTAACACTAACACTGTCGCTAAACCTAACTCTGACCCTTACCGTCTCTCTAAACTTAACTCTAACCCTCACCCTGTCACTAAACCTGTCCCTAAAACGAACCTTAACCATGAGCCAAAACCAAAATTTAACTATAAACCTACACTAAACCTAACCATTTCCCAAACCCTAACCTGCCCCTAACCCTAACCCTAACCCTAACCATAAACCTAACCCTAAATCCTAAACTCTAACCCTAACCCTAACCCTAACCTTAACCCTAACACTAAACCCGAAACCCTAACACTAACCCTAACCCTAAACCTAAACCCTAAACCGAAACACTAACCCTAATGCTAACCGTAACCATAAACACTAAACCCTAACCCTAACCCTAACCCTAACCCTAACCCTAAACCCTGAACCCTAACACTAACCTTAACCCTAAAGACTAAACCCTAACTCTAACCCTAACCCTAACCCTAAACCCTAAACCCTAACCTTAACCCTAACCCTAAACCTAAACCGTAATCCTAACCCTAATCCTAACCCTAACCCTACCTCTAACCCTAACCCTAACCTAACCCTAACCCTAACCCTAACACTGTCGCTAACCTAACTCTGACTCTTACCGTCTGTCTATCATTAACACTCACACTCACCCTGTAACTAACCCTGTCCCTAAACCTAACCTTAACCATCAGCCAAAACCTAAACTTAACTATAACCCTAACACTAAACCTAACCATGTCTCAAACCCGAAACGTGTACCTAACCCTAACCCTAACCTTAACCCTAACACTAAACCCAAAACCCTAACACTAACCCTAGCCCTAAACCTAAACCCTAAACCCAAACCCTAACCCTAACGCTAACCCTAACCATAAACACTAAACCCTAACCCTAACCCTAACCCTAACCCTAACCCTAAACCCTAAACCCTAATACTAACCCTAACCCTAAAGCCTAAACCCTAACTCTAACCCTAACCCTAACCCTAAACCCTAAACCCTAACCTTAACCCTAACCCTAAACCTAAACCGTAACCCTAACCCTAACCCTATCCCTAAAACCTAACCCTAACCCTAACCCTAACCCTAACCCTTACCCTAACCCTAAACCCTAACCTAACCTGATCCCTAAACCTAACACTGTGGCTAAACCTAACTCTGACCCTTACCGTCTCTCCAACCTTAACTCTAACCCTCACCCTGTCACTAACCCTGTCCCTAAACTTAAACTTAAGCATCAGACAAAACCTAAACTTAATATAACCCTAACGGTAAACCTAACCATGTCCCAAACCCTAATCCTGTCCCTAACCCTAAACCTAATGCTAACCCTAACCCTAACCCTAACCCTAAACCCTAAACCCTAACCTTAACCCTAACCCTAAACCTAAACCGTAACCCTAACCCTAACCCTATCCCTAAAACCTAACCCTAACCCTAACCCTAACCCTAACCCTAACCCTAACACTCACCCTGTAACTAACCCTGTCCCTAAACCTAACCTTAACCATCAGCCAAAACCTAAACTTAACCATAACCCTAACACTAAACCTAAACATGTCTCAAACCCGAATCGTGTACCTAACCCTAACCCTAAACTTAACCCTAACCCGAAACCCGAAACCCTAACCCTAACCCTAAACCGTAAGCCCTAACTCGAACCCTAACCATAACCCTAAAGCCTAAATCCTAACTCTAACCCTAACCCTAACCCTAACACTAACCCTATCCCTAAACCCTAACCCTAAAATGTAAACACTAACCCTCCCCTATTCCTAACTCTAACCCTAACCCTAACCCTGAACCCTAACCTAACCTGATCCCTAACACTAACACTGTCGCTAAACCTAACTCTGACCCTTACCGTCTCTCTAAACTTAACTCTAACCCTCACCCTGTCACTAAACCTGTCCCTAAAACGAAACTTAACCATGAGCCAAAACCAAAATTTAACTATAAACCTACACTAAACCTAACCATTTCCCAAACTCTAACCTGCCCCTAACCCTAACCCTAACCCTAACCATAAACCTAACCCTAAATCCTAAACTCTAACCCTAACCCTAACCCTAACACTCTTGCTAAACCTAACTCTGACCCTTACCGTCTCTCTATCTTTAACTCTAACCCTCACCCTGTAACTAACCCTGTCCCTAAACCTAATCTTAACCATCAGCCAAAACCTAAACTTAACTATAACCCTAACACTAAACCTAACCATGTCTCAAACCCGAAACGTGTACCTAACCCTAACCCTAACCTTAACCCTAACACTAAACTCGAAACCCTAACACTAACCCTAACCCTAAACCTAAACACTAAACCCAAACCCTGACCCTAACGCTAACCCTAACCATAAACACTAAACCCTAACCCTAACCCTAACCCTAACCCTAAACCCTAAACCCTAACACTAACCCTAACCCTAAAGCCTAAACCCTAACTCTAACCCTAACCCTAACCCTAACCCTAAACCCTAAACCCTAACCTTAACCCTATCCCTAAAACCTAATCCTAACCCTAACCCTAACACTAACCCTAACTCTAACCCTAACCCTAACCCTAACCCTAACCCTATCCCTAAACCCTAACCCTAAAATGTAAACACTAACCCTCCCCTATTCCTAACCCTAAGCCTAACCCTAACCCTAAACCCTAACCTAACCTGATCCCTAACCCTAACACTGTCGCTAAACCTAACTCTGACCCTTACCGTCTCTCCAACCTTAACTCTAACCCTCACCCTGTCACTAACCCTGTCCCTAAACCTAAACTTAAGCATCAGACAAAACCTAAACTTAATATAACCCTAACAGTAAACCTAACCATGTCCCAAACCCTAATCCTGCCCCTAACCCTAACCCTAACCATAACCATAACCCTAACCCTAAATCCTAAACCCTAACCCTAACCCTAACCCTAAACCCTAACTCTAACCCTAACCCTAACCTAACCCTAACCCTAACCCTAACACTGTCGCTAAACCTAACTCTGACCCTTACCGTCTCTCTGTCTTTAACTCTAACCCTCATCCTGTAACTAACTTTGTCCCTAAACCTAACCTTAACCATCAGCCAAAACCTAAACTTAACTATAACCCTAACACTAAACCTAACCATGTCTCAAACCCGAAACGTGTACCTAACCCTAACCCTAACCTTAACCCTAACACTAAACCCGAAACCCTAACACTAACCCTAACCCTAAACCTAAACCCTAAACCCAAACCCTAACCCTAACGCTAACCCTAACCATAAACACTAAACCCTAAACCTAACCCTAACCCTAACCCTAACCCTAAACCCTAAACCCTAACACTAACCCTAACCCTAAAGCCTAAATCCTAACTCTAACCCTAACCCTAACCATAAACCCTAAACCCTAACCTTAATCCTAACCCTAAACCTAAACCCTAACCCTAACCCTAACCCTATCCCTAAAACCTAACCCTAACCCTAACCCTAACCCTAACTCTAACCCTAACCCTAACCCTAACCCTATCCCTAAACCCTAACCCTAAAATGTAAACACTAACCCTCCCCTATTCCTAACCCTAACCCTAACCCTAACCCTAAAACCTAACCTAACCTGATCCCTAACCCTAACACTGTCGCTAAACCTAACTCTGACCCTTACCGTCTCTCCAACCTTAACTCTAACCCTCACCCTGTCACTAACCCTGTCCCTAAACCTAAACTTAAGCATCAGACAAAACCTAAACTTAATATTACCCTAACAGTAAACCTAACCATGTCCCAAACCCTAATCCTGTCCCTAACCCTAACCCTAACCCTAACCCTAACCCTAACACTAACCCTAACCCTAAACCTAAACACTAAACCCAAACCCTAACCCTACGCTAACCCTAACCATAAACACTAAACCCTAACCCTAACCCTAACCCTAACACTAAACCCTAAACCCTAACACTAACCCTAACCCTAAAGCCTAAACCCTATCTCTAACCCTAACCCTAACCCTAAACCCTAACCCCTAACCTTAACCCTAACCCTAAACCTAAACCATAACCCTAACCCTAACCCTATCCCTAAAACCTAACCCTAACCCTAACCCTAACTCTAACCCTAACCCTAACCCTAACCCTATCCCTAAACCCTAACCCTAAAATGTAAACACTAACCCTCCCCTATTCCTAACCCTAACCCTAACCCTAACCCTAAACCCTAACCTAACTGATCCCTAACCCTAACACTGTCGCTAAACCTAACTCTGACCCTTACCGTCTCTCCAACCTTAACTCTAACCCTCACCCTGTCACTAACCCTGTCCCTAAACCTAAACTTAAGCATCAGACAAAACCTAAACTTAATATAACCCTAACAGTAAACCTAACCATGTCCCAAACCCTAATCCTGTCCCTAACCCTAAAACTAATGCTAACGTTAACCCTAACCCTAACCCTAAACCCTAAACCCTAACCTTAACCCTAACCCTAAACCTAAACTGTAACCCTAACCCTAACCCTATCCCTAAAACCTAACCCTAACCCTAACCCTAACCGTAAACCTAACCTAACCCTAACCCTAACCCTAACACTGTCGCTAAACCTAACTCTGACACTTACCGTCTCTCTATCTTTAACTCTAACCCTCACAGTGTAACTAACCCTGTCCCTAAACCTAACCTTAACCATCAGCCAAAACCTAAACTTAACTATAACCCTAACACTAAACCTAACCATGTCTCAAACACGAAACGTGTACCTAAACCTAACCCTAACCTTAACCCTAACACTAAACCCGAAACCCTAACACTAACCCTAACCCTAAACCTAAACCCTAAACCCAAACCCTAACCCTAACGCTAACCCTAACCATAAACACTAAACCCTAAACCTAACCCTAACCCTAACCCTAACCCTAACCCTAACCCTAACCCTATCCCTAAACCCTAACCCTAAAATGTAAACACTAACCCTCCCCTATTCCTAACTCTAACCCTAACCCTAACCCTAAACCCTAACCTAACCTGATCCCTAACACTAACACTGTCGCTAAACCTAACTCTGACCCTTACCGTCTCTCTAAACTTAACTCTAACTCTCACCCTGTCATTAAACCTGTCCCTAAAACGAACCTTAACCATGAGCCAAAACCAAAATTTAACTATAAACCTACACTAAACCTAACCATTTCCCAAACTCTAACCTGCCCCTAACCCTAACCCTAACCCTAACCATAAACCTAACCCTAAATCCTAAACTCTAACCCTAACCCTAACCCTAACACTGTCGCTAAACCTAACTCTGACCCTTACCGTCTCTCTATCTTTAACTCTAACCCTCACCCTGTAACTAACCCTGTCCCTAAACCTAATCTTAACCATCAGCCAAAACCTAAACTTAACTATAACCCTAACACTAAACCTAACCATGTCTCAAACCCGAAACGTGTACCTAACCCTAACCCTAACCTTAACCCTAACACTAAACTCGAAACCCTAACACTAACCCTAACCCTAAACCTAAACACTAAACCCAAACCCTGTCCCTAACGCTAACCCTAACCATAAACACTAAACCCTAACCCTAACCCTAACCCTAACCCTAAACCCTAAACCCTAACACTAACCCTAACCCTAAAGCCTAAACCCTAACTCTAACCCTAACCCTAACCCTAACCCTAAACCCTAAACCCTAACCCTAACCCTATCCCTAAAACCTAACCCTAACCCTAACACTAACACTAACCCTAACTCTAACCCTAACCCTAACCCTAACCCTAACCCTATCCCTAAACCCTAACCCTAAAATGTAAACACTAACCCTCCCCTATTCCTAACCCTAAGCCTAACCCTAACCCTAAACCCTAACCTAACCTGATCCCTAACCCTAACACTGTCGCTAAACCTAACTCTGACCCTTACCGTCTCTCCAACCTTAACTCTAACCCTCACCCTGTCACTAACCCTGTCCCTAAACCTAAACTTAAGCATCAGACAAAACCTAAACTTAATATAACCCTAACAGTAAACCTAACCATGTCCCAAACCCTAATCCTGCCCCTAACCCTAACCCTAACCATAACCATAACCCTAACCCTAAATCCTAAACCCTAAACCTAACCCTAACCCTAAACCCTAACTCTAACCCTAACCCTAACCTAACCCTAACCCTAACCCTAACACTGTCGCTAAACCTAACTCTGACCCTTACCGTCTCTCTGTCTTTAACTCTAACCCTCACCCTGTAACTAACCCTGTCCCTAAACCTAACCTTAACCATCAGCCAAAACCTAAACTTAACTATAACCCTAACACTAAACCTAACCATGTCTCAAACCCGAAACGTGTACCTAACCCTAACCCTAACCTTAACCCTAACACTAAACCCGAAACCCTAACACTAACCCTAACCCTAAACCTAAACCCTAAACCCAAACCCTAACCCTAACGCTAACCCTAACCATAAACACTAAACCCTAAACCTAACCCTAACCCTACCCCTAACCCTAAACCCTAAACCCTAACACTAACCCTAACCCTAAAGCCTAAATCCTAACTCTAACCCTAACCCTAACCATAAACCCTAAACCCTAACCTTAACCCTAACCCTAAACCTAAACCCTAACCCTAACCCTAACCCTATCCCTAAAACCTAACCCTAACCCTAACCCTAACCCTAACTCTAACCCTAACCCTAACCCTAACCCTATCCCTAAACCCTTACCCTAAAATGTAAACACTAACCCTCCCCTATTCCTAACCCTAACCCTAACCCTAACCCTAAACCCTAACCTAACCTGATCCCTAACCCTAACACTGTCGCTAAACCTAACTCTGACCCTTACCGTCTCTCCAACCTTAACTCTAACCCTCACCCTGTCACTAACCCTGTCCCTAAACCTAAACTTAAGCATCAGACAAAACCTAAACTTAATATTACCCTAACAGTAAACCTAACCATGTCCCAAACCCTAATCCTGTCCCTAACCCTAACCCTAACCCTAACCCTAACCCTAACCCTAACACTAACCCTATCCCTAAACCTAAACACTAAACCCAAACCCTAACCCTACGCTAACCCTAACCATAAACACTAAACCCTAACCCTAACCCTAACCCTAACACTAAACCCTAAACCCTAACACTAACCCTAACCCTAAAGCCTAAACCCTATCTCTAACCCTAACCCTAACCCTAAACCCTAAACCCTAACCTTAACCCTAACCCTAAACCTAAACCATAACCCTAACCCTAACCCTATCCCTAAAACCTAACCCTAACCCTAACCCTAACTCTAACCCTAACCCTAACCCTAACCCTATCCCTAAACCCTAACCCTAAAATGTAAACACTAACCCTCCCCTATTCCTAACCCTAACCCTAACCCTAACCCTAAACCCTAACCTAACTGATCCCTAACCCTAACACTGTCGCTAAACCTAACTCTGACCCTTACCGTCTCTCCAACCTTAACTCTAACCCTCACCCTGTCACTAACCCTGTCCCTAAACCTAAACTTAAGCATCAGACAAAACCTAAACTTAATATAACCCTAACAGTAAACCTAACCATGTCCCAAACCATAATCCTGTCCCTAACCCTAAAACTAATGCTAACGTTAACCCTAACCCTAACCCTAAACCCTAAACCCTAACCTTAACCCTAACCTTAAACCTAAACTGTAACCCTAACCCTAACCCTATCCCTAAAACCTAACCCTAACCCTAACCCTAACCCTAACCCTAACTCTAACCCTAATCCTAACCCTAACCCTATCCCTAAACACTAACCCTAAAATGTAAACACTAACCCTCCCCTATTCCTAACCCTAACCCTAACCCTAACCCTAACCCTGTCCCTAAACCTAAACTTAAGCATCAGACAAAACCTAAACTTAATATAACCCTAACATTAACCCTACCATGACCCAAACCCTAATCCTGTCCCTAACCCTAAACCTAATGCTAACCCTAACCCTAACCCTAACCCTAAACCCTAAACCCTAACCTTAACCCTAACCCTAAACCTAAACCGTAACCCTAACCCTAACCCTATCCCTAAAACCTAACCCTAACCCTAACCCAAACCCTAACCCTAACATAACCCTAACCCTAACCCTAACACTGTCGCTAAACCTAACTCTGTACCTTACCGTCTCTCTAACTTAACTCTAACCCTCACCCTGTAACTAACCCTGTCCCTAAACCTAACTTAACCATCAGCCAAAACCTAAACTTAACTATAACCCTAACACTAAACCTAAACATGTCTCAAACCCGAATCGTGTACCTAACCCTAACCATAACCTTAACACTAACACTAAACCCGAAACCCTAACACTAACCCTAACCCTAAACCTAAACCCTAAACCCAAACCCTAAACCTAACGCTAACCCTAACCTTAAACACTAAACCCTAACCCTAACCCTAATCCTAACCCTAACACTAAACCCTAAACCCTAACACTATCCCTAACCCTAAAGCCTAAACCCTAACTCTAACACTAACTCTAACCCTAAACCCTAAACCCTAACCTTAACCCTAACCCTAAACCTAAACCGTAACCCTAACGCTAACCCTATCCCTAAAACCTAACCCTAACCCTAACCCTAACCCTAACCCTAACCCTAACACTCACCCTGTAACTAACCCTGTCCCTAAACCTAACCTTAACCATCAGCCAAAACCTAAACTTAACCATAACCCAAACACTAAACCTAAATATGTCTCAAACCCGAATCTTGTACCTAAAACTAACCCTAAACTTAACCCTAAACCGAAACCCGAAACCCTAACCCTAACCCTAACCCTAACCCTAAACCGTAAGCCCTAACTCTAACCCTAACCCTAACCCTAAAGCCTAAATCCTAACTCTAACCCTAACCCTAACCCTAACCCTAACCCTATCCCTAAACCCTAACCCTAAAATGTAAACAGTAACCCTCCCCTATTCCTAACCCTAACCCTAACCCTAACCCTAAACCCTACCCTAATCTGATTCCTAACACTAACACTGTCGCTAAACCTAACTCTGACCCTTACCGTCTCTCTAAACTTAACTCTAACCCTCACCCTCTCACTAAACCTGTCCCTAAAACTAACCTTAACCATCAGCCAAAACCAAAACTTAACTATAACCCTACACTAAACCTAACCATTTCCCAAACCGTAATCCTGACCCTAACCCTAACCCTAACCCTAACCATAAACCTAACCCTAAATCCTAAACCATAACCATAACCCTAAACCATAACTCTAACCCTAACCCTAACCTAACACTAACCCTAACCCTAACACTGTCGCTAAACCTAACTCTGACTCTTACCGTCTCTCTATCTTTAACTCTAACCCTCACCCTGTAACTAACCCTGTCCCTAAACCTAAACTTAACCATCAGCCAAAACCTAAACTTAACTATAACCCTAACACTAAACCTAACCATGTCTCAAACCCGAAACGTGTACCTAACCCTAACCCTAACCTTAACCTAACACTAAACCCAAAACCCTAACCCTAACCCTAACCCTAACCCTAACCCTAAAGCCTAAACCCTAACTCTAACCGTAACCCTAACCCTAAACCCTAAACCCTAACCTGAACCCTAACCCTAAACCTAAACCGTAACCTTAACCCTAACCCTATCCCTAAAACCTAACCCTAACCCTAACCCTAACCCTAACCCTAACTCTAACCCTAACCCTAACCCTAACCCTATCCCTAAACCCTAACCCTAAAATGTAAACACTAACCCTCCCCTATTCCTAACCCTAACCCTAACCCTAACCCTAAACCCTAACCTAACCTGATCCCTAACCCTAACACTGTCGCTAAACCTAACTCTGACCCTTACCGTCTCTCCAACCTTAACTCTAACCCTCACCCTGTCACTAACCCTGTCCCTAAACCTAAACTTAAGCATCAGAAAAACCTAAACTTAATATAACCCTAACAGTAAACCTAACCATGTCCCAAACCCTAATCCTGTCCCTAACCCTAACCCTAACCCTAACCCTAACCCTAACACTAACCCTAACCCTAAACCTAAACACTAAACCCAAAACCTAAACCTAACGCTAACCCTAACAATAAACACTAAACCCTAACCCTAACCCTAACCCTAACCCTAAACCCTAAATCCTAACACTAACCCTAACGCTAAAGCCTAAACCCTAACTCTAACCCTAACCCTAACACTAAACCCTAAACCCTAACCTTAACCCTAACCCTAAACCTAAACCATAACCCTAACCCTAACCCTATCCCTAAAACCTACACCTAACCCTAATCCTAAACTTAACCTAACCCTAAACCTAACCCTAACACTGTCGCTAAACCTAACTCTGACACTTACCGTCTCTCTATCTTTAACTCTAACCCTCACCCTGTAACTAACCCTGTCCCAAAACCTAACCTTAACCATCAGCCAAAACCTAAACTTAACTATAACCCTAACACTAAACCTAACCATGTCTCAAACCCGAATCGTGTTCCTAACCCTAACCATAACCTTAACCCTAACACTAAACCCGAAACCCTAACACTAACCCTAACCCTAAACCTAAACCCTAAACCCAAACCCTAACCCTAACGCTAACCCTAACCATAAACACTAAACCCTAACCCTAACCCTAACCCTAACCCTAACCCTAAACCCTAACCCTAACCCTAACCCTAACCCTAACCCTAACCCTAACCCTAACAATAAACCCTAAACCCTAACCTTAACCCTAACCCTAAACCTAAACCATAACCCTAACCCTAACCCTATCCCTAAAACCTAACCCTAACCCTAACCCTAACTCTAACCCTAACCCTAACCCTAACCCTATCCCTAAACCCTAACCCTAAAATGTAAACACTAACCCTCCCCTATTCCTAACCCTAACCCTAACCCTAACCCTAAACCCTAACCTAACTGATCCCTAACCCTAACACTGTCGCTAAACCTAACTCTGACACTTACCGTCTCTCCAACCTTAACTCTAACCCTCACCCTGTCACTAACCCTGTCCCTAAACCTAAACTTAAGCATCAGACAAAACCTAAACTTAATATAACCCTAACAGTAAACCTAACCATGTCCCAAACCCTAATCCTGTCCCTAACCCTAAAACTAATGCTAACGCTAACCCTAACCCTAACCCTAAACCCTAAACCCTAACCTTAACCCTAACCCTAAACCTAAACTGTAACCCTAACCCTAACCCTATCCCTAAAACCTAACCCTAACCCTAACCCTAACCGTAAACCTAACCTAACCCTAACCCTAACTCTAACACTGTCGCTAAACCTAACTCTGACACTTACCGTCTCTCTATCTTTAACTCTAACCATCACCGTGTAACTAACCCTGTCCCTAAACCTAACCTTAACCATCAGCCAAAACCTAAACTTAACTATAACCCTAACACTAAACCTAAACATGTCTCAAACCCGAATCGTGTACCTAACCCTAACCATAACCTTAACACTAACACTAAACCCGAAACCCTAACACTAACCCTAACCCTAAACCTAAACCCTAAACCCAAACCCTAAACCTAACGCTAACCCTAACCTTAAACACTAAACCCTAACCCTAACCCTAATCCTAACCCTAACCCTAAACCCTAAACCCTAACACTATCCCTAACCCTAAAGCCTAAACCCTAACTCTAACACTAACTCTAACCCTAAACCCTATACCCTAACCTTAACCCTAACCCTAAACCTAAACCGTAACCCTAACGCTAACCCTATCCCTAAAACCTAACCCTAACCCTAACCCTAACCCTAACCCTAACCCTAACACTCACCCTGTAACTAACCCTGTCCCTAAACCTAACCTTAACCATCAGCCAAAACCTAAACTTAACCATAACCCAAACACTAAACCTAAATATGTCTCAAACCAGAATCTTGTACCTAACACTAACCCTAAACTTAACCCTAACCCGAAACCCGAAACCCTAACCCTAACCCTAACCCTAACCCTAAACCCTAAGCCCTAACTCTAACCCTAACCCTAACCCTAAAGCCTAAATCCTAACTCTAACCCTAACCCTAACCCTAACCCTAACCCTATCCCTAAACCCTAACCCTAAAATGTAAACAGTAACCCTCCCCTATTCCTAACCCTAACCCTAACCCTAACCCTAAACCCTAACCTAATCTGATTCCTAACACTAACACTGTCGCTAAACCTAACTCTGACCCTTACCGTCTCTCTAAACTTAACTCTAACCCTCACCCTCTCACTAAACCTGTCCCTAAAACTAACCTTAACCATCATCCAAAATCAAAACTTAACTATAACCCTACACTAAACCTAACCATTTCCCATACCGTAATCCTGACCCTAACCCTAACCCTAACCCTAACCATAACCCTAACCCTAAATCCTAAACCCTAACCCTAACCCTAAACCCTAACTCTAACCCTAACCCTAACCTAACACTAACCCAAACCCTAACACTGTCGCTAAACCTAACTCTGACTCTTACCGTCTCTCTATCTTTAACTCTAACCCTCACCCTGTAACTAACCCTGTCCCTAAACCTAAACTTAACCATCAGCCAAAACCTAAACTTAAATATAACCCTAACACTAAACCTAACCATGTCTCAAACCCGAAACGTGAACCTAACCCTAACCCTAACCTTAACCTAACACTAAACCCAAAACCCTAACCCTAACCCTAACCCTAACCCTAAAGCCTAAACCCTAACTCTAACCGTAACCCTAACCCTAAACCCTAAACCCTAACCTGAACCCTAACCCTAAACCTAAACCGTAACCCTAACCCTAACCCTATCCCTAAAACCTAACCCTAACCCTAACCCTAACCCTAACCCTAACTCTAACCCTAACCCTAACTCTAACCCTATCCCTAAACCCTAACCCTAAAATGTAAACACTAACCCTCCCCTATTCCTAACCCTAACCCTAACCCTAACCCTAACCCTAAACCCTAACCTAACCTGATCCCTAACCCTAACACTGTCGCTAAACCTAACTCTGACCCTTACCGTCTCTCCAACCTTAACTCTAACCCTCACCCTGTCACTAACCCTGTCCCTAAACCTAAACTTAAGCATCAGAAAAACCTAAACTTAATATAACCCTAACAGTAAACCTAACCATGTCCCAAACCCTAATCCTGTCCCTAACCCTAACCCTAACCCTAACCCTAACCCTAACACTAACCCTAACCCTAAACCTAAACACTAAACCCAAAACCTAAACCTAACGCTAACCCTAACAATAAACACTAAACCCCAACCCTAACCCTAACCCTAACCCTAAACCCTAAATCCTAACACTAACCCTAACGCTAAAGCCTAAACCCTAACTCTAACCCTAACCCTAACACTAAACCCTAAACCCTAACCTTAACCCTAACCCTAAACCTAAACCATAACCCTAACCCTAACCCTATCCGTAAAACCTACACCTAACCCTAATCCTAAACCTAACCTAACCCTAAACCTAACCCTAACACTGTCGCTAAACCTAACTCTGACACTTACCGTCTCTCTATCTTTAACTCTAACCCTCACCCTGTAACTAACGCTGTCCCAAAACCTAACCTTAACCATCAGCCAAAACCTAAACTTAACTATAACCCTAACACTAAACCTAACCATGTCTCAAACCCGAATCGTGTTCCTAACCCTAACCATAACCTTAACCCTAACACTAAACCCGAAACCCTAACACTAACCCTAACCCTAAACCTAAACCCTAAACCCAAACCCTAACCCTAACGCTAACCCTAACCATAAACACTAAACCCTAACCCTAACCCTAACCCTAACCCTAAACCCTAACCCTAACCCTAACCCTAACCCTAACCCTAACGCTAACCCTAACCATAAACACTAAACCCTAACCCTAACCCTAACCCTAACCCTAACCCTAAACCCTAACCCTAACCCTAACCCTAACCCTAACCCTAACCCTAACCCTAACACTAAACCCTAAACCCTAACCTTAACCCTAACCCTAAACCT
>JAVKSA010000033.1:302500-330000 GCA_031876335.1 Hipposideros larvatus | reverse complement strand
CAAAACCAAAATTTAACTATAACCCTACACTAAACCTAACCATTTCCCAAACCCTTATCCTGCCCCTAACCCAAACCCTAACCCTAACCATAACCCTAACCCTAAATCATAAACCCTAACCCTAACCCTAACCCTAAACCCTAACTCTAACCCTAAACCTAACCCTAACACTGTCGCTAAACCTAACTCTGACGCTTACCGTCTCTCTATCTTTAACTCTAACCCTCACCCTGTAACTAAACCTGTCCCTAAACCTAACCTTAACCATCAGCCAAATCCTAAACTTAACTATAACCCTAACACTAAACCTAACCATGTCTCAAACCCGAATCGTGTTCCTAACCCTAACCCTAACCCTAACCCTAACACTAAACTCGAAACCCTAACACTAACCCTAACCCTAAACCTAAACACTAAACCCAAACCCTAACCCTAACGCTAACCCTAACCATAAACACTAAACCCTAACCCTAACCCTAACCCTAACCCTAACCCTAAACCCTAAACCCTAACACTAACCCTAACCCTAAAGCCTAAACCCTAACACTAACCCTAACCCTAACCCTAAACCCTAAAACCTAACCCTAACCCTATCCCTAAAACCTAACCCTAACCCTAACCCTAACCCTAACCCTAACTCTAACCCTAACCCTAACCCTAACCCTATCCCTAAACCCTAACCCTAAAATGTAAACACTAACCCTCCCCTATTCCTAACCCTAACCCTAACCCTAACCCTAAACCCTAACCTAACTGATCCCTAACCCTAACACTGTCGCTAAACCTAACTCTGACCCTTACCGTCTCTCCAACCTTAACTCTAACCCTCACCCTGTCACTAACCCTGTCCCTAAACCTAAACTTAAGCATCAGACAAAACCTAAACTTAATATAACCCTAACAGTAAACCTAACCATGTCCCAAACCCTAATCCTGTCCCTAACCCTAAAACTAATGCTAACGCTAACCCTAACCCTAACCCTAAACCCTAACCTTAACCCTAACCCTAAACCTAAACTGTAACCCTAACCCTAACCCTATCCCTAAAACCTAACCCTAACCCTAACCCTAACCCTAACCCTAACTCTAACCCTAACCCTAACCCTAACCCTAACCCTAACCCTAACCCTAACCATGTCCCAAACCCTAATCCTGTCCCTAACCCTAACCCTAACCCTAACCCTAACCCTAACACTAACCCTAACCCTAAACCTAAACACTAAACCCAAAACCTAAACCTAACGCTAACCCTAACAATAAACACTAAACCCTAACCCTAACCCTAACCCTAACCCTAAACCCTAAATCCTAACACTAACCCTAACGCTAAAGCCTAAACCCTAACTCTAACCCTAACCCTAACACTAAACCCTAAACCCTAACCTTAACCCTAACCCTAAACCTAAACCATAACCCTAACCCTAACCCTATCCGTAAAACCTACACCTAACCCTAATCCTAAACCTAACCTAACCCTAAACCTAACCCTAACACTGTCGCTAAACCTAACTCTGACACTTACCGTCTCTCTATCTTTAACTCTAACCCTCACCCTGTAACTAACGCTGTCCCAAAACCTAACCTTAACCATCAGCCAAAACCTAAACTTAACTATAACCCTAACACTAAACCTAACCATGTCTCAAACCCGAATCGTGTTCCTAACCCTAACCATAACCTTAACCCTAACACTAAACCCGAAACCCTAACACTAACCCTAACCCTAAACCTAAACCCTAAACCCAAACCCTAACCCTAACGCTAACCCTAACCATAAACACTAAACCCTAACCCTAACCCTAACCCTAACCCTAAACCCTAACCCTAACCCTAACCCTAACCCTAACCCTAACGCTAACCCTAACCATAAACACTAAACCCTAACCCTAACCCTAACCCTAACCCTAACCCTAAACCCTAACCCTAACCCTAACCCTAACCCTAACCCTAACCCTAACACTAAACCCTAAACCCTAACCTTAACCCTAACCCTAAACCTAAACCATAACCCTAACCCTAACCCTATCCCTAAAACCTAACCCTAACCCTAACCCTAACTCTAACCCTAACCCTAACCCTAACCCTATCCCTAAACCCTAACCCTAAAATGTAAACACTAACCCTCCCCTATTCCTAACCCTAACCCTAACCCTAACCCTAAACCCTAACCTAACTGATCCCTAACCCTAACACTGTCGCTAAACCTAACTCTGACCCTTACCGTCTCTCCAACCTTAACTCTAACCCTCACCCTGTCACTAACCCTGTCCCTAAACCTAAACTTAAGCATCAGACAAAATCTAAACTTAATATAACCCTAACAGTAAACCTAACCATGTCCCAAACCCTAATCCTGTCCCTAACCCTAAAACTAATGCTAACGCTAACCCTAACCCTAACCCTAAACCCTAAACCCTAACCTTAACCCTAACCCTAAACCTAAACTGTAACCCTAACCCTAACCCTATCCCTAAAACCTAACCCTAACCCTAACCCTAACCGTAAACCTAACCTAACCCTAACCCTAACCCTAACACTGTCGCTAAACCTAACTCTGACACTTACCGTCTCTCTATCTTTAACTCTAACCCTCACCGTGTAACTAACCCTGTCCCTAAACCTAATCTTAACCATCAGCCAAAACCTAAACTTAACTATAACCCTAACACTAAACCTAACCATGTCTGAAACACGAAACGTGTACCTAACCCTAACCCTAACCTTAACCCTAACACTAAACCCGAAACCCTAACACTAACCCTAACCCTAAACCTAAACCCTAAATCCAAACCCTAACCCTAACGCTAACCCTAGCCATAAACACTAAACCCTAAACCTAACCCTAACCCTAACCCTAACCCTAACCCTAACCCTATCCCTAAACCCTAACCCTAAAATGTAAACACTAACCCTCCCCTATTCCTAACTCTAACCCTAACCCTAACCCTAAACCCTAACCTAACCTGATCCCTAACACTAACACTGTAGCTAAACCTAACTCTGACCCTTACCGTCTCTCTAAACTTAACTCTAACCATCACCCTGTCACTAAACCTGTCCCTAAAACTAACCTTAACCATCAGCCAAAACCAAAATTTAACTATAACCCTACACTAAACCTAACCATTTCCCAAACCCTTATCCTGCCCCTAACCCAAACCCTAACCCTAACCATAACCCTAACCCTAAATCATAAACCCTAACCCTAACCCTAACCCTAAACCCTAACTCTAACCCTAACCCTAACCCTAACACTGTCGCTAAACCTAACTCTGACGCTTACCGTCTCTCTATCTTTAACTCTAACCCTCACCCTGTAACTAAACCTGTCCCTAAACCTAACCTTAACCATCAGCCAAAACCTAAACTTAACTATAACCCTAACACTAAACCTAACCATGTCTCAAACCCGAATCGTGTTCCTAACCCTAACCCTAACCCTAACCCTAACACTAAACTCGAAACCCTAACACTAACCCTAACCCTAAACCTAAACACTAAACCCAAACCCTAACCCTAACGCTAACCCTAACCATAAACACTAAACCCTAACCCTAACCCTAACCCTAACCCTAACCCTAACCCTAAACCCTAAACCCTAACACTAATCCTAACCCTAAAGCCTAAACCCTAACTCTAACCCTAACCCTAACCCTAAACCCTAAAACCTAACCCTAACCCTATCCCTAAAACCTAACCCTAACCCTAACCCTAACCCTAACCCTAACTCTAACCCTAACCCTAACCCTAACCCTATCCCTAAACCCTAACCCTAAAATGTAAACACTAACCCTCCCCTATTCCTAACCCTAACCCTAACCCTAACCCTAAACCCTAACCTAACCTGATCCCTAACCCTAACACTGTCGCTAAACCTAACTCTGACGCTTACCGTCTCTCCAACCTTAACTCTAACCCTCACCCTGTCACTAACCCTGTCCCTAAACCTAAACTTAAGCATCAGACAAAACCTAAAGTTAATATAACCCTAACAGTAAACCTAACCATGTCCCAAACCGTAATCCTTTCCCTAACCCTAAACCTAATGCTAACCCTAACCCTAACCCTAACCCTAAACCCTAAACCCTAATCTTAACACTAACCCTAAACCTAAACCGTAACCCTAACACTAACCCTATCCCTAAAACCTAACCCTAACCCTAACCCTAACCCTAACCCTAACCCTAACCCTAACCTTAACCCTAACACTAAACCCGAAACCCTAACACTAACCCTAACCCTAAACCTAAACCCTAAACCGAAACCCTAACCCTAATGCTAACCGTAACAATAAACACTAAACCCTAACCCTAACCCTAACCCTAACCCTAACCCTAAACCCTAAACCCTAACACTAACCCTAACCCTAAAGCCTAAACCCTAACTCTAACCCTAACCCTAACCCTAAACCCTAAACCCTAACCTTAACCCTAACCCTAAACCTAAACCGTAATCCTAACCCTAACCCTAACCCTAACCCTAACCGTAACCCTAACTCTAACCCTAACCCTAACCCTATCCCTAAACCCTAACCCTAAAATGTAAACACTAACCCTCCCCTATTCCTAACCCTAACCCTAACCCTAACCATAAACCCTAACCTAACCTGCTCCCTAACCCTAACACTGTCGCTAAACCTAACTCTGACCCTTACCGTGTCTCCAACCTTAACTCTAACCCTCACCCTGTCACTAACCCTGTCCCTAAACCTAAACTTAATCATCAGACAAAACCTAAACTTAATATAACCCTAACAGTAAACCTAACCATGTCCCAAAACCTAATCCTGCCCCTAACCCTAAACCCTAACCTTAACCCTAACCCTAAACCTAAACCGTAACCCTAACCCTAACCCTATCCCTAAAACCTAACCCTAACCCTAACCCTAACTCTAGCCCTAACCCTAACAGTAACCCTATCCCTAAACCCTAACCCTAAAATGTAAACACTAACCCTCCCCTATTCCTAACCCTAACCCTAACCCTAACCCTAAATCCTAACCTAACCTGATCCCTAACCCTAACACTGTCGCTAAACCTAACTCTGACCCTTACCGTCTCTCCAACCTTAACTCTAACCCTCACCCTGTCACTAACCCTGTCCCTAAACCTAAACTTAAGCATCAGACAAAACCTAAACTTAATATAACCCTAACATTAACCCTACCATGTCCCAAACCCTAATCCTGTCCCTAACCCTAAACCTAATGCTAACCCTAACCCGAACCCTAACCCTAAACCCTAAACCCTAACCTTAACCCTAACCCTAAACCTAAACCGTAACCCTAACCCTAACCCTATCCCTAAACCCTAACTCTAACCCTAACCCTAACCCTAACACTGTCGCTAAACCTAACTCTGACGCTTACCGTCTCTCTATCTTTAACTCTAACCCTCACCCTGTAACTAAACCTGTCCCTAAACCTAACCTTAACCATCAGCCAAAACCTAAACTTAACTATAACCCTAACACTAAACCTAACCATGTCTCAAACCCGAATCGTGTTCCTAACCCTAACCCTAACCCTAACCCTAACACTAAACTCGAAACCCTAACACTAACCCTAACCCTAAACCTAAACACTAAACCCAAACCCTAACCCTAACGCTAACCCTAACCATAAACACTAAACCCTAACCCTAACCCTAACCCTAACCCTAACCCTAACCCTAACCCTAAACCCTAAACCCTAACACTAACCCTAACCCTAAAGCCTAAACCCTAACTCTAACCCTAACCCTAACCCTAAACCCTAAACCCTAACCCTAACCCTATCCCTAAAACCTAACACTAACCCTAACCCTAACCCTAACCCTAACCCTAAACCCTAACCCTAACCCTAACCCTAACCCTAACCCTAACCCTAACCCTAACACTAAACCCTAAACCCTAACCTTAACCCTAACCCTAAACCTAAACCATAACCCTAACCCTAACCCTATCCCTAAAACCTAACCCTAACCCTAACCCTAACTCTAACCCTAACCCTAACCCTAACCCTATCCCTAAACCCTAACCCTAAAATGTAAACACTAACCCTCCCCTATTCCTAACCCTAACCCTAACCCTAACCCTAAACCCTAACCTAACTGATCCTTAACCCTAACACTGTCGCTAAACCTAACTCTGACCCTTACCGTCTCTCCAACCTTAACTCTAACCCTCACCCTGTCACTAACCCTGTCCCTAAACCTAAACTTAAGCATCAGACAAAACCTAAACTTAATATAACCCTAACAGTAAACCTAACCATGTCCCAAACCCTAATCCTGTCCCTAACCCTAAAACTAATTCTAACGCTAACCCTAACCCTAACCCTAAACCCTAAAACGTAACCTTAACCCTAACCCTAAACCTAAACTGTAACCCTAACCCTAACCCTATCCCTAAAACCTAACCCTAACCCTAACCCTAACCGTAAACCTAACCTAACCCTAACCCTAACCCTAACACTGTCGCTAAACCTAACTCTGACACTTACCGTCTCTCTATCTTTAACTCTAACCCTCACCGTGTAACTAACCCTGTCCCTAAACCTAACCTTAACCATCAGCCAAAACCTAAACTTAACTATAACCCTAACACTAAACCTAACCATGTCTGAAACACGAAACGTGTACCTAACCCTAACCCTAACCTTAACCCTAACACTAAACCCGAAACCCTAACACTAACCCTAACCCTAAACCTAAACCCTAAACCCAAACCCTAACCCTAACGCTAACCCTAGCCATAAACACTAAACCCTAAACCTAACCCTAACCCTAACCCTAACCCTACCCTAACCCTATGCCTAAACCCTAACCCTAAAATGTAAACACTAACCCTCCCCTATTCCTAACTCTAACCCTAACCCTAACCCTAAACCCTAACCTAACCTGATCCCTAACACTAACACTGTAGCTAAACCTAACTCTGACCCTTACCGTCTCTCTAAACTTAACTCTAACCATCACCCTGTCACTAAACCTGTCCCTAAAACTAACCTTAACCATCAGCCAAAACCAAAATTTAACTATAACCCTACACTAAACCTAACCATTTCCCAAACCCTTATCCTGCCCCTAACCCAAACCCTAACCCTAACCATAACCCTAACCCTAAATCATAAACCCTAACCCTAACCCTAACCCTAAACCCTAACTCTAACCCTAACCCTAACCCTAACACTGTCGCTAAACCTAACTCTGACGCTTACCGTCTCTCTATCTTTAACTCTAACCCTCACCCTGTAACTAAACCTGTCCCTAAACCTAACCTTAACCATCAGCCAAATCCTAAACTTAACTATAACCCTAACACTAAACCTAACCATGTCTCAAACCCGAATCGTGTTCCTAACCCTAACCCTAACCCTAACCCTAACACTAAACTCGAAACCCTAACACTAACCCTAACCCTAAACCTAAACACTAAACCCAAACCCTAACCCTAACGCTAACCCTAACCATAAACACTAAACCCTAACCCTAACCCTAACCCTAACCCTAACCCTAACCCTAAACCCTAAACCCTAACACTAACCCTAACCCTAAAGCCTAAACCCTAACTCTAACCCTAACCCTAACCCTAAACCCTAAAACCTAACCCTAACCCTATCCCTAAAACCTAACCCTAACCCTAACCCTAACCCTAACCCTAACTCTAACCCTAACCCTAACCCTAACCCTATCCCTAAACCCTAACCCTAAAATGTAAACACTAACCCTCCCCTATTCCTAACCCTAACCCTAACCCTAACCCTAAACCCTAACCTAACCTGATCCCTAACCCTAACACTGTCGCTAAACCTAACTCTGACGCTTACCGTCTCTCCAACCTTAACTCTAACCCTCACCCTGTCACTAACCCTGTCCCTAAACCTAAACTTAAGCATCAGACAAAACCTAAAGTTAATATAACCCTAACAGTAAACCTAACCATGTCCCAAACCGTAATCCTTTCCCTAACCCTAAACCTAATGCTAACCCTAACCCTAACCCTAACCCTAAACCCTAAACCCTAATCTTAACACTAACCCTAAACCTAAACCGTAACCCTAACACTAACCCTATCCCTAAAACCTAACCCTAACCCTAACCCTAACCCTAACCCTAACCCTAACCCTAACCTTAACCCTAACACTAAACCCGAAACCCTAACACTAACCCTAACCCTAAACCTAAACCCTAAACCGAAACCCTAACCCTAATGCTAACCGTAACAATAAACACTAAACCCTAACCCTAACCCTAACCCTAACCCTAACCCTAAACCCTAAACCCTAACACTAACCCTAACCCTAAAGCCTAAACCCTAACTCTAACCCTAACCCTAACCCTAAACCCTAAACCCTAACCTTAACCCTAACCCTAAACCTAAACCGTAATCCTAACCCTAACCCTAACCCTAACCCTAACCGTAACCCTAACTCTAACCCTAACCCTAACCCTATCCCTAAACCCTAACCCTAAAATGTAAACACTAACCCTCCCCTATTCCTAACCCTAACCCTAACCCTAACCATAAACCCTAACCTAACCTGCTCCCTAACCCTAACACTGTCGCTAAACCTAACTCTGACCCTTACCGTGTCTCCAACCTTAACTCTAACCCTCACCCTGTCACTAACCCTGTCCCTAAACCTAAACTTAATCATCAGACAAAATCTAAACTTAATATAACCCTAACAGTAAACCTAACCATGTCCCAAAACCTAATCCTGCCCCTAACCCTAAACCCTAACCTTAACCCTAACCCTAAACCTAAACCGTAACCCTAACCCTAACCCTATCCCTAAAACCTAACCCTAACCCTAACCCTAACTCTAACCCTAACCCTAACAGTAACCCTATCCCTAAACCCTAACCCTAAAATGTAAACACTAACCCTCCCCTATTCCTAACCCTAACCCTAACCCTAACCCTAAACCCTAACCTAACCTGATCCCTAACCCTAACACTGTCGCTAAACCTAACTCTGACCCTTACCGTCTCTCCAACCTTAACTCTAACCCTCACCCTGTCACTAACCCTGTCCCTAAACCTAAACTTAAGCATCAGACAAAACCTAAACTTAATATAACCCTAACATTAACCCTACCATGTCCCAAACCCTAATCCTGTCCCTAACCCTAAACCTAATGCTAACCCTAACCCGAACCCTAACCCTAAACCCTAAACCCTAACCTTAACCCTAACCCTAAACCTAAACCGTAACCCTAACCCTAACCCTATCCCTAAACCCTAACTCTAACCCTAACCCTAACCCTAACACTGTCGCTAAACCTAACTCTGACGCTTACCGTCTCTCTATCTTTAACTCTAACCCTCACCCTGTAACTAAACCTGTCCCTAAACCTAACCTTAACCATCAGCCAAAACCTAAACTTAACTATAACCCTAACACTAAACCTAACCATGTCTCAAACCCGAATCGTGTTCCTAACACTAACCCTAACCCTAACCCTAACACTAAACTCGAAACCCTAACACTAACCCTAACCCTAAACCTAAACACTAAACCCAAACCCTAACCCTAACGCTAACCCTAACCATAAACACTAAACCCTAACCCTAACCCTAACCCTAACCCTAACCCTAACCCTAACCCTAAACCCTAAACCCTAACACTAACCCTAACCCTAAAGCCTAAACCCTAACTCTAACCCTAACCCTAACCCTAAACCCTAAAACCTAACCCTAACCCTATCCCTAAAACCTAACCCTAACCCTAACCCTAACCCTAACCCTAACTCTAACCCTAACCCTAACCCTAACCCTATCCCTAAAACCTAACCCTAAAATGTAAACACTAACCCTCCCCTATTCCTAACCCTAATCCTAACCCTAACCCTAAACCCTAACCTAACCTGATCCCTAACCCTAACACTGTCGCTAAACCTAACTCTGACCCTTACCGTCTCTCCAACCTTAACTCTAACCCTCACCCTGTCACTAACCCTGTCCCTAAACCTAAACTTAAGCATCAGACAAAACCTAAAGTTAATATAACCCTAACAGTAAACCTAACCATGTCCCAAACCGTAATCCTTTCCCTAACCCTAAACCTAATGCTAACCCTAACCCTAACCCTAACCCTAAACCCTAAACCCTAACCTTAACCCTAACCCTAAACCTAAACCGTAACCCTAACACTAACCCTATCCCTAAAACCTAACCCTAACCCTAACCCTAACCTTAACCCTAACACTAAACCCGAAACCCTAACACTAAACCTAACCCTAAACCTAAACCCTAACCGAAACCCTAACCCTAATGCTAACCGTAACCATAAACACTAAACCCTAACCCTAACCCTAACCCTAACCCTAAACCCTAAACCCTAACACTAACCCTAACCCTAAAGCCTAAACCTTAACTCTAACCCTAACCCTAACCCTAAACCCTAAACCCTAACCTTAACCCTAACCCTAAACCTAAACCGTAATCCTAACCCTAACCCTAACCCTAACCCTAACCGTAACCCTAACTCTAACCCTAACCCTAACCCTAACCCTATCCCTAAACCCTAACCCTAAAATGTAAACACTTACCCTCCCCTATTCCTAACCCTAACCCTAACCCTAACCCTAAACCCTAACCTAACCTGCTCCCTAACCCTAACACTGTCGCTAAACCTAACTCTGACCCTTACCGTGTCTCCAACCTTAACTCTAACCCTCACCCTGTCACTAACCCTGTCCCTAAACCTAAACTTAATCATCTGACAAAACCTAAACTTAATATAACCCTAACAGTAAACCTAACCATGTCCCAAAACCTAATCCTGCCCCTAACCCTAAACCCTAACCTTAAACCTAACCCTAAACCTAAACCGTAACCCTAACCCTAACCCTATCCCTAAAACCTAACCCTAACCCTAACCCTAACTCTAACCCTAACCCTAACCCTATCCCTAAACCCTAACCCTAAAATGTAAACACTAACCCTCCCCTATTCCTAACCCTAACCCTAACCCTAACCCTAAATCCTAACCTAACCTGATCCCTAACCCTAACACTGTCGCTAAACCTAACTCTGACCCTTACCGTCTCTCCAACCTTAACTCTAAACCTCACCCTGTCACTAACCCTGTCCCTAAACCTAAACTTAAGCATCAGACAAAACCTAAACTTAATATAACCCTAACAGTAAACCTAACCATGTCCCAAACCCTAATCCTGTCCCTAACCCTAAACCTAATGCTAACCTTAACCCTAACCCTAACCCTAAACCCTAAACCCTAACCTTAACCCTAACCCTAAACCTAAACCGTAACCCTAACCCTAACCCTATCCCTAAAACCTAACCCTAACCCTAACCCAAACCCTAACCCTAACCTAACCCTAACCCTAACCCTAACACTGTCGCTAAACCTAACTCTGTACCTTACCGTCTCTCTAACTTTAACTCTAACCCTCACCCTGTAACTAACCCTGTCCCTAAACCTAACCTTAACCATCAGCCAAAACCTAAACTTAACTATAACCCTAACACTAAACCTAACCATGTCTCAAACCCGAATCGTGTACCTAACCCTAACCATAACCTTAACACTAACACTAAACCCGAAACCCTAACACTAACCCTAACCCTAAACCTAAACCCTAAACCCAAACGCAAACCTAACGCTAACCCTAACATTAAACACTAAATCCTAACCCTAAACCTAACCCTAACCCTAACCCTAAACCCTAAACCCTAACACTATCCCTAACACTAAAGCCTAAACCCTAACTCTAACCCTAACTCTAACCCTAAACCCTAAACCCTAACCTTAACCCTAACCCTAAACCTAAACCGTAACCCTAACGCTAACCCTATCCCTAAAACCTAACCCTAACCCTAACCCTAACCCTAACCCTAACCCTAACACTCACCCTGTAACTAACCCTGTCCCTAAACCTAACCTTAACCATCAGCCAAAACCTAAACTTAACCATAACCCTAACACTAAACCTAAACATGTCTCAAACCCAAATCGTGTACCTAACACTAACCCTAAACTTAACCCTAACCCGAAACCCGAAACCCTAACGCTAACCCTAACCCTAAACCATAAGCCCTAACTCTAACCCTAACTTTAACCCTAAAGCCTAAATCCTAACTCTAACCCTAACCCTAACCCTAACCTTAACCCTATCCCTAAACCCTAACCCTAAAATGTAAACACTAACCCTCCCCCTATTCCTAACCCTAACCCTAAACCTAACCCTAAACCCTAACCTAATCTGATTCCTAACACTAACACTGTCGCTAAACCTAACTCTGACCCTTACCGTCTCTCTAAACATAACTCTAACCCTCACCCTGTCACTAAACCTGTCCCTAAAACTAACCTTAACCATCAGCCAAAACCAAAACTTAACTATAAACCTACACTAAACCTAACCATTTCCCAAACCGTAATCCTGACCCTAACCCTAACCCTAACCCTAAGCATAACCCTAACCCTAAATCCTAAACCCTAACCCTAACCCTAAACCCTAACTCTAACCCTAACCCTAACCTAACCCTAACCCTAACCCTAATTCTGTCGCTAAACCTAACTCTGACTCTTACCGTCTCTCTATCTTTAACTCTAACCCTCACCCTGTAACTAACTCTGTCCCTAAACCTAAACTTAACCATCAGCCAAAACCTAAACTTAACTATAACCCTAACACTAAACCTAACCATGTCTCAAACCCGAAACGTGTACCTAACCCTAACCCTAAACTTAACCTAACACTAAACACAAAACCCTAACCCTAACCCTAACCCTAACCCTAACCCTAAAGCCTAAACCCTAACTCTAACCCTATCCCTAAAACCTAACCCTAACCCTAACCCTAACCCTAACCCTAACTCTAACCCTAACCCTAACACTAACCCTATCCCTAAACCCTAACCCTAAAATGTAAACACTAACCCTCCCCTATTCCTAACCCTAACCCTAACCCTAACGCTAAACCCTAACTTAACCTGATCCCTAACCCTAACACTGTCGCTAAACCTAACTCTGACCCTTACCGTCTCTCCAACCTTAACTCTAACCCTCACCCTGTCACTAACCCTGTCCCTAAACGTAAACTTAAGCATCAGACAAAACCTAAACTTAATATAACCCTAACAGTAAACCTAACCATGTCCCAAACCCTAATCCTGTCCCTAACCCTAACCCTAACCCTAACCCTAACCCTAACACTAACCCTAACCCTAAACCTAAACACTAAACCCAAAACCTAAACCTAACGCTAACCCTAACCATAAACACTAAACCCTAACCCTAACCCTAACCCTAATCCTAACCATAACCCTAACCCTATCCCTAAAACCTACACCTAACCCTAATCCTAAACCTAACCTAACCCTAAACCTAACCCTAACACTGTCGCTAAACCTAACTCTGACACTTACCGTCTCTCTATCTTTAACTCTAACCCTCACCCTGTAACTAACCCTGTCCCAAAACCTAACCTTAACCATCAGGCAAAACATAAACTTAACTATAACCCTAACACTAAACCTAACCATGTCTCAAACCCGAATCGTGTTCCTAACCCTAACCATAACCTTAACCCTAACACTAAACCCGAAACCCTAACACTAACCCTAACCCTAAACCTAAACCCTAAACCCAAACCCTAACCCTAACGCTAACCCTAACCTTAAACACTAAACCCTAACCCTAACCCTAACCCTAACCCTAAACCTAAACCCTAAACCCTAACACTATCCCTAACCCTAAAGCCTAAACCCTAACTCTAACCCTAACCCTAACCCTAAACCCTAAACCCTAACCTTAACCCTAACCCTAAACCTAAACCGTAACCCTAACCCTAACCCTATCCCTAAAACCTAACCCTAACCCTAACCCTACCCCTAACCCTATCTCTAACCCTAACCCTAACCCTAACCCTATCCCTAAACGCTAACCCTAAAATGTAAACACTAACCCTCCCCTATTCCTAACCCTAACCCTAACGCTAACCCTAAACCCTAACCTAACCTGATCCCTAACCCTAACACTGTCGCTAAACCTAACTCTGACCCTTACCGTCTCTCCAACCTTAACTCTAGCCCTCACCCTGTCACTAACCCTGTCCCTAAACCTAAACTTAAGCATCAGACAAAACCTAAACTTAATATAACACTAACAGTAAACCTAACCATGTCCCAAACCCTAATCCTGCCCCTAACCCTAACCCTAACCCTAACCATAACCCTAACCCTAAATCCTAAACCCTAACCCTAACCCTAAACCTAAACCCTAACTCTAACCCTAACCCTAACCTAACCCTAACCCTAACCCTAACAGTGTCGCTAAAACTAACTCTGACCCTTAACGTCTCTCTATCTTTAACTCTAACCCTCACCCTGTAACTAACCCTGTCCCTAAACCTAACCTTAACCATCAGCCAAAACCTAAACTTAACTATAACCCTAAAACTAAACCTAACCATGGCTCAAACCCGAAACGTGTACCTAACCCTAACCCTAACCTTAACCCTAACACTAAACCCGAAACCCTAACACTAACCCTAACCCTAAACCTAAACCCTAAACCCAAACCCTAACCCTAACGCTAACCCTAACCATAAACACTAAACCCTAACCCTAACACTAACCCTAATCCTAAACCTAAACCCTAAACCCTAACACTAACCCTAACTCTAAAACCTAAACCCTAACTCTAACCCTAACCCTAACGTTAACCCTAACCCTAACCCTAACCCTAACCCTAACACTCACCCTGTAACTAACCCTGTCCCTAAACCTAACTTTAACCATCAGGCAAAACCTAAACTTAACCATAACCCAAACACTAAACCTAAACATGTCTCAAACCCGAATCGTGTACCTAACACTAACCCTAAACTTAACCCTAACCCGAAACCCGAAACCCTAACCCTAACCCTAACCCTAAACCGTAAGCCCTAACTCTAACCCTAACCCTAACCCTAAAGCCTAAATCCTAACTCTAACCCTAACCCTAACCCTAACCCTAACCCTATCCCTAAACCCTAACCCTAAAATGTAAACACTAAACCTCCCCTATTCCTAACCCTAACCCTAACCCTAACCCTAAACCCTAACGTAACCTGATTCCTAACACTAACACTGTCGCTAAACCTAACTCTGACCCTTACCATCTCTCTAAACTTAACTCTAACCCTCACCCTGTCACTAAACCTGTCCCTAAAACTAACCTTAACCATCAGCCAAAACCAAAACTTAACTATAACACTACACTAAACCTAACCATTTCCCAAACCCTAATCCTGCCCCTAACCCTAACCCTAACCCTAACCATAACCCTAACCCTAAATCCTAAACCCTAACCCTAACCCTAACCCTAAACCCTAACTCTAACCCTAACCCTAACCTAACCCTAACCCTAACCCTAACACTGTCGCTAAACCTAACTCTGACTCTTACCGTCTCTCTATCTTTAACTCTCACCCTCACCCTGTAACTAACCCTGTCCCTAAACCTAACCTTAACCATCAGCCAAAACCTAAACTTAACTATAACCCTAACACTAAACCTAACCATGTATCAAATCCGAAACGTGTACCTAACCCTAACCCTAACCTTAACCCTAACACTAAACCCAAAACCCTAACACTAACCCTAACCCTAAACCTAAACCCTAAACCCAAACCCTAACCCTAACGCTAACCCTAACCATAAACACTAAACCCTAACCCTAACCCTAACCCTAACCCTAACCCTAAACCCTAAACCCTAACACTAACCCTAACCCTAAAGCCTAAACCCTAACTCTAACCCTAACCCTAACCCTAAACCCTAAACACTAACCTTAACCCTAACACTAAACCTAAACCGTAACCCTAACCCTAACCTTATCCCTAAAACCTAACCCTAACCCTAACCCTAACCCTAACCCTAACCCTAACCCTAAACCCTAACCTAACCTGATCCCTAAACCTAACACTGTCGCTAAACCTAACTCTGACCCTTACCGTCTCTCCAACCTTAACTCTAACCCTCACCCTGTCACTAACCCTGTCCCTAAACCTAAACTTAAGCATCAGACAAAACCTAAACTTAATATAACCCTAACAGTAAACCTAACCATGTCCCAAACCCTAATCCTGTCCCTAACCCTAACCCTAACCCTAACACTAACCCTAACCCTAAACCTAAACACTAAACCCAAAACCTAAACCTAACGCTAACCCTAACCATAAACACTAAACCCTCACCCTAACCCTAACCCTAAACCCTAATCCTAACACTAACCCTAACGCTAAAGCCTAAACCCTAACTCTAACCCTAACCCTAACACTAAACCCTAAACCCTAACCTTAACCCTAACCCTAAACCTAAACCGTAACCCTAACCCTAACCCTATCCCTAAAACCTACACCTAACCCTAATCCTAAACCTAACCTAACCCTAAACCTAACCCTAACACTGTCGCTAAACTTAACTCTGACACTTACCGTCTCTCTATCTTTAACTCTAACCCTCACCCTGTAACTAACCCTGTCCCAAAACCTAACCTTAACCATCAGCCAAAACCTAAACTTAACTATAACCCTAACACTAAACCTAACCATGTCTCAAACCCGAATCGTGTTCCTAACCCTAACCATAACCTTAACCCTAACACTAAACCCGAAACCCTAACACTAACCCTAACCCTAAACCTAAACCCTAAACACAAACCCTAACCCTAACGCTAACCCTAACCTTAAACACTAAACCCTAACCCTAACCCTAACCCTAACCCTAAACCCTAAACCCTAACACTATCCCTAACCCTAAAGCCTAAACCCTAACTCTAACCCTAACCCTAACCCTAAACCCTAAACCCTAACCTTAACCCTAACCCTAAACCTAAACCGTAACCCTAACCCTAACCCTATCCCTAAAACCTAACCCTAACCCTAACCCTAACACTAACCCTATCTCTAACCCTAACCCTAAACCTAACCCTATCCCTAAACGCTAACCCTAAAATGTAAACACTAACCCTCCCCTATTCCTAACCCTAACCCTAACGCTAACCCTAAACCCTAACCTAACCTGATTCTTAACCCTAACACTGTCGCTAAACCTAACTCTGACCCTTACCGTCTCTCCAACCTTAACTCTAGCCCTCACCCTGTCACTAACCCTGTCCCTAAACCTAAACTTAAGCATCAGACAAAACCTAAACTTAATATAACCCTAACAGTAAACCTAACCATGTCCCAAACCCTAATCCTGCCCCTAACCCTAACCCTAACCCTAACCATAACCCTAACCCTAAATCCTAAACCCTAACCCTAACCCTAAACCTAAACCCTAACTCTAACCCTAACCCTAACCTAACCCTAACAGTGTCGCTAAACCTAACTCTGACCCTTAACGTCTCTCTATCTTTAACACTAACCCTCACCCTGTAACTAACCCTGTCCCTAAACCTAATCTTAACCATCAGCCAAAACCTAAACCTAACTATAACCCTAACACTAAACCTAACCATGGCTCAAACCCGAAACGTGTACCTAACCCTAACCCTAACCTTAACCCTAACACTAAACCCGAAACCCTAACACTAACCCTAACCCTAAACCTAAACCCTAAACCCAAACCCTAACCCTAACGCTAACCCTAACCATAAACACTAAACCCTAACCCTAACCCTAACCCTAACCCTAACCCTAAACCCTAAACCCTAACACTAACCCAAACTCTAAAGCCTAAACCCTAACTCTAACCCTAACCCTAACCCTAAACCCTAAACCCTAACCTTAACCCTAACCCTGACACTAAACCGTAACCCTAACCCTAACCCTATCCCTAAAACCTAACTCTAACCCTAACCCTAACCCTAACCCTAACACTCACCCTGTAACTAACCCTGTCCCTAAACCTAAACTTAACCATCAGCCAAAACCTAAACTTAACCATAACCCTAACACTAAACCTAAACATGTCTCAAACCCGAATCGTGTACCTAACACTAAACCTAAACTTAACCCTAACCCGAAACCCGAAACCCTAACCCTAACCCTAACCCTAACCCTAAACTGTAAGCCCTAACTCTAACCCTAACCCTAACCCTAAAGCATAAATCCTAATTCTAACCCTAACCCTAACCCTAACCCTAACCCTAAACCCTAACGTAACCTGATTCCTAACACTAACACTGACGCTAAACCTAACTCTGACCCTTACCATCTCTCTAAACTTAACTCTAACCCTCACCCTGTCACTAACCCTGTCCCTAAACCTAAACTTAAGCATCAGACAAAACCTAAACTTAATATAACCCTAACAGTAAACCTAACCATGTCCCAAACCCTAATCCTGCCCCTAACCCTAACCCTAACCCTAACCATAACCCTAATCCTAAATCCTAAACCCTAACCCAAACCCTAACCCTAAACCCTAACTCTAACCCTAACCCTAACCCTAACAGTGTCGCTAAACCTAACTCTGACCCTTACCGTCTCTCTATCTTTAACTCTAACCCTCACCCTGTAACTAACCCTGTCCCGAAACCTAACCTTAACCATCAGCCAAAACCTAAACTTAACTATAACCCTAACACTAAACCTAACCATGTCTAAAACCCGAAACTTGTACCTAACCCTAACCCTAAACCCTAAACCCAAACCCTAACCCTAACGCTAACCCTAACCATAAACACTAATCCCTAACCCTAACCCTAACCCTAACCCTAAAGTCTAAACCCTAACTCTAACCCTAACCCTAACCCTAAACTATAAACCCTAACCTTAACCCTAACCCTAAACCTAAACCGTAACCCTAACCCTAACCCTATCCCTAAAACCTAACCCTAACCCTAACCCTAACCCTAACACTAACTCTAACACTAACCCTAACCCTAACCCTATCCCTAAACCCTAACCCTGAAATGTAAACACTAACCCTCCCCTATTCCTAACCCTAACCCTAACCTTAACCCTAACCCTAACCTAACCTGATCCCTAACCCTAACACTGTCGCTAAACCTAACTCTGACCCTTACCGTCACTCCAACCTTAACTCTAACCTTCAGCCTGTCACTAACCCTGTCCCTAAACCTAAACTTAAGCATCAGACAAAACCTAAACTTAATATAACCCTAACAGTAAACCTAACCATGTCCCAAACCCTAATCCTGTCCCTAACCCTAACCCTAACCCTAACCCTAACCCTAACCCTAAAGCCTAAATCCTAACTCTAACCGTAACCCAAACCCTAAACCCTAAACCCTAACCTGAACCCTAACCCTAAACCTAAACCGTAACCCTAACCCTAACCCTATCCCTAAAACCTAACCCTAACACTAACCCTAACCCTAACCCTAACTCTAACCCTAACCCTAACCCTAACCCTATCCCTAAACCCTAACCCTAAAATGTAAACACTAACCCTCCCCTATTCCTAACCCTAACCCTAACCCTAAACCCTAACCTAACCTGATCCCTAACCCTAACACTGTCGCAAAACCTAACTCTGACCCTTTCCGTCTCTCCAACCTTAACTCTAACCCTCACCCTGTCACTAACCCTGTCCCTAAACCTAAACTTAAGCATCAGACAAAACCTAAACTTAATATAACCCTAACAGTAAACCTAACCATGTCCCAAACCCTAATCCTGTCGCTAACCCTAACCATAACCCTAACCCTAACCCTAACACTAACCCTAACCCTAAACCTAAACACTAAACCCAAAACCTAAACCTAACGCTAACCTTAACCATAAACACTAAACCCTAACCCTAACCCTAACCCTAACCCTAACCCTAACCCTAACATTAAACCATAAACCCTAACCTTAACCCTAACCCTAAACCTAAACCGTAACCCTAACCCTAACCCTATCCATAAAACCTACACCTAACCCTAATCCTAAACCTAACCTAACCCTAAACCTAACCCTAACACTGTCGCTAAACCTAACTCTGACACTTACCGTCTCTCTATCTTTAACTCTAACCCTAACCCTGTAACTAACCCTGTCCCAAAACCTAACCTTAACCATCAGCCAAAACCTAAACTTAACTATAACCCTAACACTAAACCTAACCATGTCTCAAACCCGAATCGTGTTCCTAACCCTAATCATAACCTTAACCCTAACACTAAACCCGAAACCCTAACACTAACCCTAAACCTAAACCTAAACCCTAAACCCAAACCCTAACCCTAACGCTAACCCTAACCTTAAACACTAAACCCTAACCCTAACCCTAACCCTAACCCTAACCCTAAACACTAAACCCTAACACTATCCCTAACCCTAGAGCCTAAACCCTAACTTTAACCCTAACCCTAACCCTAAACCCTAAACCCTAACCTTAACACTAACCCTAAACCTAAACCGTAACCCTAACCCTAACCCTATCCCTAAAACCTAACCCTAACCCTAACCCTAAACCTAACCCTATCTCTAACCCTAACCCTAACTCTAACCCTATCCCTAAACGCTAACCCTAAAATGTAAACACTAACCCTCCCCTATTCCTAACCCTAACCCTAACGCTAACCCTAAACCCTAACCTAACCTGATCCCTAACCCTAACACTGTCGCTAAACCTAACTCTGACGCTTACCGTCTCTCCAACCTTAACTCTAGCCCTCACCCTGTCACTAACCCTGTCCCTAAACCTAAACTTAAGCATCAGACAAAACCTAAACTTAATATAACCCTAACAGTAAACCTAACCATGTCCCAAACCCTAATCCTGCCCCTAACCCTAACCCTAACCCTAACCATAACCCTATCCCTAAATCCTAAACCCTAACCCCAACCCTAAACCTAAACCCTAACTCTAACCCTAACCCTAACCTAACCCTAACCCTAACCCTAACAGTGTCGCTAAACGTAACTCTGACCCTTAACGTCTCTCTATCTTTAACTCTAACCCTCACCCTGTAACTAACCCTGTCCCTAAACCTAACCTTAACCATCAGCCAAAACCTAAACTTAACTATAACCCTAACACTAAACCTAACCATGGCTCAAACCCGAAACGTGTACCTAACCCTAAACCTAACCTTAACCATAACACTAAACCCAAAACCCTAACACTAACCATAACCCTAAACCTAAACCCTAAACCCAAACCCTAACCCTAACGCTAACCCTAACCATAAACACTAAACCCTAACCCTAACCCTAACCCTAACCCTAACCCTAAACCCTAACACTAACCCTAACCCTAAAGCCTAAACCCTAACTCTAACCCTAACCCTAACCCTAAACCCTAAACCCTAACCTTAACCCTAACCCTAAACCTAAACCGTAACCCTAACCCTAACCCTATCCCTAAAACCTAACCCTAACCCTAACCCTAACCCTAACCCTAACCCTAAACCCTAACCTAACCTGATCCCTAACCCTAAAACTGTCGCTAAACCTAACTCTGACCCTTACCGTCTCTCCAACCTTAACTCTAACCCTCACCCTGTCACTAACCCTGTCCCTAAACCTAAACTTAAGCATCAGACAAAACCTAAACTTAATATAACCCTAACAGTAAACCTAACCATGTCCCAAACCCTAATCCTGCCCCTAACCCTAACCCTAACCCTAACCATAACCCTAATCCTAAATCCTAAACCCTAACCCTAACCCTAACCCTAAACCCTAACTCTAACCCTAACCCTAACCGTAACACTGTCGCTAAACCTAACTCTGACCCTTACCGTCTCTCTATCTTTAACTCTAACCCTCACCCTGTAACTAACCCTGTCCCGAAACCTAACCTTAACCATCAGCCAAAACCTAAAATTAACTATAACCCTAACACTAAACCTAACCATGTCTAAAATCCGAAACGTGTACCTAACCCTAACCCTAAACCTAAACCCTAAACCCAAACCCTAACCCTAACGCTAACCCTAACCATAAACACTAATCCCTAACCCGAACCCTAACCCTAACCCTAACCCTAAACCCTAAACCCTAACACTAACCCTAACCCTAAGCCTAAACCCTAACTCTAACCCTAACCCTAACCCTAAACCCTAAGCTAACCTGATCCCTAACCATAACACTGTCGCTAAACCTAACTCTGACCCTTACCGTCTCTCCAACCTTAACTCTAACCCTCACCCTGTCACTAACCCTGTCCCTAAACCTAAACTTAAGCATCAGACAAAACCTAAACTTAATATAACCCTAACAGTAAACCTAACCATGTCCCAAACCCTAATCCTGCCCCTAACCCTAACCCTAACCCTAACCATAACCCTAATCCTAAATCCTAAACCCTAACCCAAACCCTAACCCTAAACCCTAACTCTAACCCTAACCCTAACCCTAACAGTGTCGCTAAACCTAACTCTGACCCTTACCGTCTCTCTATCTTTAACTCTAACCCTCACCCTGTAACTAACCCTGTCCCGAAACCTAACCTTAACCATCAGCCAAAACCTAAACTTAACTATAACCCTAACACTAAACCTAACCATGTCTAAAACCCGAAACTTGTACCTAACCCTAACCCTAAACCTAAACCCTAAACCCAAACCCTAACCCTAACGCTAACCCTAACCATAAACACTAATCCCTAACCCTAACCCTAACCCTAACCCTAACCCTAACCCTAAACCCTAAACCCTAACACTAACCCTAACCCTAAAGCCTAAATCCTAACTCTAACCCTAACCCTAACCCTAAACCATAAACCCTAACCTTAACCCTAACCCTAAACCTAAACCGTAACCCTAACCCTAACCCTATCCCTAAAACCTAACCCTAACCCTAACCCTAACCCTAACACTAACTCTAACACTAACCCTAACCCTAACCCTATCCCTAAACCCTAACCCTGAAATGTAAACACTAACCCTCCCCTATTCCTAACCCTAACCCTAACCTTAACCCTAAACCCTAACCTAACCTGATCCCTAACCCTAACACTGTCGCTAAACCTAACTCTGACCCTTACCGTCACTCCAACCTTAACTCTAACCTTCAGCCTGTCACTAACCCTGTCCCTAAACCTAAACTTAAGCATCAGACAAAACCTAAACTTAATATAACCCTAACAGTAAACCTAACCATGTCCCAAACCCTAATCCTGTCCCTAACCCTAACCCTAACCCTAACCCTAACCCTAACCCTAAAGCCTAAATCCTAACTCTAACCGTAACCCAAACCCTAAACCCTAAACCCTAACCTGAACCCTAACCCTAAACCTAAACCGTAACCCTAACCCTAACCCTATCCCTAAAACCTAACCCTAACACTAACCCTAACCCTAACCCTAACTCTAACCCTAACCCTAACCCTAACCCTATCCCTAAACCCTAACCCTAAAATGTAAACACTAACCCTCCCCTATTCCTAACCCTAACCCTAACCCTAAACCCTAACCTAACCTGATCCCTAACCCTAACACTGTTGCAAAACCTAACTCTGACCCTTACCGTCTCTCCAACCTTAACTCTAACCCTCACCCTGTCACTAACCCTGTCCCTAAACCTAAACTTAAGCATCAGACAAAACCTAAACTTAATATAACCCTAACAGTAAACCTAACCATGTCCCAAACCCTAATCCTGTCGCTAACCCTAACCATAACCCTAACCCTAACCCTAACACTAACCCTAACCCTAAACCTAAACACTAAACCCAAAACCTAAACCTAACGCTAACCTTAACCATAAACACTAAACCCTAACCCTAACCCTAACCCTAACCCTAACCCTAACCCTAACCCTAACCCTAACATTAAACCATAAACCCTAACCTTAACCCTAACCCTAAACCTAAACCGTAACCCTAACCCTAACCCTATCCATAAAACCTACACCTAACCCTAATCCTAAACCTAACCTAACCCTAAACCTAACCCTAACACTGTCGCTAAACCTAACTCTGACACTTACCGTCTCTCTATCTTTAACTCTAACCCTAACCCTGTAACTAACCCTGTCCCAAAACCTAACCTTAACCATCAGCCAAAACCTAAACTTAACTATAACCCTAACACTAAACCTAACCATGTCTCAAACCCGAATCGTGTTCCTAACCCTAATCATAACCTTAACCCTAACACTAAACCCGAAACCCTAACACTAACCCTAACCCTAAACCTAAACCCTAAACCCAAACCCTAACCCTAACGCTAACCCTAACCATAAACACTAAACCCTAACCCTAACCCTTACCCTAATCCTAACCCTAAACCCTAAACCCTAACACTAACCCTAACCCTAAAGCCTAAACCCTAACTCTAACCCTAACCCTAACCCTAAACCCTAAACCCTAACACTAACCCTAACCCTAAAGCCTAAACCCTAACTCTAACCCTAACCCTAACCCTAAACCCTAAACCCTAACCTTAACACTAACCCTAAACCTAAACCGTAACCCTAACCCTAACCCTATCCCTAAAACCTAACCCTAACCCTAACCCTAAACCTAACCCTATCTCTAACCCTAACCCTAACTCTAACCCTATCCCTAAACGCTAACCCTAAAATGTAAACACTAACCCTCCCCTATTCCTAACCCTAACCCTAACGCTAACCCTAAACCCTAACCTAACCTGATCCCTAACCCTAACACTGTCGCTAAACCTAACTCTGACGCTTACCGTCTCTCCAACCTTAACTCTAGCCCTCACCCTGTCACTAACCCTGTCCCTAAACCTAAACTTAAGCATCAGACAAAACCTAAACTTAATATAACCCTAACAGTAAACCTAACCATGTCCCAAACCCTAATCCTGCCCCTAACCCTAACCCTAACCCTAACCATAACCCTAACCCTAAATCCTAAACCCTAACCCCAACCCTAAACCTAAACCCTAACTCTAACCCTAACCCTAACCTAACCCTAACCCTAACCCTAACAGTGTCGCTAAACGTAACTCTGACCCTTAACGTCTCTCTATCTTTAACTCTAACCCTCACCCTGTAACTAACCCTGTCCCTAAACCTAACCTTAACCATCAGCCAAAACCTAAACTTAACTATAACCCTAACACTAAACCTAACCATGGCTCAAACCCGAAACGTGTACCTAACCCTAACCCTAAACTTAACCCTAACACTAAACCCGAAACCCTAACACTAACCCTAACCCTAAACCTAAACCCTAAACCCAAACCCTAACCCTAACGCTAACCCTAACCATAAACACTAAACCCTAACCCTAACCCTTACCCTAATCCTAACCCTAAACCCTAAACCCTAACACTAACCCTAACCCTAAAGCCTAAACCCTAACTCTAACCCTAACCCTAACCCTAAACCCTAAACCCTAACCTTAACCCTAACCCTAACACTAAACCGTAACCCTAACCCTAACCCTATCCCTAAAACCTAACCCTAACCCTAACCCTAACCCTAACCCTAACCCTAAACCCTAAACCCTAACACTAACCCTAACCCTAAAGCCTAAACCCTAACTCTAACCCTAACCCTAATCCTAAACCCTAACCCTAACTCTAAACCTAACCCTAACCCTAACCCTAACCCTAACCCTATCCTTAAAACCTAACCCTAACCCTAACCCTAACTCTAAACCTAACCCTAACCCTAACCCTATCCCTAAACCCTAACCCTAAAATGTAAACACTAACCCTCCCCTATTCCTAACCCTAACCCTAACCCTAACCCTAAACCCTAACCTAACCTGATCCCTAACCCTAACACTGTCGCTAAACCTAACTCTGACCCTTACCGTCTCTCCAACCTTAACTCTAACCCTCACCCTGTCACTAACCCTGTCCCTAAACCTAAACTTAAGCATCAGACAAAACCTAAACTTAATATAACCCTAACAGTAAACCTAACCATGTCCCAAACCGTAATCCTGTCCCTAACCCTAAACCTAACGCTAACCCTAACCCTAACCCTAACCCTAAACCCTAAATCCTAACCTTAACCCTAACCATAAACCTAAACCGTAACCCTAACACTAACCCTATCCCTAAAACCTAACCCTAACCCTAACCCTAACCCTAACACTAACCCTAACCTTAACCCTAACACTAAACCCGAAACCCTAACACTAACCCTAACCCTAAACCTAAACCCTAAACCGAAACCCTAACCCTAATGCTAACCGTAACCATAAACACTAAATCCTAACCCTAACCCTAACCCTAACCCTAACCCTAAACCCTAAACCCTAACACTAACACTAACCCTAAAGCCTAAACCTTAACTCTAACCCTAACCCTAACCCTAAACCCTAAACCCTAACCTTAACCCTAACCCTAAACCTAAACCGTAATCCTAACCCTAACCCTAACCCTAACCCTAACCGTAACCCTAACTCTAACCCTAACCCTAACCCTAACCCTATCCCTAAACCCTAACCCTAAAATGTAAACACTTACCCTCCCCTATTCCTAACCCTAACCCTAACCCTAACCCTAAACCCTAACCTAACCTGCTCCCTAACCCTAACACTGTCGCTAAACCTAACTCTGACCCTTACCGTGTCTCCAACCTTAACTCTAACCCTCACCCTGTCACTAACCCTGTCCCTAAACCTAAACTTAATCATCAGACAAAACCTAAACTTAATATAACCCTAACAGTAAACCTAACCATGTCCCAAACCCTAATCCTGTCCCTAACCCTAACCCTAACCCTAACCCTAACCCTAAAGCCTAAATCCTAACTCTAACCGTAACCCAAACCCTAAACCCTAAACCCTAACCTGAACCCTAACCCTAAACCTAAACCGTAACCCTAACCCTAACCCTATCCCTAAAACCTAACCCTAACACTAACCCTAACCCTAACCCTAACTCTAACCCTAACCCTAACCCTAACCCTATCCCTAAACCCTAACCCTAAAATGTAAACACTAACCCTCCCCTATTCCTAACCCTAACCCTAACCCTAAACCCTAACCTAACCTGATCCCTAACCCTAACACTGTCGCAAAACCTAACTCTGACCCTTACCGTCTCTCCAACCTTAACTCTAACCCTCACCCTGTCACTAACCCTGTCCCTAAACCTAAACTTAAGCATCAGACAAAACCTAAACTTAATATAACCCTAACAGTAAACCTAACCATGTCCCAAACCCTAATCCTGTCGCTAACCCTAACCATAACCCTAACCCTAACCCTAACACTAACCCTAACCCTAAACCTAAACACTAAACCCAAAACCTAAACCTAACGCTAACCTTAACCATAAACACTAAACCCTAACCCTAACCCTAACCCTAACCCTAACCCTAACCCTAACCCTAACCCTAACCCTAACATTAAACCATAAACCCTAACCTTAACCCTAACCCTAAACCTAAACCGTAACCCTAACCCTAACCATATCCATAAAACCTACACCTAACCCTAATCCTAAACCTAACCTAACCCTAAACCTAACCCTAACACTGTCGCTAAACCTAACTCTGACACTTACCGTCTCTCTATCTTTAACTCTAACCCTAACCCTGTAACTAACCCTGTCCCAAAACCTAACCTTAACCATCAGCCAAAACCTAAACTTAACTATAACCCTAACACTAAACCTAACCATGTCTCAAACCCGAATCGTGTTCCTAACCCTAATCATAACCTTAACCCT
>JAVKSA010000033.1:272500-290000 GCA_031876335.1 Hipposideros larvatus | reverse complement strand
CTAACCCTAAACATAACCTTAACACTAACACTAAACCTGAAACCCTAACACTAACCCTAACCCTAAACCTAAACCCTAAACCCAAACCCTAAACCTAACGCTAACCCTAACCTTAAACACTAAACCCTAACCCTAACCCTAACCCTAACCCTAACCCTAAACCCTAAACCCTAACACTATCCCTAACCCTAAAGCCTAAACCCTAACTCTAAGTCTAACTCTAACCCTAAACCCTAAACCCTAACCTTAACCCTAACCCGAAACCTAAACCGTAACCCTAACCCTAACCCTATCCCTAAAACCTAACCCTAACCCTAACCCTAACCCTAACCCTAACCCTAACACTCACCCTGTAACTAACCCTGTCCCTAAACCTAACATTAACCATCAGCCAAAACCTAAACTTAACCATAACCCTAACACTAAACCTAAACATGTCTCAAACCCGAATCGTGTACCTTACACTAACCCTAAACTTAACCCTAACCCGAAACCCGAAACCCTAACCCAAACCCTAACCCTAACCCTAAATCTTAACCCCTAACTCTAACACTAAACCTAACCCTAAAGCCTAAATCCTAACTCTAACCCTAACCCTAACCCTAACCCTAACCCTATCCCTAAACCCTAACCCTAAAATGTAAACACTAACCCTCCCCTATTCCTAACCCTAACCCTAAACCTAACCCTAAACCCTAACCTAATCTGATTCCTAACACTAACACTGTCGCTAAACCTAACTCTGACCCTTACCGTCTCTCTAAACTTAACTCTAACCCTCACCCTGTCACTAAACCTGTCCCTAAAACTAACCTTAACCATCAGCCAAAACCAAAACTTAACTATAACCCTACACTAAACCTAACCATTTCCCAAACTGTAATCCTGACCCTAACCCTAACCCTAACACTAACCATAACCCTAACCCTAAATCCTAAACCCTAACCCTAACCCTAAACCCTAACTCTAACCCTAAACCTAACCTAACCCTAATCCTAACCCTAACACTGTCGCTAAACCTAACTCTGACTCTTACCGTCTCTCTATCTTTAACTCTCACCCTCACCCTGTAACTAACCCTGTCCCTAAACCTAACCTTAACCATCAGCCAAAACCTAAACTTAACCCTAACCCTAACCCTAACCCTAACCCTAACCCTAACCCTAACCTTAACCTAACACTAAACCCAAAACCCTAACCCTAACCCTAACCCTAACCCTAAAGCCTAAACCCTAACTCTAACCGTAACCCTAACCCTAAACCCTAAACCCTAACCTGAACCATAACCCTAAACCTAAACCGTAACCCTAACCCTAACCCTATCCCTAAAACCTAACCCTAACCTTAACCCTAACCCTAACCCTAACCCTAACTCTAACCCTAACCCTAACCCTAACCCTATCCCTAAACCTTAACCCTAAAATGTAAACACTAACCCTCCCCTATTCCTAACCCTAACCCTAACCCTAACCCTAAACCCTAACCTAACCTGATCCCTAACCCTAACACTGTCGCTAAACCTAACTCTGACCCTTACCGTCTCTCCAACCTTAACTCTAACCCTCACCCTGTCACTAACCCTGTCCCTAAACCTAAACTTAAGCATCAGACAAAACCTAAACTTAATATAGTCCTAACAGTAAACCTAACCATGTCCCAAACCGTAATCCTGTCCCTAACCCTAACCCTAACCCTAACACTAACCCTAACCATAAACCTAAACACTAAACCCAAAACCTAACCCTAACCCTAACCCTAACCCTAAACCCTAAATCCTAACACTAACCCTAACCCTAAAGCCTAAACCCTAACTCTAACCGTAACCCTAACCCTAAACCCTAAACCCTAACCTGAACCATAACCCTAAACCTAAACCGTAACCCTAACCCTAACCCTATCCCTAAAACCTACACCTAACCCTAATCCTAAACCTAACCTAACCCTAACCCTAACCCTAACACTGTCGCTAAACCTAACTCTGACACTTACCGTCTCTCTATCTTTAACTCTAACCCTCACCCTGTAACTAACCCTGTCCCAAAACCTAACCTTAACCATCAGCCAAAACCTAAACTTAACTATAACCCTAACACTAAACCTAACCATGTCTCAAACCCGAATCGTGTTCCTAACCCTAACCATAACCTTAACCCTAACACTAAACCCGAAACCCTAACACTAACCCTAACCCTAAACCTAAACCCTAAACCCAAACCCTAACCCTAACGCTAACCCTAACCTTAAACACTAAACCCTAACCCTAACCCTAACCCTAACCCTAACCCTAAACCCTAAACCCTAACACTATCCCTAAACCTAAAGCCTAAACCCTAACTCTAACCCTAACCCTAACCCTAAACCCTAAACCCTAACCTTAACCCTAACCCTAAACCTAAACCGTAACCCTAACCCTAACCCTATCCCTAAAACCTAACCCTAACCCTAACCCTAACCCTAAACCCTAACCTAACCTGATCCCTAACACTAACACTGTCGCTAAACCTAACTCTGACCCTTACCGTCTCTCCAACCTTAACTCTAACCCTCACCCTGTCACTAACCCTGTCCCTAAACCTAAACTTAAGCATCAGACAAAACCTAAACTTAATATAGCCCTAACAGTAAACCTAACCATGTCCCAAACCCTAATCCTGTCCCTAACCCTAACCCTAACCCTAACACTAACCCTAACCATAAACATAAACACTAAACCCAAAACCTAACCCTAACCCTAACCCTAACCCTAAACCCTAAATCCTAACACTAACCCTAACCCTAAAGCCTAAACCCTAACTCTAACTCTAACCCTAACACTAAACCCTAAACCCTAACCTTAACCCTAACCCTAAACCTAAACCGTAACCCTAACCCTAACCCTATCCCTAAAACCTACACCTAACCCTAATCCTAAACCTAACCTAACCCTAACACTGTCGCTAAACCTAACTCTGACACTTACCGTCTCTCCAACCTTAACTCTAACCCTCACCCTGTCACTAACCCTGTCCCTAAACCTAAACTTAAGCATCAGACAAAACCTAAACTTAATATAACCCTAACAGTAAAACTAACCATGTCCCAAACCGTAATCCTGCCCCTAACCATAACCCTAACCCTAACCATAACCATAACCCTAAATCCTAAACCCTAACCCTAACCCTAAACCTAAACCCTAACTCTAACCCTAACCCTAACCTAACCCTAACCCTAACCCTAACAGTGTCGCTAAACCTAACTCTGACCCTTAACGTCTCTCTATCTTTAACTCTAACCCTCACCCTGTAACTAACCCTGTCCCTAAACCTAACCTTAACCATCAGCCAAAACCTAAACTTAACTATAACCCTAACACTAAAACTAACCATGGCTCAAACCCGAAACGTGTACCTAACCCTAACCCTAACCTTAACCCTAACACTAAACCCGAAACCCTAACACTAACCCTAACCCTAAACCTAAACCCTAAACCCAAACCCTAACCCTAACGCTAACCCTAACCATAAACACTAAACCCTAACCCTAACCCTAACCCTAATCCTAACCCTAAACCCTAAACCCTAACACTAACCCTAACCCTAAACCCTAAACCCTAACCTTAACCCTAACCCTAACACTAAACCGTAACCCTAACCCTAACCCTATCCCTAAAACCTAACCCTAACCCTAACCCTAACCCTAACACTCACCCTGTAACTAACCCTGTCCCTAAACCTAACCTTAACCATCAGCCAAAACCTAAACTTAACCATAACCCTAACACTAAACCTAAACATGTCTCAAACCCGAATCGTGTACCTAACACTAACCCTAAACTTAACCCTACCCCGAAACCCGAAACCCTAACCCTAACCCTAACCCTAACCCTAAACCGTAAGCCCTAACTCTAACCCTAACCCTAACCCTAAAGCCTAAATCCTAACTCTAACCCTAACCCTAACCCTAACCGTAACCCTATCCCTAAACCCTAACCCTAAAATGTAAACACTAAACCTCCCCTATTCCTAACCCTAACCCTAACCCTAACCCTAAACCCTAACGTAACCTGATTCCTAACACTAACACTGTCGTTAAACCTAACTCTGACCCTTACCATCTCTCTAAACTTAACTCTAACCCTCACCCTGTCACTAAACCTGTCCCTAAAACTAACCTTAACCATCAGCCAAAACCAAAACTTAACTATAACCCTACACTAAACCTAACCATTTCCCAAACCCTAATCCTGCCCCTAACCCTAACCCTAACCCTAACCATAACCCTAACCCTAAATCCTAAACCCTAACCCTAACCCTAACCCTAAACCCTAACTCTAACCATAACCCTAACCTAACCCCAACCCTAACCCTATCACTGTCGCTAAACCTAACTCTGACTCTTACCGTCTCTCTATCTTTAACTCTCACCCTCACCCTGTAACTAACCCTGTCCCTAAACCTAACCTTAACCATCAGCCAAAACCTAAACTTAACTATAACCCTAACACTAAACCTAACCATGTCTCAAACCCGAAACGTGTACCTAACCCTAAACCTAACCTTAACCCTAACACTAAACCCAAAACCCTAACACTAACCCTAACCCTAAACCTAAACCCTAAACCCAAAACCTAACCCTAACGCTAACCCTAACCATAAACACTAAACCCTAACCCTAACCCTAACCCTAACCCTAACCCTAAACCCTAAACCCAAACACTATCCCTAACCCTAAAGCCTAAACCCTAACTCTAACCCGAACCCTAACCCTAAACCCTAAACCCTAACCTTAAACCTAACCCTAAATCTAAACCGTAACCCTAACTCTAACCCTATCCCTAAAACCTAACCCTAACCCTAACCCTAACCCTAACCCTAACTCTATCTCTAACCCTAACCCTAACCCTAACCCTATCCCTAAACGCTATCCCTAAAATGTAAACACTAACCCTCCCCTATTCCTAACCCTAACCCTAACGCTAACCCTAAACCATAACCTAACCTGATCCCTAACCCTAACACTGTCGCTAAACCTAACTCTGACCCTTACCGTCTCTCCAACCTTAACTCTAACCCTCGCCCTGTCACTAACCCTGTCCGTAAACCTAAACTTAAGCATCAGACAAAACCTAAACTTAATATAACCCTAACAGTAAACCTAACCATGTCCCAAACCCTAATCCTGCCCCTAACCCTAACGCTAACCCTAACCATAACCCTAACCCTAAATCCTAAACCCTAACACTAACCCTAAACCTAAACCCTAACTCTAACCCTAACCCTAACCTAACCCTAACCCTAACCCTAACAGTGTCGCTAAACCTAACTCTGACCCTTAACGTCTCTCTATCTTTAACTCTAACCCTCACCCTGTAACTAACCCTGTCCCTAAACCTAACCTTAACCATCAGCCAAAACCTAAACTTAACTATAACCCTAACACTAAACCTAACCATGGCTCAAACCCGAAACGTGTACCTAACCCTAACCCTAACCTTAACCCTAACACTAAACCCGAAACCCTAACACTAACCCTAACCCTAAACCTAAACCCTAAACCCAAACCCTAACCCTAACGCTAACCCTAACCATAAACACTAAACCCTAACCCTAACCCTAACCCTAATCCTAACCCTAAACCCTAAACCCTAACACTAACCCTAACCCTAAACCCTAAACCCTAACCTTAACCCTAACCCTAACACTAAACCGTAACCCTAACCCTAACCCTATCCCTAAAACCTAACCCTAACCCTAACCCTACCCCTAACCCTATCTCTAACCCTAACCCTAACCCTAACCCTATCCCTAAACGCTAACCCTAAAATGTAAACACTAACCCTCCCCTATTCCTAACCCTAACCCTAACGCTAACCCTAAACCCTAACCTAACCTGATCCCTAACCCTAACACTGTCGCTAAACCTAACTCTGACGCTTACCGTCTCTCCAACCTTAACTCTAGCCCTCACCCTGTCACTAACCCTGTCCCTAAACCTAAACTTAAGCATCAGACAAAACCTAAACTTAATATAACACTAACAGTAAACCTAACCATGTCCCAAACCCTAATCCTGCCCCTAACCCTAACCCTAACCCTAACCATAACCCTAACCCTAAATCCTAAACCCTAACCCTAACCCTAAACCTAAACCCTAACTCTAACCCTAACCCTAACCTAACCCTAACCCTAACCCTAACAGTGTCGCTAAAACTAACTCTGACCCTTAACGTCTCTCTATCTTTAACTCTAACCCTCACCCTGTAACTAACCCTGTCCCTAAACCTAACCTTAACCATCAGCCAAAACCTAAACTTAACTATAACCCTAAAACTAAACCTAACCATGGCTCAAACCCGAAACGTGTACCTAACCCTAACCCTAACCTTAACCCTAACACTAAACCCGAAACCCTAACACTAACCCTAACCCTAAACCTAAACCCTAAACCCAAACCCTAACCCTAACGCTAACCCTAACCATAAACACTAAACCCTAACCCTAACACTAACCCTAATCCTAAACCTAAACCCTAAACCCAAACACTAACCCTAACTCTAAAACCTAAACCCTAACTCTAACCCTAACCCTAACGTTAACCCTAACCCTAACCCTAACCCTAACCCTAACACTCACCCTGTAACTAACCCTGTCCCTAAACCTAACTTTAACCATCAGGCAAAACCTAAACTTAACCATAACCCAAACACTAAACCTAAACATGTCTCAAACCCGAATCGTGTACCTAACACTAACCCTAAACTTAACCCTAACCCAAAACCCGAAACCCTAACCCTAACCCTAACCCTAAACCGTAAGCCCTAACTCTAACCCTAACCCTAACCCTAAAGCCTAAATCCTAACTCTAACCCTAACCCTAACCCTAACCCTAACCCTATCCCTAAACCCTAACCCTAAAATGTAAACACTAAACCTCCCCTATTCCTAACCCTAACCCTAACCCTAACCCTAAACCCTAACGTAACCTGATTCCTAACACTAACACTGTCGCTAAACCTAACTCTGACCCTTACCATCTCTCTAAACTTAACTCTAACCCTCACCCTGTCACTAAACCTGTCCCTAAAACTAACCTTAACCATCAGCCAAAACCAAAACTTAACTATAACACTACACTAAACCTAACCATTTCCCAAACCCTAATCCTGCCCCTAACCTTAACCCTAACCCTAACCATAACCCTAACCCTAAATCCTAAACCCTAACCCTAACCCTAACCCTAAACCCTAACTCTAACCCTAACCCTAACCTAACCCTAACCCTAACCCTAACACTGTCGCTAAACCTAACTCTGACTCTTACCGTCTCTCTATCTTTAACTCTCACCCTCACCCTGTAACTAACCCTGTCCCTAAACCTAACCTTAACCATCAGCCAAAACCTAAACTTAACTATAACCCTAACACTAAACCTAACCATGTATCAAATCCGAAACGTGTACCTAACCCTAACCCTAACCTTAACCCTAACACTAAACCCAAAACCCTAACACTAACCCTAACCCTAAACCTAAACCCTAAACCCAAACCCTAACCCTAACGCTAACCCTAACCATAAACACTAAACCCTAACCCTAACCCTAACCCTAACCCTAACCCTAAACCCTAAACCCTAACACTAACCCTAACCCTAAAGCCTAAACCCTAACTCTAACCCTAACCCTAACCCTAAACCCTAAACACTAACCTTAACCCTAACACTAAACCTAAACCGTAACCCTAACCCTAACCTTATCCCTAAAACCTAACCCTAACCCTAACCCTAACCCTAACCCTAACCCTAACCCTAAACCCTAACCTAACCTGATCCCTAAACCTAACACTGTCGCTAAACCTAACTCTGACCCTTACCGTCTCTCCAACCTTAACTCTAACCCTCACCCTGTCACTAACCCTGTCCCTAAACCTAAACTTAAGCATCAGACAAAACCTAAACTTAATATAACCCTAACAGTAAACCTAACCATGTCCCAAACCCTAATCCTGTCCCTAACCCTAACCCTAACCCTAACACTAACCCTAACCCTAAACCTAAACACTAAACCCAAAACCTAAACCTAACGCTAACCCTAACCATAAACACTAAACCCTCACCCTAACCCTAACCCTAAACCCTAATCCTAACACTAACCCTAACGCTAAAGCCTAAACCCTAACTCTAACCCTAACCCTAACACTAAACCCTAAACCCTAACCTTAACCCTAACCCTAAACCTAAACCGTAACCCTAACCCTAACCCTATCCCTAAAACCTACACCTAACCCTAATCCTAAACCTAACCTAACCCTAAACCTAACCCTAACACTGTCGCTAAACTTAACTCTGACACTTACCGTCTCTCTATCTTTAACTCTAACCCTCACCCTGTAACTAACCCTGTCCCAAAACCTAACCTTAACCATCAGCCAAAACCTAAACTTAACTATAACCCTAACACTAAACCTAACCATGTCTCAAACCCGAATCGTGTTCCTAACCCTAACCATAACCTTAACCCTAACACTAAACCCGAAACCCTAACACTAACCCTAACCCTAAACCTAAACCCTAAACACAAACCCTAACCCTAACGCAAACCCTAACCTTAAACACTAAACCCTAACCCTAACCCTAACCCTAACCCTAAACCCTAAACCCTAACACTATCCCTAACCCTAAAGCCTAAACCCTAACTCTAACCCTAACCCTAACCCTAAACCCTAAACCCTAACCTTAACCCTAACCCTAAACCTAAACCGTAACCCTAACCCTAACCCTATCCCTAAAACCTAACCCTAACCCTAACCCTAACACTAACCCTATCTCTAACCCTAACCCTAAACCTAACCCTATCCCTAAACGCTAACCCTAAAATGTAAACACTAACCCTCCCCTATTCCTAACCCTAACCCTAACGCTAACCCTAAACCCTAACCTAACCTGATCCCTAACCCTAACACTGTCGCTAAACCTAACTCTGACCCTTACCGTCTCTCCAACCTTAACTCTAGCCCTCACCCTGTCACTAACCCTGTCCCTAAACCTAAACTTAAGCATCAGACAAAACCTAAACTTAATATAACCCTAACAGTAAACCTAACCATGTCCCAAACCCTAATCCTGCCCCTAACCCTAACCCTAACCCTAACCATAACCCTAACCCTAAATCCTAAACCCTAACCCTAACCCTAAACCTAAACCCTAACTCTAACCCTAACCCTAACCTAACCCTAACAGTGTCGCTAAACCTAACTCTGACCCTTAACGTCTCTCTATCTTTAACACTAACCCTCACCCTGTAACTAACCCTGTCCCTAAACCTAATCTTAACCATCAGCCAAAACCTAAACCTAACTATAACCCTAACACTAAACCTAACCATGGCTCAAACCCGAAACGTGTACCTAACCCTAACCCTAACCTTAACCCTAACACTAAACCCGAAACCCTAACACTAACCCTAACCCTAAACCTAAACCCTAAACCCAAACCCTAACCCTAACGCTAACCCTAACCATAAACACTAAACCCTAACCCTAACCCTAACCCTAACCCTAACCCTAAACCCTAAACCCTAACACTAACCCAAACTCTAAAGCCTAAACCCTAACTCTAACCCTAACCCTAACCCTAAACCCTAAACCCTAACCTTAACCCTAACCCTGACACTAAACCGTAACCCTAACCCTAACCCTATCCCTAAAACCTAACCCTAACCCTAACCCTAACCCTAACCCTAACACTCACCCTGTAACTAACCCTGTCCCTAAACCTAAACTTAACCATCAGCCAAAACCTAAACTTAACCATAACCCTAACACTAAACCTAAACATGTCTCAAACCCGAATCGTGTACCTAACACTAAACCTAAACTTAACCCTAACCCGAAACCCGAAACCCTAACCCTAACCCTAACCCTAACCCTAAACTGTAAGCCCTAACTCTAACCCTAACCCTAACCCTAAAGCCTAAATCCTAATTCTAACCCTAACCCTAACCCTAACCCTAACCCTAAACCCTAACGTAACCTGATTCCTAACACTAACACTGACGCTAAACCTAACTCTGACCCTTACCATCTCTCTAAACTTAACTCTAACCCTCACCCTGTCACTAAACCTGTCCCTAAAACTAACCTTAACCATCAGCCAAAACCAAAATTTACCTATAACCCTACACTAAACCTAACCATTTCCCAAACCCTAATCCTGCCCCTAACCCTAACCCTAACCCTAACCATAACCTTAACCCTAAATCCTAAACCCTAACCCTAACCCTAACACTAAACCCTAATTCTCACCCTAACCCTAACCTAACCCTAACCCTAACCCTAACACTGTCGCTAAACCTAACTCTGAACCTTACCGTCTCTCTATCTTTAACTCTCACCCTCACCCTGTAACTAACCCTGTCCCTAAACCTAACCTTAACAATCAGCCAAAACCTAAACTTAACTATAACCCTAACACTAAACCTAACCATGTCTCAAACCCGAAACGTGTACCTAACCCTAAACCTAACCTTAACCATAACACTAAACCCAAAACCCTAACACTAACCATAACCCTAAACCTAAACCCTAAACCCAAACCCTAACCCTAACGCTAACCCTACCCATAAACACTAAACCCTAACCCTAACCCTAACCCTAACCCTAACCCTAAACCCTAAACCCTAACACTAACCCTAACCCTAAAGCCTAAACCCTAACTCTAACCCTAACCCTAACCCTAAACCCTAAACCCTAACCTTAACCCTAACCCTAAACCTAAACCGTAACCCTAACCCTAACCCTATCCCTAAAACCTAACCCTAACCCTAACCCTAACCCTAACCCTAACCCTAAACCCTAACCTAACCTGATCCCTAACCCTAACACTGTCGCTAAACCTAACTCTGACCCTTACCGTCTCTCCAACCTTAACTCTAACCCTCACCCTGTCACTAACCCTGTCCCTAAACCTAAACTTAAGCATCAGACAAAACCTAAACTTAATATAACCCTAACAGTAAACCTAACCATGTCCCAAACCCTAATCCTGCCCCTAACCCTAACCCTAACCCTAACCATAACCCTAATCCTAAATCCTAAACCCTAACCCTAACCCTAACCCTAAACCCTAACTCTAACCCTAACCCTAACCGTAACACTGTCGCTAAACCTAACTCTGACCCTTACCGTCTCTCTATCTTTAACTCTAACCCTCACCCTGTAACTAACCCTGTCCCGAAACCTAACCTTAACCATCAGCCAAAACCTAAAATTAACTATAACCCTAACACTAAACCTAACCATGTCTAAAATCCGAAACGTGTACCTAACCCTAACCCTAAACCTAAACCCTAAACCCAAACCCTAACCCTAACGCTAACCCTAACCATAAACACTAATCCCTAACCCTAACCCTAACCCTAACCTTAACCCTAAACCCTAAACCCTAACACTAACCCTAACCCTAAGCCTAAACCCTAACTCTAACCCTAACCCTAACCCTAAACCCTAAGCTAACCTGATCCCTAACCCTAACACTGTCGCTAAACCTAACTCTGACCCTTACCGTCTCTCCAACCTTAACTCTAACCCTCACCCTGTCACTAACCCTGTCCCTAAACCTAAACTTAAGCATCAGACAAAACCTAAACTTAATATAACCCTAACAGTAAACCTAACCATGTCCCAAACCCTAATCCTGCCCCTAACCCTAACCCTAACCCTAACCATAACCCTAATCCTAAATCCTAAACCCTAACCCAAACCCTAACCCTAAACCCTAACTCTAACCCTAACCCTAACCCTAACAGTGTCGCTAAACCTAACTCTGACCCTTACCGTCTCTCTATCTTTAACTCTAACCCTCACCCTGTAACTAACCCTGTCCCGAAACCTAACCTTAACCATCAGCCAAAACCTAAACTTAACTATAACCCTAACACTAAACCTAACCATGTCTAAAACCCGAAACTTGTACCTAACCCTAACCCTAAACCTAAACCCTAAACCCAAACCCTAACCCTAACGCTAACCCTAACCATAAACACTAATCCCTAACCCTAACCCTAACCCTAACCCTAACCCTAACCCTAAACCCTAAACCCTAACACTAACCCTAACCCTAAAGCCTAAACCCTAACTCTAACCCTAACCCTAACCCTAAACCATAAACCCTAACCTTAACCCTAACCCTAAACCTAAACCGTAACCCTAACCCTAACCCTATCCCTAAAACCTAACCCTAACCCTAACCCTAACCCTAACACTAACTCTAACACTAACCCTAACCCTAACCCTATCCCTAAACCCTAACCCTGAAATGTAAACACTAACCCTCCCCTATTCCTAACCCTAACCCTAACCTTAACCCTAAACCCTAACCTAACCTGATCCCTAACCCTAAAACTGTCGCTAAACCTAACTCTGACCCTTACCGTCACTCCAACCTTAACTCTAACCTTCAGCCTGTCACTAACCCTGTCCCTAAACCTAAACTTAAGCATCAGACAAAACCTAAACTTAATATAACCCTAACAGTAAACCTAACCATGTCCCAAACCCTAATCCTGTCCCTAACCCTAACCCTAACCCTAACCCTAACCCTAACCCTAAAGCCTAAATCCTAACTCTAACCGTAACCCAAACCCTAAACCCTAAACCCTAACCTGAACCCTAACCCTAAACCTAAACCGTAACCCTAACCCTAACCCTATCCCTAAAACCTAACCCTAACACTAACCCTAACCCTAACCCTAACTCTAACCCTAACCCTAACCCTAACCCTATCCCTAAACCCTAACCCTAAAATGTAAACACTAACCCTCCCCTATTCCTAACCCTAACCCTAACCCTAAACCCTAACCTAACCTGATCCCTAACCCTAACACTGTCGCAAAACCTAACTCTGACCCTTACCGTCTCTCCAACCTTAACTCTAACCCTCACCCTGTCACTAACCCTGTCCCTAAACCTAAACTTAAGCATCAGACAAAACCTAAACTTAATATAACCCTAACAGTAAACCTAACCATGTCCCAAACCCTAATCCTGTCGCTAACCCTAACCATAACCCTAACCCTAACCCTAACCCTAACCCTAACCCTAAACCTAAACACTAAACCCAAAACCTAAACCTAACGCTAACCTTAACCATAAACACTAAACCCTAACCCTAACCCTAACCCTAACCCTAACCCTAACCCTAACATTAAACCATAAACCCTAACCTTAACCCTAACCCTAAACCTAAACCGTAACCCTAACCCTAACCCTATCCATAAAACCTACACCTAACCCTAATCCTAAACCTAACCTAACCCTAAACCTAACCCTAACACTGTCGCTAAACCTAACTCTGACACTTACCGTCTCTCTATCTTTAACTCTAACCCTAACCCTGTAACTAACCCTGTCCCAAAACCTAACCTTAACCATCAGCCAAAACCTAAACTTAACTATAACCCTAACACTAAACCTAACCATGTCTCAAACCCGAATCGTGTTCCTAACCCTAATCATAACCTTAACCCTAACACTAAACCCTAACCCTAACCCTAACCCTAAACCTAACCCTAAACACTAAACCCTAACACTATCCCTAACCCTAGAGCCTAAACCCTAACTTTAACCCTAACCCTAACCCTAAACCCTAAACCCTAACCTTAACACTAACCCTAAACCTAAACCGTAACCCTAACCCTAACCCTATCCCTAAAACCTAACCCTAACCCTAACCCTAAACCTAACCCTATCTCTAACCCTAACCCTAACTCTAACCCTATCCCTAAACGCTAACCCTAAAATGTAAACACTAACCCTCCCCTATTCCTAACCCTAACCCTAACGCTAACCCTAAACCCTAACCTAACCTGATCCCTAACCCTAACACTGTCGCTAAACCTAACTCTGACGCTTACCGTCTCTCCAACCTTAACTCTAGCCCTCACCCTGTCACTAACCCTGTCCCTAAACCTAAACTTAAGCATCAGACAAAACCTAAACTTAATATAACCCTAACAGTAAACCTAACCATGTCCCAAACCCTAATCCTGTCCCTAACCCTAAACCTAACGCTAACCCTAACCCTAACCCTAACCCTAAACCCTAAATCCTAACCTTAACCCTAACCATAAACCTAAACCGTAACCCTAACACTAACCCTATCCCTAAAACCTAACCCTAACCCTAACCCTAACCCTAACACTAACCCTAACCTTAACCCTAACACTAAACCCGAAACCCTAACACTAACCCTAACCCTAAACCTAAACCCTAAACCGAAACCCTAACCCTAATGCTAACCGTAACCATAAACACTAAACCCTAACCCTAACCCTAACCCTAACCCTAACCCTAAACCCTAAACCCTAACACTAACACTAACCCTAAAGCCTAAACCTTAACTCTAACCCTAACCCTAACCCTAAACCCTAAACCCTAACCTTAACCCTAACCCTAAACCTAAACCGTAATCCTAACCCTAACCCTAACCCTAACCCTAACCGTAACCCTAACTCTAACCCTAACCCTAACCCTAACCCTATCCCTAAACCCTAACCCTAAAATGTAAACACTTACCCTCCCCTATTCCTAACCCTAACCCTAACCCTAACCCTAAACCCTAACCTAACCTGCTCCCTAACCCTAACACTGTCGCTAAACCTTACTCTGACCCTTACCGTGTCTCCAACCTTAACTCTAACCCTCACCCTGTCACTAACCCTGTCCCTAAACCTAAACTTAATCATCAGACAAAACCTAACCTTAATATAACCCTAACAGTAAACCTAACCATGTCCCAAACCCTAATCCTGTCCCTAACCCTAACCCTAACCCTAACCCTAACCCTAAAGCCTAAATCCTAACTCTAACCGTAACCCAAACCCTAAACCCTAAACCCTAACCTGAACCCTAACCCTAAACCTAAACCGTAACCCTAACCCTAACCCTATCCCTAAAACCTAACCCTAACACTAACCCTAACCCTAACCCTAACTCTAACCCTAACCCTAACCCTAACCCTATCCCTAAACCCTAACCCTAAAATGTAAACACTAACCCTCCCCTATTCCTAACCCTAACCCTAACCCTAAACCCTAACCTAACCTGATCCCTAACCCTAACACTGTCGCAAAACCTAACTCTGACCCTTACCGTCTCTCCAACCTTAACTCTAACCCTCACCCTGTCACTAACCCTGTCCCTAAACCTAAACTTAAGCATCAGACAAAACCTAAACTTAATATAACCCTAACAGTAAACCTAACCATGTCCCAAACCCTAATCCTGTCGCTAACCCTAACCATAACCCTAACCCTAACCCTAACACTAACCCTAACCCTAAACCTAAACACTAAACCCAAAACCTAAACCTAACGCTAACCTTAACCATAAACACTAAACCCTAACCCTAACCCTAACCCTAACCCTAACCCTAACCCTAACCCTAACCCTAACCCTAACATTAAACCATAAACCCTAACCTTAACCCTAACCCTAAACCTAAACCGTAACCCTAACCCTAACCCTATCCATAAAACCTACACCTAACCCTAATCCTAAACCTAACCTAACCCTAAACCTAACCCTAACACTGTCGCTAAACCTAACTCTGACACTTACCGTCTCTCTATCTTTAACTCTAACCCTAACCCTGTAACTAACCCTGTCCCAAAACCTAACCTTAACCATCAGCCAAAACCTAAACTTAACTATAACCCTAACACTAAACCTAACCATGTCTCAAACCCGAATCGTGTTCCTAACCCTAATCATAACCTTAACCCTAACACTAAACCCGAAACCCTAACACTAACCCTAACCCTAAACCTAAACCCTAAACCCAAACCCTAACCCTAACGCTAACCCTAACCTTAAACACTAAACCCTAACCCTAACCCTAACCCTAACCCTAACACTAAACACTAAACCCTAACACTATCCCTAACCCTAGAGCCTAAACCCTAACTTTAACCCTAACCCTAACCCTAAACCCTAAACCCTAACCTTAACACTAACCCTAAACCTAAACCGTAACCCTAACCCTAACCCTATCCCTAAAACATAACCCTAACCCTAACCCTATCTCTAACCCTAACCCTAACCCTAACCCTATCCCTAAACGCTAACCCTAAAATGTAAACACTAACCCTCCCCTATTCCTAACCCTAACCCTAACGCTAACCCTAAACCCTAACCTAACCTGATCCCTAACCCTAACACTGTCGCTAAACCTAACTCTGACCCTTACCGTCTCTCCAACCTTAACTCTAGCCCTCACCCTGTCACTAACCCTGTCCCTAAACCTAAACTTAAGCATCAGACAAAACCTAAACTTAATATAACACTAACAGTAAACCTAACCATGTCCCAAACCCTAATCCTGCCCCTAACCCTAACCCTAACCCTAACCATAACCCTAACCCTAAATCCTAAACCCTAACCCTAACCCTAAACCTAAACCCTAACTCTAACCCTAACCCTAACCTAACCCTAACCCTAACCCTAACACTGTCGCTAAACCTAACTCTGACTCTTACCGTCTCTCTATCTTTAACTCTCACCCTCACCCTGTAACTAACCCTGTCCCTAAACCTAACCTTAACCATCAGCCAAAACCTAAACTTAACTATAACCCTAACACTAAACCTAACCATGTCTCAAACCCGAAACGTGTACCTAACCCTAAACCTAACCTTAACCCTAACACTAAACCCAAAACCCTAACACTAACCCTAACCCTAAACCTAAACCCTAAACCCAAACCCTAACCCTAACGCTATCCCTAACCATAAACACTAAACCCTAACCCTAACCCTAACCCTAACCCTAACCCTAAACCCTAAGCCCTAACACTAACACTAACCCTAAAGCCTAAACCCTAACTCTAACCCTAACCCTAACCCTAAACCCTAAACACTAACCTTAACCCTAACCCTAAACCTAAACCGTAACCCTAACCCTAACCCTATCCCTAAAACCTAACCCTAACCCTAACCCTAACCCTAACCCTAACCCTAACCCTAAACCCTAACCTAACCTGATCCCTAAACCTAACACTGTCGCTAAACCTAACTCTGACCCTTACCGTCTCTCCAACCTTAACTCTAACCCTCACCCTGTCACTAACCCTGTCCCTAAACCTAAACTTAAGCATCAGACAAAACCTAAACTTAATATAACCCTAACAGTAAAACTAACCATGTCCCAACCCTAATCCTGCCCCTAACCCTAACCCTAACCCTAACCATAACCCTAATCCTAAATCCTAAACCCTAACCCTAACCCTAACCCTAAACCCTAACTCTAACCCTAACCCTAACCCTAACACTGTCGCTAAACCTAACTCTGACCCTTACCGTCTCTCTATCTTTAACTCTAACCCTCACCCTGTAACTAACCCTGTCCCGAAACCTAACCTTAACCATCAGCCAAAACCTAAACTTAACTATAACCCTAACACTAAACCTAACCATGTCTAAAACCCGAAACGTGTACCTAACCCTAACCCTAATCCTAAACCCTAAACCCAAA
>JAVKSA010000033.1:245000-265000 GCA_031876335.1 Hipposideros larvatus | reverse complement strand
CCCTAACCCTAACCCTAAAGCCTAAACCCTAACTCTAACCGTAACCCTAACCCTAAACCCTAAACCCTAACCTGAACCATAACCCTAAACCTAAACCGTAACCCTAACCCTAACCCTATCCCTAAAACCTAACCCTAACCTTAACCCTAACCCTAACCCTAACCCTAACTCTAACCCTAACCCTAACCCTAACCCTATCCCTAAACCTTAACCCTAAAATGTAAACACTAACCCTCCCCTATTCCTAACCCTAACCCTAACCCTAACCCTAAACCCTAACCTAACCTGATCCCTAACCCTAACACTGTCGCTAAACCTAACTCTGACCCTTACCGTCTCTCCAACCTTAACTCTAACCCTCACCCTGTCACTAACCCTGTCCCTAAACCTAAACTTAAGCATCAGACAAAACCTAAACTTAATATAGTCCTAACAGTAAACCTAACCATGTCCCAAACCGTAATCCTGTCCCTAACCCTAACCCTAACCCTAACACTAACCCTAACCATAAACCTAAACACTAAACCCAAAACCTAACCCTAACCCTAACCCTAACCCTAAACCCTAAATCCTAACACTAACCCTAACCCTAAAGCCTAAACCCTAACTCTAACCGTAACCCTATCCCTAAACCCTAAACCCTAACCTGAACCATAACCCTAAACCTAAACCGTAACCCTAACCCTAACCCTATCCCTAAAACCTACACCTAACCCTAATCCTAAACCTAACCTAACCCTAACCCTAACCCTAACACTGTCGCTAAACCTAACTCTGACACTTACCGTCTCTCTATCTTTAACTCTAACCCTCACCCTGTAACTAACCCTGTCCCAAAACCTAACCTTAACCATCAGCCAAAACCTAAACTTAACTATAACCCTAACACTAAACCTAACCATGTCTCAAACCCGAATCGTGTTCCTAACCCTAACCATAACCTTAACCCTAACACTAAACCCGAAACCCTAACACTAACCCTAACCCTAAACCTAAACCCTAAACCCAAACCCTAACCCTAACGCTAACCCTAACCTTAAACACTAAACCCTAACCCTAACCCTAACCCTAACCCTAACCCTAAACCCTAAACCCTAACACTATCCCTAAACCTAAAGCCTAAACCCTAACTCTAACCCTAACCCTAACCCTAAACCCTAAACCCTAACCTTAACCCTAACCCTAAACCTAAACCGTAACCCTAACCCTAACCCTATCCCTAAAACCTAACCCTAACCCTAACCCTAACCCTAAACCCTAACCTAACCTGATCCCTAACACTAACACTGTCGCTAAACCTAACTCTGACCCTTACCGTCTCTCCAACCTTAACTCTAACCCTCACCCTGTCACTAACCCTGTCCCTAAACCTAAACTTAAGCATCAGACAAAACCTAAACTTAATATAGCCCTAACAGTAAACCTAACCATGTCCCAAACCCTAATCCTGTCCCTAACCCTAACCCTAACCCTAACACTAACCCTAACCATAAACATAAACACTAAACCCAAAACCTAACCCTAACCCTAACCCTAACCCTAAACCCTAAATCCTAACACTAACCCTAACCCTAAAGCCTAAACCCTAACTCTAACTCTAACCCTAACACTAAACCCTAAACCCTAACCTTAACCCTAACCCTAAACCTAAACCGTAACCCTAACCCTAACCCTATCCCTAAAACCTACACCTAACCCTAATCCTAAACCTAACCTAACCCTAACACTGTCGCTAAACCTAACTCTGACACTTACCGTCTCTCCAACCTTAACTCTAACCCTCACCCTGTCACTAACCCTGTCCCTAAACCTAAACTTAAGCATCAGACAAAACCTAAACTTAATATAACCCTAACAGTAAAACTAACCATGTCCCAAACCGTAATCCTGCCCCTAACCATAACCCTAACCCTAACCATAACCATAACCCTAAATCCTAAACCCTAACCCTAACCCTAAACCTAAACCCTAACTCTAACCCTAACCCTAACCTAACCCTAACCCTAACCCTAACAGTGTCGCTAAACCTAACTCTGACCCTTAACGTCTCTCTATCTTTAACTCTAACCCTCACCCTGTAACTAAGCCTGTCCCTAAACCTAACCTTAACCATCAGCCAAAACCTAAACTTAACTATAACCCTAACACTAAAACTAACCATGGCTCAAACCCGAAACGTGTACCTAACCCTAACCCTAACCTTAACCCTAACACTAAACCCGAAACCCTAACACTAACCCTAACCCTAAACCTAAACCCTAAACCCAAACCCTAACCCTAACGCTAACCCTAACCATAAACACTAAACCCTAACCCTAACCCTAACCCTAATCCTAACCCTAAACCCTAAACCCTAACACTAACCCTAACCCTAAACCCTAAACCCTAACCTTAACCCTAACCCTAACACTAAACCGTAACCCTAACCCTAACCCTATCCCTAAAACCTAACCCTAACCCTAACCCTAACCCTAACACTCACCCTGTAACTAACCCTGTCCCTAAACCTAACCTTAACCATCAGCCAAAACCTAAACTTAACCATAACCCTAACACTAAACCTAAACATGTCTCAAACCCGAATCGTGTACCTAACACTAACCCTAAACTTAACCCTAACCCGAAACCCGAAACCCTAACCCTAACCCTAACCCTAACCCTAAACCGTAAGCCCTAACTCTAACCCTAACCCTAACCCTAAAGCCTAAATCCTAACTCTAACCCTAACCCTAACCCTAACCGTAACCCTATCCCTAAACCCTAACCCTAAAATGTAAACACTAAACCTCCCCTATTCCTAACCCTAACCCTAACCCTAACCCTAAACCCTAACGTAACCTGATTCCTAACACTAACACTGTCGTTAAACCTAACTCTGACCCTTACCATCTCTCTAAACTTAACTCTAACCCTCACCCTGTCACTAAACCTGTCCCTAAAACTAACCTTAACCATCAGCCAAAACCAAAACTTAACTATAACCCTACACTAAACCTAACCATTTCCCAAACCCTAATCCTGCCCCTAACCCTAACCCTAACCCTAACCATAACCCTAACCCTAAATCCTAAACCCTAACCCTAACCCTAACCCTAAACCCTAACTCTAACCATAACCCTAACCTAACCCCAACCCTAACCCTATCACTGTCGCTAAACCTAACTCTGACTCTTACCGTCTCTCTATCTTTAACTCTCACCCTCACCCTGTAACTAACCCTGTCCCTAAACCTAACCTTAACCATCAGCCAAAACCTAAACTTAACTATAACCCTAACACTAAACCTAACCATGTCTCAAACCCGAAACGTGTACCTAACCCTAAACCTAACCTTAACCCTAACACTAAACCCAAAACCCTAACACTAACCCTAACCCTAAACCTAAACCCTAAACCCAAAACCTAACCCTAACGCTAACCCTAACCATAAACACTAAACCCTAACCCTAACCCTAACCCTAACCCTAACCCTAAACCCTAAACCCAAACACTATCCCTAACCCTAAAGCCTAAACCCTAACTCTAACCCGAACCCTAACCCTAAACCCTAAACCCTAACCTTAAACCTAACCCTAAATCTAAACCGTAACCCTAACTCTAACCCTATCCCTAAAACCTAACCCTAACCCTAACCCTAACCCTAACCCTAACTCTATCTCTAACCCTAACCCTAACCCTAACCCTATCCCTAAACGCTATCCCTAAAATGTAAACACTAACCCTCCCCTATTCCTAACCCTAACCCTAACGCTAACCCTAAACCATAACCTAACCTGATCCCTAACCCTAACACTGTCGCTAAACCTAACTCTGACCCTTACCGTCTCTCCAACCTTAACTCTAACCCTCGCCCTGTCACTAACCCTGTCCGTAAACCTAAACTTAAGCATCAGACAAAACCTAAATTTAATATAACCCTAACAGTAAACCTAACCATGTCCCAAACCCTAATCCTGCCCCTAACCCTAACGCTAACCCTAACCATAACCCTAACCCTAAATCCTAAACCCTAACACTAACCCTAAACCTAAACCCTAACTCTAACCCTAACCCTAACCTAACCCTAACCCTAACCCTAACAGTGTCGCTAAACCTAACTCTGACCCTTAACGTCTCTCTATCTTTAACTCTAACCCTCACCCTGTAACTAACCCTGTCCCTAAACCTAACCTTAACCATCAGCCAAAACCTAAACTTAACTATAACCCTAACACTAAACCTAACCATGGCTCAAACCCGAAACGTGTACCTAACCCTAACCCTAACCTTAACCCTAACACTAAACCCGAAACCCTAACACTAACCCTAACCCTAAACCTAAACCCTAAACCCAAACCCTAACCCTAACGCTAACCCTAACCATAAACACTAAACCCTAACCCTAACCCTAACCCTAATCCTAACCCTAAACCCTAAACCCTAACACTAACCCTAACCCTAAACCCTAAACCCTAACCTTAACCCTAACCCTAACACTAAACCGTAACCCTAACCCTAACCCTATCCCTAAAACCTAACCCTAACCCTAACCCTACCCCTAACCCTATCTCTAACCCTAACCCTAACCCTAACCCTATCCCTAAACGCTAACCCTAAAATGTAAACACTAACCCTCCCCTATTCCTAACCCTAACCCTAACGCTAACCCTAAACCCTAACCTAACCTGATCCCTAACCCTAACACTGTCGCTAAACCTAACTCTGACGCTTACCGTCTCTCCAACCTTAACTCTAGCCCTCACCCTGTCACTAACCCTGTCCCTAAACCTAAACTTAAGCATCAGACAAAACCTAAACTTAATATAACACTAACAGTAAACCTAACCATGTCCCAAACCCTAATCCTGCCCCTAACCCTAACCCTAACCCTAACCATAACCCTAACCCTAAATCCTAAACCCTAACCCTAACCCTAAACCTAAACCCTAACTCTAACCCTAACCCTAACCTAACCCTAACCCTAACCCTAACAGTGTCGCTAAAACTAACTCTGACCCTTAACGTCTCTCTATCTTTAACTCTAACCCTCACCCTGTAACTAACCCTGTCCCTAAACCTAACCTTAACCATCAGCCAAAACCTAAACTTAACTATAACCCTAAAACTAAACCTAACCATGGCTCAAACCCGAAACGTGTACCTAACCCTAACCCTAACCTTAACCCTAACACTAAACCCGAAACCCTAACACTAACCCTAACCCTAAACCTAAACCCTAAACCCAAACCCTAACCCTAACGCTAACCCTAACCATAAACACTAAACCCTAACCCTAACACTAACCCTAATCCTAAACCTAAACCCTAAACCCAAACACTAACCCTAACTCTAAAACCTAAACCCTAACTCTAACCCTAACCCTAACGTTAACCCTAACCCTAACCCTAACCCTAACCCTAACACTCACCCTGTAACTAACCCTGTCCCTAAACCTAACTTTAACCATCAGGCAAAACCTAAACTTAACCATAACCCAAACACTAAACCTAAACATGTCTCAAACCCGAATCGTGTACCTAACACTAACCCTAAACTTAACCCTAACCCAAAACCCGAAACCCTAACCCTAACCCTAACCCTAAACCGTAAGCCCTAACTCTAACCCTAACCCTAACCCTAAAGCCTAAATCCTAACTCTAACCCTAACCCTAACCCTAACCCTAACCCTATCCCTAAACCCTAACCCTAAAATGTAAACACTAAACCTCCCCTATTCCTAACCCTAACCCTAACCCTAACCCTAAACCCTAACGTAACCTGATTCCTAACACTAACACTGTCGCTAAACCTAACTCTGACCCTTACCATCTCTCTAAACTTAACTCTAACCCTCACCCTGTCACTAAACCTGTCCCTAAAACTAACCTTAACCATCAGCCAAAACCAAAACTTAACTATAACACTACACTAAACCTAACCATTTCCCAAACCCTAATCCTGCCCCTAACCTTAACCCTAACCCTAACCATAACCCTAACCCTAAATCCTAAACCCTAACCCTAACCCTAACCCTAAACCCTAACTCTAACCCTAACCCTAACCTAACCCTAACCCTAACCCTAACACTGTCGCTAAACCTAACTCTGACTCTTACCGTCTCTCTATCTTTAACTCTCACCCTCACCCTGTAACTAACCCTGTCCCTAAACCTAACCTTAACCATCAGCCAAAACCTAAACTTAACTATAACCCTAACACTAAACCTAACCATGTATCAAATCCGAAACGTGTACCTAACCCTAACCCTAACCTTAACCCTAACACTAAACCCAAAACCCTAACACTAACCCTAACCCTAAACCTAAACCCTAAACCCAAACCCTAACCCTAACGCTAACCCTAACCATAAACACTAAACCCTAACCCTAACCCTAACCCTAACCCTAACCCTAAACCCTAAACCCTAACACTAACCCTAACCCTAAAGCCTAAACCCTAACTCTAACCCTAACCCTAACCCTAAACCCTAAACACTAACCTTAACCCTAACACTAAACCTAAACCGTAACCCTAACCCTAACCTTATCCCTAAAACCTAACCCTAACCCTAACCCTAACCCTAACCCTAACCCTAACCCTAAACCCTAACCTAACCTGATCCCTAAACCTAACACTGTCGCTAAACCTAACTCTGACCCTTACCGTCTCTCCAACCTTAACTCTAACCCTCACCCTGTCACTAACCCTGTCCCTAAACCTAAACTTAAGCATCAGACAAAACCTAAACTTAATATAACCCTAACAGTAAACCTAACCATGTCCCAAACCCTAATCCTGTCCCTAACCCTAACCCTAACCCTAACACTAACCCTAACCCTAAACCTAAACACTAAACCCAAAACCTAAACCTAACGCTAACCCTAACCATAAACACTAAACCCTCACCCTAACCCTAACCCTAAACCCTAATCCTAACACTAACCCTAACGCTAAAGCCTAAACCCTAACTCTAACCCTAACCCTAACACTAAACCCTAAACCCTAACCTTAACCCTAACCCTAAACCTAAACCGTAACCCTAACCCTAACCCTATCCCTAAAACCTACACCTAACCCTAATCCTAAACCTAACCTAACCCTAAACCTAACCCTAACACTGTCGCTAAACTTAACTCTGACACTTACCGTCTCTCTATCTTTAACTCTAACCCTCACCCTGTAACTAACCCTGTCCCAAAACCTAACCTTAACCATCAGCCAAAACCTAAACTTAACTATAACCCTAACACTAAACCTAACCATGTCTCAAACCCGAATCGTGTTCCTAACCCTAACCATAACCTTAACCCTAACACTAAACCCGAAACCCTAACACTAACCCTAACCCTAAACCTAAACCCTAAACACAAACCCTAACCCTAACGCTAACCCTAACCTTAAACACTAAACCCTAACCCTAACCCTAACCCTAACCCTAAACCCTAAACCCTAACACTATCCCTAACCCTAAAGCCTAAACCCTAACTCTAACCCTAACCCTAACCCTAAACCCTAAACCCTAACCTTAACCCTAACCCTAAACCTAAACCGTAACCCTAACCCTAACCCTATCCCTAAAACCTAACCCTAACCCTAACCCTAACACTAACCCTATCTCTAACCCTAACCCTAAACCTAACCCTATCCCTAAACGCTAACCCTAAAATGTAAACACTAACCCTCCCCTATTCCTAACCCTAACCCTAACGCTAACCCTAAACCCTAACCTAACCTGATCCCTAACCCTAACACTGTCGCTAAACCTAACTCTGACCCTTACCGTCTCTCCAACCTTAACTCTAGCCCTCACCCTGTCACTAACCCTGTCCCTAAACCTAAACTTAAGCATCAGACAAAACCTAAACTTAATATAACCCTAACAGTAAACCTAACCATGTCCCAAACCCTAATCCTGCCCCTAACCCTAACCCTAACCCTAACCATAACCCTAACCCTAAATCCTAAACCCTAACCCTAACCCTAAACCTAAACCCTAACTCTAACCCTAACCCTAACCTAACCCTAACAGTGTCGCTAAACCTAACTCTGACCCTTAACGTCTCTCTATCTTTAACACTAACCCTCACCCTGTAACTAACCCTGTCCCTAAACCTAATCTTAACCATCAGCCAAAACCTAAACCTAACTATAACCCTAACACTAAACCTAACCATGGCTCAAACCCGAAACGTGTACCTAACCCTAACCCTAACCTTAACCCTAACACTAAACCCGAAACCCTAACACTAACCCTAACCCTAAACCTAAACCCTAAACCCAAACCCTAACCCTAACGCTAACCCTAACCATAAACACTAAACCCTAACCCTAACCCTAACCCTAACCCTAACCCTAAACCCTAAACCCTAACACTAACCCAAACTCTAAAGCCTAAACCCTAACTCTAACCCTAACCCTAACCCTAAACCCTAAACCCTAACCTTAACCCTAACCCTGACACTAAACCGTAACCCTAACCCTAACCCTATCCCTAAAACCTAACCCTAACCCTAACCCTAACCCTAACCCTAACACTCACCCTGTAACTAACCCTGTCCCTAAACCTAAACTTAACCATCAGCCAAAACCTAAACTTAACCATAACCCTAACACTAAACCTAAACATGTCTCAAACCCGAATCGTGTACCTAACACTAAACCTAAACTTAACCCTAACCCGAAACCCGAAACCCTAACCCTAACCCTAACCCTAACCCTAAACTGTAAGCCCTAACTCTAACCCTAACCCTAACCCTAAAGCCTAAATCCTAATTCTAACCCTAACCCTAACCCTAACCCTAACCCTAAACCCTAACGTAACCTGATTCCTAACACTAACACTGACGCTAAACCTAACTCTGACCCTTACCATCTCTCTAAACTTAACTCTAACCCTCACCCTGTCACTAAACCTGTCCCTAAAACTAACCTTAACCATCAGCCAAAACCAAAATTTACCTATAACCCTACACTAAACCTAACCATTTCCCAAACCCTAATCCTGCCCCTAACCCTAACCCTAACCCTAACCATAACCTTAACCCTAAATCCTAAACCCTAACCCTAACCCTAACACTAAACCCTAATTCTCACCCTAACCCTAACCTAACCCTAACCCTAACCCTAACACTGTCGCTAAACCTAACTCTGAACCTTACCGTCTCTCTATCTTTAACTCTCACCCTCACCCTGTAACTAACCCTGTCCCTAAACCTAACCTTAACAATCAGCCAAAACCTAAACTTAACTATAACCCTAACACTAAACCTAACCATGTCTCAAACCCGAAACGTGTACCTAACCCTAAACCTAACCTTAACCATAACACTAAACCCAAAACCCTAACACTAACCATAACCCTAAACCTAAACCCTAAACCCAAACCCTAACCCTAACGCTAACCCTACCCATAAACACTAAACCCTAACCCTAACCCTAACCCTAACCCTAACCCTAAACCCTAAACCCTAACACTAACCCTAACCCTAAAGCCTAAACCCTAACTCTAACCCTAACCCTAACCCTAAACCCTAAACCCTAACCTTAACCCTAACCCTAAACCTAAACCGTAACCCTAACCCTAACCCTATCCCTAAAACCTAACCCTAACCCTAACCCTAACCCTAACCCTAACCCTAAACCCTAACCTAACCTGATCCCTAACCCTAACACTGTCGCTAAACCTAACTCTGACCCTTACCGTCTCTCCAACCTTAACTCTAACCCTCACCCTGTCACTAACCCTGTCCCTAAACCTAAACTTAAGCATCAGACAAAACCTAAACTTAATATAACCCTAACAGTAAACCTAACCATGTCCCAAACCCTAATCCTGCCCCTAACTCTAACCCTAACCCTAACCATAACCCTAATCCTAAATCCTAAACCCTAACCCTAACCCTAACCCTAAACCCTAACTCTAACCCTAACCCTAACCGTAACACTGTCGCTAAACCTAACTCTGACCCTTACCGTCTCTCTATCTTTAACTCTAACCCTCACCCTGTAACTAACCCTGTCCCGAAACCTAACCTTAACCATCAGCCAAAACCTAAAATTAACTATAACCCTAACACTAAACCTAACCATGTCTAAAATCCGAAACGTGTACCTAACCCTAACCCTAAACCTAAACCCTAAACCCAAACCCTAACCCTAACGCTAACCCTAACCATAAACACTAATCCCTAACCCTAACCCTAACCCTAACCCTAACCCTAAACCCTAAACCCTAACACTAACCCTAACCCTAAGCCTAAACCCTAACTCTAACCCTAACCCTAACCCTAAACCCTAAGCTAACCTGATCCCTAACCCTAACACTGTCGCTAAACCTAACTCTGACCCTTACCGTCTCTCCAACCTTAACTCTAACCCTCACCCTGTCACTAACCCTGTCCCTAAACCTAAACTTAAGCATCAGACAAAACCTAAACTTAATATAACCCTAACAGTAAACCTAACCATGTCCCAAACCCTAATCCTGCCCCTAACCCTAACCCTAACCCTAACCATAACCCTAATCCTAAATCCTAAACCCTAACCCAAACCCTAACCCTAAACCCTAACTCTAACCCTAACCCTAACCCTAACAGTGTCGCTAAACCTAACTCTGACCCTTACCGTCTCTCTATCTTTAACTCTAACCCTCACCCTGTAACTAACCCTGTCCCGAAACCTAACCTTAACCATCAGCCAAAACCTAAACTTAACTATAACCCTAACACTAAACCTAACCATGTCTAAAACCCGAAACTTGTACCTAACCCTAACCCTAAACCTAAACCCTAAACCCAAACCCTAACCCTAACGCTAACCCTAACCATAAACACTAATCCCTAACCCTAACCCTAACCCTAACCCTAACCCTAACCCTAAACCCTAAACCCTAACACTAACCCTAACCCTAAAGCCTAAACCCTAACTCTAACCCTAACCCTAACCCTAAACCATAAACCCTAACCTTAACCCTAACCCTAAACCTAAACCGTAACCCTAACCCTAACCCTATCCCTAAAACCTAACCCTAACCCTAACCCTAACCCTAACACTAACTCTAACACTAACCCTAACCCTAACCCTATCCCTAAACCCTAACCCTGAAATGTAAACACTAACCCTCCCCTATTCCTAACCCTAACCCTAACCTTAACCCTAAACCCTAACCTAACCTGATCCCTAACCCTAAAACTGTCGCTAAACCTAACTCTGACCCTTACCGTCACTCCAACCTTAACTCTAACCTTCAGCCTGTCACTAACCCTGTCCCTAAACCTAAACTTAAGCATCAGACAAAACCTAAACTTAATATAACCCTAACAGTAAACCTAACCATGTCCCAAACCCTAATCCTGTCCCTAACCCTAACCCTAACCCTAACCCTAACCCTAACCCTAAAGCCTAAATCCTAACTCTAACCGTAACCCAAACCCTAAACCCTAAACCCTAACCTGAACCCTAACCCTAAACCTAAACCGTAACCCTAACCCTAACCCTATCCCTAAAACCTAACCCTAACACTAACCCTAACCCTAACCCTAACTCTAACCCTAACCCTAACCCTAACCCTATCCCTAAACCCTAACCCTAAAATGTAAACACTAACCCTCCCCTATTCCTAACCCTAACCCTAACCCTAAACCCTAACCTAACCTGATCCCTAACCCTAACACTGTCGCAAAACCTAACTCTGACCCTTACCGTCTCTCCAACCTTAACTCTAACCCTCACCCTGTCACTAACCCTGTCCCTAAACCTAAACTTAAGCATCAGACAAAACCTAAACTTAATATAACCCTAACAGTAAACCTAACCATGTCCCAAACCCTAATCCTGTCGCTAACCCTAACCATAACCCTAACCCTAACCCTAACCCTAACCCTAACCCTAAACCTAAACACTAAACCCAAAACCTAAACCTAACGCTAACCTTAACCATAAACACTAAACCCTAACCCTAACCCTAACCCTAACCCTAACCCTAACCCTAACCCTAACATTAAACCATAAACCCTAACCTTAACCCTAACCCTAAACCTAAACCGTAACCCTAACCCTAACCCTATCCATAAAACCTACACCTAACCCTAATCCTAAACCTAACCTAACCCTAAACCTAACCCTAACACTGTCGCTAAACCTAACTCTGACACTTACCGTCTCTCTATCTTTAACTCTAACCCTAACCCTGTAACTAACCCTGTCCCAAAACCTAACCTTAACCATCAGCCAAAACCTAAACTTAACTATAACCCTAACACTAAACCTAACCATGTCTCAAACCCGAATCGTGTTCCTAACCCTAATCATAACCTTAACCCTAACACTAAACCCTAACCCTAACCCTAACCCTAAACCTAACCCTAAACACTAAACCCTAACACTATCCCTAACCCTAGAGCCTAAACCCTAACTTTAACCCTAACCCTAACCCTAAACCCTAAACCCTAACCTTAACACTAACCCTAAACCTAAACCGTAACCCTAACCCTAACCCTATCCCTAAAACCTAACCCTAACCCTAACCCTAAACCTAACCCTATCTCTAACCCTAACCCTAACTCTAACCCTATCCCTAAACGCTAACCCTAAAATGTAAACACTAACCCTCCCCTATTCCTAACCCTAACCCTAACGCTAACCCTAAACCCTAACCTAACCTGATCCCTAACCCTAACACTGTCGCTAAACCTAACTCTGACGCTTACCGTCTCTCCAACCTTAACTCTAGCCCTCACCCTGTCACTAACCCTGTCCCTAAACCTAAACTTAAGCATCAGACAAAACCTAAACTTAATATAACCCTAACAGTAAACCTAACCATGTCCCAAACCCTAATCCTGTCCCTAACCCTAAACCTAACGCTAACCCTAACCCTAACCCTAACCCTAAACCCTAAATCCTAACCTTAACCCTAACCATAAACCTAAACCGTAACCCTAACACTAACCCTATCCCTAAAACCTAACCCTAACCCTAACCCTAACCCTAACACTAACCCTAACCTTAACCCTAACACTAAACCCGAAACCCTAACACTAACCCTAACCCTAAACCTAAACCCTAAACCGAAACCCTAACCCTAATGCTAACCGTAACCATAAACACTAAACCCTAACCCTAACCCTAACCCTAACCCTAACCCTAAACCCTAAACCCTAACACTAACACTAACCCTAAAGCCTAAACCTTAACTCTAACCCTAACCCTAACCCTAAACCCTAAACCCTAACCTTAACCCTAACCCTAAACCTAAACCGTAATCCTAACCCTAACCCTAACCCTAACCCTAACCGTAACCCTAACTCTAACCCTAACCCTAACTCTAACCCTATCCCTAAACCCTAACCCTAAAATGTAAACACTAACCCTCCCCTATTCCTAACCCTAACCCTAACCCTAACCCTAAACCCTAACCTAACCTGATCCCTAACCCTAACACTGTCGCTAAACCTAACTCTGACCCTTACCGTGTCTCCAACCTTAACTCTAACCCTCACCCTGTCACTAACCCTGTCCCTAAACCTAAACTTAATCATCAGACAAAACCTAACCTTAATATAACCCTAACAGTAAACCTAACCATGTCCCAAACCCTAATCCTGTCCCTAACCCTAACCCTAACCCTAACCCTAACCCTAAAGCCTAAATCCTAACTCTAACCGTAACCCAAACCCTAAACCCTAAACCCTAACCTGAACCCTAACCCTAAACCTAAACCGTAACCCTAACCCTAACCCTATCCCTAAAACCTAACCCTAACACTAACCCTAACCCTAACCCTAACTCTAACCCTAACACTAACCCTAACCCTATCCCTAAACCCTAACCCTAAAATGTAAACACTAACCCTCCCCTATTCCTAACCCTAACCCTAACCCTAAACCCTAACCTAACCTGATCCCTAACCCTAACACTGTCGCAAAACCTAACTCTGACCCTTACCGTCTCTCCAACCTTAACTCTAACCCTCACCCTGTCACTAACCCTGTCCCTAAACCTAAACTTAAGCATCAGACAAAACCTAAACTTAATATAACCCTAACAGTAAACCTAACCATGTCCCAAACCCTAATCCTGTCGCTAACCCTAACCATAACCCTAACCCTAACCCTAACACTAACCCTAACCCTAAACCTAAACACTAAACCCAAAACCTAAACCTAACGCTAACCTTAACCATAAACACTAAACCCTAACCCTAACCCTAACCCTAACCCTAACCCTAACCCTAACCCTAACCCTAACCCTAACATTAAACCATAAACCCTAACCTTAACCCTAACCCTAAACCTAAACCGTAACCCTAACCCTAACCCTATCCATAAAACCTACACCTAACCCTAATCCTAAACCTAACCTAACCCTAAACCTAACCCTAACACTGTCGCTAAACCTAACTCTGACACTTACCGTCTCTCTATCTTTAACTCTAACCCTAACCCTGTAACTAACCCTGTCCCAAAACCTAACCTTAACCATCAGCCAAAACCTAAACTTAACTATAACCCTAACACTAAACCTAACCATGTCTCAAACCCGAATCGTGTTCCTAACCCTAATCATAACCTTAACCCTAACACTAAACCCGAAACCCTAACACTAACCCTAACCCTAAACCTAAACCCTAAACCCAAACCCTAACCCTAACGCTAACCCTAACCTTAAACACTAAACCCTAACCCTAACCCTAACCCTAACCCTAACCCTAAACACTAAACCCTAACACTATCCCTAACCCTAGAGCCTAAACCCTAACTTTAACCCTAACCCTAACCCTAAACCCTAAACCCTAACCTTAACACTAACCCTAAACCTAAACCGTACCCCTAACCCTAACCCTATCCCTAAAACCTAACCCTAACCCTAACCCTAAACCTAACCCTATCTCAAACCCTAACCCTAACTCTAACCCTATCCCTAAACGCTAACCCTAAAATGTAAACACTAACCCTCCCCTATTCCTAACCCTAACCCTAACGCTAACCCTAAACCCTAACCTAACCTGATCCCTAACCCTAACACTGTCGCTAAACCTAACTCTGACCCTTACCGTCTCTCCAACCTTAACTCTAGCCCTCACCCTGTCACTAACCCTGTCCCTAAACCTAAACTTAAGCATCAGACAAAACCTAAACTTAATATAACCCTAACAGTAAACCTAACCATGTCCCAAACCCTAATCCTGCCCCTAACCCTAACCCTAACCCTAACCATAACCCTAACCCTAAATCCTAAACCCTAACCCCAACCCTAAACCTAAACCCTAACTCTAACCCTAACCCTAACCTAACCCTAACCCTAACCCTAACAGTGTCGCTAAACGTAACTCTGACCCTTAACGTCTCTCTATCTTTAACTCTAACAATCACCCTGTAACTAACCCTGTCCCTAAACCTAACCTTAACCATCAGCCAAAACCTAAACTTAACTATAACCCTAACACTAAACCTAACCATGGCTCAAACCCGAAACGTGTACCTAACCCTAACCCTAACCTTAACCCTAACACTAAACCCGAAACCCTAACACTAACCCTAACCCTAAACCTAAACCCTAAACCCAAACCCTAACCCTAACGCTAACCCTAACCATAAACACTAAACCCTAACCCTAACCCTTACCCTAATCCTAACCCTAAACCCTAAACCCTAACACTAACCCTAACCCTAAAGCCTAAACCCTAACTCTAACCCTAACCCTAACCCTAAACCCTAAACCCTAACCTTAACCCTAACCCTAACACTAAACCGTAACCCTAACCCTAACCCTATCCCTAAAACCTAACCCTAACCCTAACCCTAACCCTAACCCTAACCCTAAACCCTAAACCCTAACACTAACCCTAACCTTAAAGCCTAAACCCTAACTCTAACCCTAACCCTAACCCTAAACCCTAACCCTAACTCTAAACCTAACCCTAACCCTAACCCTAACCCTAACCCTATCCTTAAAACCTAACCCTAACCCTAACCCTAACTCTAAACCTAACCCTAACCCTAACCCTATCCCTAAACCCTAACCCTAAAATGTAAACACTAACCCTCCCCTATTCCTAACCCTAACCCTAACCCTAACCCTAAACCCTAACCTAACCTGATCCCTAACCCTAACACTGTCGCTAAACCTAACTCTGACCCTTACCGTCTCTCCAACCTTAACTCTAACCCTCACCCTGTCACTAACCCTGTCCCTAAACCTAAACTTAAGCATCAGACAAAACCTAAAGTTAATATAACCCTAACAGTAAACCTAACCATGTCCCAAACCGTAATCCTGTCCCTAACCCTAAACCTAACGCTAACCCTAACCCTAACCCTAACCCTAAACCCTAAATCCTAACCTTAACCCTAACCATAAACCTAAACCGTAACCCTAACACTAACCCTATCCCTAAAACCTAACCCTAACCCTAACCCTAACCCTAACACTAACCCTAACCTTAACCCTAACACTAAACCCGAAACCCTAACACTAACCCTAACCCTAAACCTAAACCCTAAACCGAAACCCTAACCCTAATGCTAACCGTAACCATAAACACTAAATCCTAACCCTAACCCTAACCCTAACCCTAAACCCTAAACCCTAACACTAACACTAACCCTAAAGCCTAAACCTTAACTCTAACCCTAACCCTAACCCTAAACCCTAAACCCTAACCTTAACCCTAACCCTAAACCTAAACCGTAATCCTAACCCTAACCCTAACCCTAACCCTAACCGTAACCCTAACTCTAACCCTAACCCTAACCCTAACCCTATCCCTAAACCCTAACCCTAAAATGTAAACACTTACCCTCCCCTATTCCTAACCCTAACCCTAACCCTAACCCTAAACCCTAACTTAACCTGCTCCCTAACCCTAACACTGTCGCTAAACCTAACTCTGACCCTTACCGTGTCTCCAACCTTAACTCTAACCCTCACCCTGTCACTAACCCTGTCCCTAAACCTAAACTTAATCATCAGACAAAACCTAAACTTAATATAACCCTAACAGTAAACCTAACCATGTCCCAAACCCTAATCCTGTCCCTAACCCTAACCCTAACCCTAACCCTAACCCTAACCCTAAAGCCTAAATCCTAACTCTAACCGTAACCCAAACCCTAAACCCTAAACCCTAACCTGAACCCTAACCCTAAACCTAAACCGTAACCCTAACCCTAACCCTATCCCTAAAACCTAACCCTAACACTAACCCTAACCCTAACCCTAACTCTAACCCTAACCCTAACCCTAACCCTATCCCTAAACCCTAACCCTAAAATGTAAACACTAACCCTCCCCTATTCCTAACCCTAACCCTAACCCTAAACCCTAACCTAACCTGATCCCTAACCCTAACACTGTCGCAAAACCTAACTCTGACCCTTACCGTCTCTCCAACCTTAACTCTAACCCTCACCCTGTCACTAACCCTGTCCCTAAACCTAAACTTAAGCATCAGACAAAACCTAAACTTAATATAACCCTAACAGTAAACCTAACCATGTCCCAAACCCTAACCCTGTCGCTAACCCTAACCATAACCCTAACCCTAACCCTAACACTAACCCTAACCCTAAACCTAAACACTAAACCCAAAACCTAAACCTAACGCTAACCTTAACCATAAACACTAAACCCTAACCCTAACCCTAACCCTAACCCTAACCCTAACCCTAACCCTAACCCTAACATTAAACCATAAACCCTAACCTTAACCCTAACCCTAAACCTAAACCGTAACCCTAACCCTAACCCTATCCATAAAACCTACACCTAACCCTAATCCTAAACCTAACCTAACCCTAAACCTAACCCTAACACTGTCGCTAAACCTAACTCTGACACTTACCGTCTCTCTATCTTTAACTCTAACCCTAACCCTGTAACTAACCCTGTCCCAAAACCTAACCTTAACCATCAGCCAAAACCTAAACTTAACTATAACCCTAACACTAAACCTAACCATGTCTCAAACCCGAATCGTGTTCCTAACCCTAATCATAACCTTAACCCTATCACTAAACCCGAAACCCTAACACTAACCCTAACCCTAAACCTAAACCCTAAACCCAAACCCTAACCCTAACGCTAACCCTAACCTTAAACACTAAACCCTAACCCTAACCCTAACCCTAACCCTAACCCTAAACACTAAACCCTAACACTATCCCTAACCCTAGAGCCTAAACCCTAACTTTAACCCTAACCCTAACCCTAAACCCTAAACCCTAACCTTAACACTAACCCTAAACCTAAACCGTAACCCTAACCCTAACCCTAACTCTAACCCTATCCCTAAACGCTAACCCTAAAATGTAAACACTAACCCTCCCCTATTCCTAACCCTAACCCTAACGCTAACCCTAAACCCTAACCTAACCTGATCCCTAACCCTAACACTGTCGCTAAACCTAACTCTGACCCTTACCGTCTCTCCAACCTTAACTCTAGCCCTCACCCTGTCACTAACCCTGTCCCTAAACCTAAACTTAAGCATCAGACAAAACCTAAACTTAATATAACCCTAACAGTAAACCTAACCATGTCCCAAACCCTAATCCTGCCCCTAACCCTAACCCTAACCCTAACCATAACCCTAACCCTAAATCCTAAACCCTAACCCCAACCCTAAACCTAAACCCTAACTCTAACCCTAACCCTAACCTAACCCTAACCCTAACCCTAACAGTGTCGCTAAACGTAACTCTGACCCTTAACGTCTCTCTATCTTTAACTCTAACCCTCACCCTGTAACTAACCCTGTCCCTAAACCTAACCTTAACCATCAGCCAAAACCTAAACTTAACTATAACCCTAACACTAAACCTAACCATGGCTCAAACCCGAAACGTGTACCTAACCCTAACCCTAACCTTAACCCTAACACTAAACCCGAAACCCTAACACTAACCCTAACCCTAAACCTAAACCCTAAACCCAAACCCTAACCCTAACGCTAACCCTAACCATAAACACTAAACCCTAACCCTAACCCTTACCCTAATCCTAACCCTAAACCCTAAACCCTAACACTAACCCTAACCCTAAAGCCTAAACCCTAACTCTAACCCTAACCCTAACCCTAAACCCTAAACCCTAACCTTAACCCTAACCCTAACACTAAACCGTAACCCTAACCCTAACCCTATCCCTAAAACCTAACACTAACCCTAACCCTAACCCTAACCCTAACCCTAAACCCTAAACCCTAACACTAACCCTAACCCTAAAGCCTAAACCCTAACTCTAACCCTAACCCTAACCCTAAACCCTAACCCTAACTCTAAACCTAACCCTAACCCTAACCCTAACCCTAACCCTATCCTTAAAACCTAACCCTAACCCTAACCCTAACTCTAAACCTAACCCTAACCCTAACCCTATCCCTAAACCCTAACCCTAAAATGTAAACACTAACCCTCCCCTATTCCTAACCCTAACCCTAACCCTAACCCTAAACCCTAACCTAACCTGATCCCTAACCCTAACACTGTCGCTGAACCTAACTCTGACCCTTACCGTCTCTCCAACCTTAACTCTAACCCTCACCCTGTCACTAACCCTGTCCCTAAACCTAAACTTAAGCATCAGACAAAACCTAAAGTTAATATAACCCTAACAGTAAACCTAACCATGTCCCAAACCGTAATCCTGTCCCTAACCCTAAACCTAACGCTAACCCTAACCCTAACCCTAACCCTAAACCCTAAATCCTAACCTTAACCCTAACCATAAACCTAAACCGTAACCCTAACACTAACCCTATCCCTAAAACCTAACCCTAACCCTAACCCTAACCCTAACACTAACCCTAACCTTAACCCTAACACTAAACCCGAAACCCTAACACTAACCCTAACCCTAAACCTAAAACCTAAACCGAAACCCTAACCCTAATGCTAACCGTAACCATAAACACTAAATCCTAACCCTAACCCTAACCCTAACCCTAACCCTAAACCCTAAACCCTAACACTAACACTAACCCTAAAGCCTAAACCTTAACTCTAACCCTAACCCTAACCCTA
>JAVKSA010000033.1:215000-222500 GCA_031876335.1 Hipposideros larvatus | reverse complement strand
ACTCTGACCCTTACCGTCTCTCTAAACTTAACTCTAACCCTCACCCTGTCACTAAACCTGTCCCTAAAACTAACCTTAACCATCAGCCAAAACCAAAACTTAACTATAACCCTACACTAAACCTAACCATTTCCCAAACTGTAATCCTGACCCTAACCCTAACCCTAACACTAACCATAACCCTAACCCTAAATCCTAAACCCTAACCCTAACCCTAAACCCTAACTCTAACCCTAAACCTAACCTAACCCTAATCCTAACCCTAACACTGTCGCTAAACCTAACTCTGACTCTTACCGTCTCTCTATCTTTAACTCTCACCCTCACCCTGTAACTAACCCTGTCCCTAAACCTAACCTTAACCATCAGCCAAAACCTAAACTTAACCCTAACCCTAACCCTAACCCTAACCCTAACCCTAACCCTAAACCCTAACCTAACCTGATCCCTAACCCTAACACTGTCGCTAAACCTAACTCTGACCCTTACCGTCTCTCCAACCTTAACTCTAACCCTCACCCTGTCACTAACCCTGTCCCTAAACCTAAACTTAAGCATCAGACAAAACCTAAACTTAATATAACCCTAACAGTAAACCTAACCATGTCCCAAACCCTAATCCTGTCCCTAATCCTAAACCTAATGCTAACCCTAACCCTAACCCTAACCCTAAACCCTAAACCCTAACCTTAACCCTAACCCTAAACCTAAACCGTAACCCTAACCCTAACCCTTTCCCTAAAACCTAACCCTAACCCTAACCCAAACCCTAACCCTAACCTAACCCTAACCCTAACCCTAACACTGTCGCTAAACTTAACTCTGTACCTTACCGTCTCTCTAACTTTAACTCTAACCCTCACCCTGTAACTAGCCCTGTCCCTAAACCTAACCTTAACCATCAGCCAAAACCTAAACTTAACTATAACCCTAACACTAAACCTAACCATGTCTAAAACCCGAATCGTGTACCTAACCCTAAACATAACCTTAACACTAACATTAAACCTGAAACCCTAACACTAACCCTAACCCTAAACCTAAACCCTAAACCCAAACCCTAAACCTAACGCTAACCCTAACCTTAAACACTAAACCCTAACCCTAACCCTAACCCTAACCCTAACCCTAAACCCTAAACCCTAACACTATCCCTAACCCTAAAGCCTAAACCCTAACTCTAAGTCTAACTCTAACCCTAAACCCTAAACCCTAACCTTAACCCTAACCCGAAACCTAAACCGTAACCCTAACCCTAACCCTATCCCTAAAACCTAACCCTAACCCTAACCCTAACCATAACCCTAACCCTAACACTCACCCTGTAACTAACCCTGTCCCTAAACCTAACATTAACCATCAGCCAAAACCTAAACTTAACCATAACCCTAACACTAAACCTAAACATGTCTCAAACCCGAATCGTGTACCTAACACTAACCCTAAACTTAACCCTAACCCGAAACCCGAAACCCTAACCCAAACCCTAACCCTAACCCTAAATCTTAACCCCTAACTCTAACACTAAACCTAACCCTAAAGCCTAAATCCTAACTCTAACCCTAACCCTAACCCTAACCCTAACCCTATCCCTAAACCCTAACCCTAAAATGTAAACACTAACCCTCCCCTATTCCTAACCCTAACCCTAAACCTAACCCTAAACCCTAACCTAATCTGATTCCTAACACTAACACTGTCGCTAAACCTAACTCTGACCCTTACCGTCTCTCTAAACTTAACTCTAACCCTCACCCTGTCACTAAACCTGTCCCTAAAACTAACCTTAACCATCAGCCAAAACCAAAACTTAACTATAACCCTACACTAAACCTAACCATTTCCCAAACTGTAATCCTGACCCTAACCCTAACCCTAACACTAACCATAACCCTAACCCTAAATCCTAAACCCTAACCCTAACCCTAAACCCTAACTCTAACCCTAAACCTAACCTAACCCTAATCCTAACCCTAACACTGTCGCTAAACCTAACTCTGACTCTTACCGTCTCTCTATCTTTAACTCTCACCCTCACCCTGTAACTAACCCTGTCCCTAAACCTAACCTTAACCATCAGCCAAAACCTAAACTTAACCCTAACCCTAACCCTAACCCTAACCCTAACCCTAACCCTAACCCTAACCTTAACCTAACACTAAACCCAAAACCCTAACCCTAACCCTAACCCTAACCCTAAAGCCTAAACCCTAACTCTAACCGTAACCCTAACCCTAAACCCTAAACCCTAACCTGAACCATAACCCTAAACCTAAACCGTAACCCTAACCCTAACCCTATCCCTAAAACCTAACCCTAACCCTAACCCTAACCCTAACCCTAACCCTAACTCTAACCCTAACCCTAACCCTAACCCTATCCCTAAACCTTAACCCTAAAATGTAAACACTAACCCTCCCCTATTCCTAACCCTAACCCTAACCCTAACCCTAAACCCTAACCTAACCTGATCCCTAACCCTAACACTGTCGCTAAACCTAACTCTGACCCTTACCGTCTCTCCAACCTTAACTCTAACCCTCACCCTGTCACTAACCCTGTCCCTAAACCTAAACTTAAGCATCAGACAAAACCTAAACTTAATATAGTCCTAACAGTAAACCTAACCATGTCCCAAACCGTAATCCTGTCCCTAACCCTAACCCTAACCCTAACACTAACCCTAACCATAAACCTAAACACTAAACCCAAAACCTAACCCTAACCCTAACCCTAACCCTAAACCCTAAATCCTAACACTAACCCTAACCCTAAAGCCTAAACCCTAACTCTAACTCTAACCCTAACACTAAACCCTAAACCCTAACCTTAACCCTAACCCTAAACCTAAACCGTAACCCTAACCCTAACCCTATCCCTAAAACCTACACCTAACCCTAATCCTAAACCTAACCTAACCCTAACCCTAACCCTAACACTGTCGCTAAACCTAACTCTGACACTTACCGTCTCTCTATCTTTAACTCTAACCCTCACCCTGTAACTAACCCTGTCCCAAAACCTAACCTTAACCATCAGCCAAAACCTAAACTTAACTATAACCCTAACACTAAACCTAACCATGTCTCAAACCCGAATCGTGTTCCTAACCCTAACCATAACCTTAACCCTAACACTAAACCCGAAACCCTAACACTAACCCTAACCCTAAACCTAAACCCTAAACCCAAACCCTAACCCTAACGCTAACCCTAACCTTAAACACTAAACCCTAACCCTAACCCTAACCCTAACCCTAACCCTAAACCCTAAACCCTAACACTATCCCTAAACCTAAAGCCTAAACCCTAACTCTAACCCTAACCCTAACCCTAAACCCTAAACCCTAACCTTAACCCTAACCCTAAACCTAAACTGTAACCCTAACCCTAACCCTATCCCTAAAACCTAACCCTAACCCTAACCCTAACCCTAAACCCTAACCTAACCTGATCCCTAACACTAACACTGTCGCTAAACCTAACTCTGACCCTTACCGTCTCTCCAACCTTAACTCTAACCCTCACCCTGTCACTAACCCTGTCCCTAAACCTAAACTTAAGCATCAGACAAAACCTAAACTTAATATAGCCCTAACAGTAAACCTAACCATGTCCCAAACCCTAATCCTGTCCCTAACCCTAACCCTAACCCTAACACTAACCCTAACCATAAACATAAACACTAAACCCAAAACCTAACCCTAACCCTAACCCTAACCCTAAACCCTAAATCCTAACACTAACCCTAACCCTAAAGCCTAAACCCTAACTCTAACTCTAACCCTAACACTAAACCCTAAACCCTAACCTTAACCCTAACCCTAAACCTAAACCGTAACCCTAACCCTAACCCTATCCCTAAAACCTACACCTAACCCTAATCCTAAACCTAACCTAACCCTAACACTGTCGCTAAACCTAACTCTGACACTTACCGTCTCTCCAACCTTAACTCTAACCCTCACCCTGTCACTAACCCTGTCCCTAAACCTAAACTTAAGCATCAGACAAAACCTAAACTTAATATAACCCTAACAGTAAAACTAACCATGTCCCAAACCGTAATCCTGCCCCTAACCATAACCCTAACCCTAACCATAACCATAACCCTAAATCCTAAACCCTAACCCTAACCCTAAACCTAAACCCTAACTCTAACCCTAACCCTAACCTAACCCTAACCCTAACCCTAACAGTGTCGCTAAACCTAACTCTGACCCTTAACGTCTCTCTATCTTTAACTCTAACCCTCACCCTGTAACTAACCCTGTCCCTAAACCTAACCTTAACCATCAGCCAAAACCTAAACTTAACTATAACCCTAACACTAAAACTAACCATGGCTCAAACCCGAAACGTGTACCTAACCCTAACCCTAACCTTAACCCTAACACTAAACCCGAAACCCTAACACTAACCCTAACCCTAAACCTAAACCCTAAACCCAAACCCTAACCCTAACGCTAACCCTAACCATAAACACTAAACCCTAACCCTAACCCTAACCCTAATCCTAACCCTAAACCCTAAACCCTAACACTAACCCTAACCCTAAACCCTAAACCCTAACCTTAACCCTAACCCTAACACTAAACCGTAACCCTAACCCTAACCCTATCCCTAAAACCTAACCCTAACCCTAACCCTAACCCTAACACTCACCCTGTAACTAACCCTGTCCCTAAACCTAACCTTAACCATCAGCCAAAACCTAAACTTAACCATAACCCTAACACTAAACCTAAACATGTCTCAAACCCGAATCGTGTACCTAACACTAACCCTAAACTTAACCCTAACCCGAAACCCGAAACCCTAACCCTAACCCTAACCCTAACCCTAAACCGTAAGCCCTAACTCTAACCCTAACCCTATCCCTAAAGCCTAAATCCTAACTCTAACCCTAACCCTAACCCTAACCGTAACCCTATCCCTAAACCCTAACCCTAAAATGTAAACACTAAACCTCCCCTATTCCTAACCCTAACCCTAACCCTAACCCTAAACCCTAACGTAACCTGATTCCTAACACTAACACTGTCGCTAAACCTAACTCTGACCCTTACCATCTCTCTAAACTTAACTCTAACCCTCACCCTGTCACTAAACCTGTCCCTAAAACTAACCTTAACCATCAGCCAAAACCAAAACTTAACTATAACCCTACACTAAACCTAACCATTTCCCAAACCCTAATCCTGCCCCTAACCCTAACCCTAACCCTAACCATAACCCTAACCCTAAATCCTAAACCCTAACCCTAACCCTATCCCTAAAACCTAACCCTAACCCTAACCCTAACCCTAACCCTAACCCTAAACCCTAACCTAACCTGATCCCTAACCCTAACACTGTCGCTAAACCTAACTCTGACCCTTACCGTCTCTCCAACCTTAACTGTAACCCTCAGCCTGTCACTAACCCTGTCCCTAAACCTAAACTTAAGCATCAGACAAAATCTAAACTTAATATAACCCTAACAGTAAACCTAACCATTTCCCAAACCCTAATCCTGCCCCTAACCCTAACCCTAAACATAACCCTAACCCTAAATCCTAAACCCTAACCCTAACACTAACCATAAACCCTAACTCTAAGCCTAACCCTAACCTAACCGTAACCCTAACCCTAACACTGTTGCTAAACCTAACTCTGACCCTTACCGTCTCTCTATCTTTAACTCTAACCCTCACCCTGTAACTAACCCTGTCCCTAAACCTAACCTTAACCATCAGCCAAAACCTAAACTTAACTATAACCCTAACACTAAACCTAACCATGTCTCAAACTCGAAACGTGTACCTAACCCTAACCCTAACCGTAACCCTAACACTAAACCCGAAACCCTAACACTAAACCTAACCCTAAACCGAAACCCTAACCCTAACGCTAACTCTAACCATAAACACTAAACCCTAACCCTAACCCTAACCCTAACCGTAACCCTAAACCCTAAACCCTAAACCCTAACACTAACCCTAACCCTAAAGCCTAAACCCTAACTCTAACCCTAACCCTAACCCTAAACCCTAAACCCTAACCTTAACACTAACCCTAAACCTAAACCGTAACCCTAACCCTAACCCTATCCCTAAAACCTAACCCTAACCCTAACCCTAACCCTAACCCTAAACCCTAACCTAACCTGATCCCTAACCCTAACACTGTCGCTAAACCTAACTCTGACCCTTACCGTCTCTCCAACCTTAACTCTAACACTCACCCTGTCACTAACCCTGTACCTAAACCTAAACTTAAGCATCAGACAAAACCTAAACTTAATATAACCCTAACAGTAAACCTAACCATGTCCCAAACCCTAATCCTGTCCCTAACCCTAAACCTAATGCTAACCCTAACCCTAACCCTAACCCTAAACACTAAACCATAACCTTAACCCTAACCCTAAACCTAAACCGTAACCCTAACCCTAACCCTATCCCTAAAACCTAACCCTAATTCTAACCCAAACCCTAACCCTAACCTAACCCTAACCATAACCCTAACACTGTCGCTAAACCTAACTCTGACCCTTACCGTCTCTCTATCTTTAACTCTAACCCTCACCCTGTAACTAACCCTGTCCCTAAACCTAACCTTAACCATCAGCCAAAACCTAAACTTAACTATAAACCTAACACTAAACTTAACCACGTCTCAAACCCGAATCGTGTACCTAACCCTAACCATAACCTTAACACTAACACTAAACCCGAAACCCTAACACTAACCCTAACCCTAAACCTAAACCCTAAACCCAAACCCTAAACCTAACGCTAACCCTAACCTTAAACACTAAACCCTAACCCTAACCCTAACCCTAACCCTAACCCTAAACCCTAAACCCTAACACTATCCCTAACCCTAAAGCCTAAACCCTAACTCTAACACTAACTCTAACCCTAAACCCTAAACCCTAACCTTAACCCTAACCCTAAACCTAAACCGTAACCCTAACCCTAACCCTATCCATAAAACCTAACCCTAACCCTAACCCTAACCCTAACCCTAACCCTAACACTCACCCTGTAACTAACCCTGTCCCTAAACCTAACCTTAACCATCAGCCAAAACCTAAACTTAACCATAACCCTAACACTAAACCTAAACATGTCTCAAACCCGAATCGTGTACCTAACCCTAACCCTAAACTTAACCCTAACCCGAAACCCGAAACCCTAACCCTAACCCTAACCCTAACCCTAAACCGTAAGCCCTAACTCTAACCCTAACCCTAACCCTAAAGCCTAAATCCTAACTCTAACCCTAACCCTAACCCTAACCCTATCCCTAAACCCTAACCCTAAAATGTAAACACTAACCCTCCCCTATTCCTAACCCTAACCCTAACCCTAACCCTAAACCCTAACCTAATCTGATTCCTAACACTAACACTGTCGCTAAACCTAACTCTGACCCTTACCGTCTCTCTAAACTTAACTCTAACCCTCAGCCTGTCACTAAACCTGTCCCTAAAACTAACCTTAACCATCAGCCA
>JAVKSA010000033.1:205000-210000 GCA_031876335.1 Hipposideros larvatus | reverse complement strand
CCTAACCTTAAACACTAAACCCTAACCCTAACCCTAATCCTAACCCTAACCCTAAACCCTAAACCCTAACACTATCCCTAACCCTAAAGCCTAAACCCTAACTCTAACACTAACTCTAACCCTAAACCCTAAACCCTAACCTTAACCCTAACCCTAACCCTAACACTCACCCTGTAACTAACCCTGTCCCTAAACCTAACCTTAACCATCAGCCAAAACCTAAACTTAACCATAACCCAAACACTAAACCTAAACATGTCTCAAACCCGAATCTTGTACCTAACACTAACCCTAAACTTAACCCTAACCCGAAACCCGAAACCCTAACCCTAACCCTAACCCTAAGCCTAAACCGTAAGCCCTAACTCTAACCCTAACCCTAACCCTAAAGCCTAAATCCTAACTCTAACCCTAACCCTAACCCTAACCCTAACCCAATCCCTAAACCCTAACCCTAAAATGTAAACACTAACCCTCCCCTATTCCTAACCCTAACCCTAACCCTAACCCTAAACCCTAACCTAATCTGATTCCTAACACTAACACTGTCGCTAAACCTAACTCTGACCCTTACCGTCTCTCTAAACTTAACTCTAACCCTCACCCTCTCACTAAACCTGTCCCTAAAACTAACCTTAACCATCAGCCAAAACCAAAACTTAACTATAACCCTACACTAAACCTAACCATTTCCCAAACAGTAATCCTGACCCTAACCCTAACCCTAACCCTAACCATAACCCTAACCCTAAATCCTAAACCCTAACCCTAACCCTAAACCCTAACTCTAACCCTAACCCTAACCTAACACTAACCCTAACCCTAACACTGTCGCTAAACCTAACTCTGACTCTTACCGTCTCTCTATCTTTACCTCTAACCCTCACCCTGTAACTAACCCTGTCCCTAAACCTAACCTTAACCATCAGCCAAAACCTAAACTTAACTATAACCCTAACACTAAACCTAACCATGTCTCAAACCCGAAACGTGTACCTAACCCTAACCCTAACCTTAACCTAACACTAAACCCAAAACCCTAACCCTAACCCTAACCCTAACCCTAACCCTAAAGCCTAAACCCTAACTCTAACCGTAACCCTAACCCTAAACCCTAAACCCTAACCTGAACCCTAACCCTAAACCTAAACCGTAACCCTAACCCTAACCCTATCCCTAAAACCTAACCCTAACCCTAACCCTAACCCTAAACCTAACTCTAACCCTAACCCTAACTCTAACCCTATCCCTAAACCCTAACCCTAAAATGTAAACACTAACCCTCCCCTATTCCTAACCCTAACCCTAACCCTAACCCTAAACCCTAACCTAACCTGATCCCTAACCCTAACACTGTCGCTAAACCTAACTCTGACCCTTACCGTCTCTCCAACCTTAACTCTAACCCTCACCCTGTCACTAACCCTGTCCCTAAACCTAAACTTAAGCATCAGACAAAACCTAAACTTAATATAAACCTAACAGTAAACCTAACCATGTCCCAAACCCTAATCCTGTCCCTAACCCTAACCCTAACCCTAACCCTAACCCTAACACTAACCCTAACCCTAAACCTAAACACTAAACCCAAAACCTAAACCTAACGCTAACTCTAACAATAAACACTAAACCCTAAGCCTAACCCTAACCCTAACCCTAAACCCTAAATCCTAACACTAACCCTAACGCTAAAGCCTAAACCCTAACTCTAACCCTAACCCTAACACTAAACCCTAAACCCTAACCTTAACCCTAACCCTAAACCTAAACCATAACCCTAACCCTAACCCTATCCCTAAAACCTACACCTAACCCTAATCCTAAACCTAACCTAACCCTAAACCTAACCCTAACACTGTCGCTAAACCTAACTCTGACCCTTACCGTCTCTCTATCTTTAACTCTAACCCTCACCCTGTAACTAACCCTGTCCCTAAACCTAAACTTAACCATCAGCCAAAACCTAAGCTTAACTATAACCCTAACACTAAACCTAACCATGTCTCAAACCCGAAACGTGTACCTAACCCTAACCATAACCTTAACCCTAACACTAAATTCGAAACCCTAACACTAACCCTAACCCTAAACCTAAACACTAAACCCAAACCCTAACCCTAACGCTAACCCTAACCATAAACACTAAACCCTAACCCTAACCCTAACCCTAACCCTAACCCTAAACCTAACCCTAAACCCTAAACCCTAACACTAACCCTAACCCTAAAGCCTAAACCCTAACTCTAACCCTAACCCTAACCCTAAACCCTAAACCCTAAACTTAACCCTAACCCTAACCCTAACCCTAACCCTAACCCTAACACTTTCTCTAACCCTAACCCTAACCTTAACCCTATCCCTAAACGCTAACCCTAAAATGTAAACACTAACCCTCCCCTATTCCTAACCATAACCCTGACGCTAACCCTAAACCCTAACCTAACCTGATCCCTAACCCTAACACTGTCGCTAAACCTAACTCTGTCCCTTACCGTCTCTCCAACCTTAACTCTAACCCTCACCCTGTCACTAACCCTGTCCCTAAACCTAAACTTAAGCATCAGACAAAACCTAAACTTAATATAACCCTAACACTAAACCTAACCATGTCTCAAACCCGAAACGTGTACCTAACCCTAACCCTAACCTTAACCCTAACACTAAACTCGAAACCCTAACACTAACCCTAACCCTAAACCTAAACACTAAACCCAAACCCTGACCCTAACGCTAACCCTAACCATAAACACTAAACCCTAACCCTAACCCTAACCCTAACCCTAACCCTAAACCCTAAACCCTAACACTAACCCTAACCCTAAAGCCTAAACCCTAACTCTAACCCTAACCCTAACCCTAAACCCTAAACCCTAACCCTTACCCTATCCCTAAAACCTAACCCTAACCCTAACCCTAACACTAACCCTAACTCTAACCCTAAACCTAACCCTAACCCTAACCCTATCCCTAAACCCTAATCCTAAAATGTAAACACTAACCCTCCCCTATTCCTAACCCTAAGCCTAACCCTAACCCTAAACCCTAACCTAACCTGATCCCTAACCCTAACACTGTCGCTAAACCTAACTCTGACCCTTACCGTCTCTCCAACCTTAACTCTAACCCTCACCCTGTCACTAACCCTGTCCCTAAACCTAAACTTAAGCATCAGACAAAACCTAAACTTAATATAACCCTAACAGTAAACCTAACCATGTCCCAAACCCTAATCCTGCCCCTAACCCTAACCCTAACCATAACCATAACCCTAACCCTAAATCCTAAACCCTAACCCTAACCCTAACCCTAAACCCTAACTCTAACCCTAACCCTAACCTAACCCTAACCCTAACCCTAACACTGTCGCTAAACCTAACTCTGACCCTTACCGTCTCTCTGTCTTTAACTCTAACCCTCACCCTGTAACTAACCCTGTCCCTAAACCTAACCTTAACCATCAGCCAAAACCTAAACTTAACTATAACCCTAACACTAAACCTAACCATGTCTCAAACCCGAAACGTGTACCTAACCCTAACCCTAACCTTAACCCTAACACTAAACCCGAAACCCTAACACTAACCCTAACCCTAAACCTAAACCCTAAACCCAAACCCTAACCCTAACGCTAACCCTAATCATAAACACTAAACCCTAAACCTAACCCTAACCCTAACCCTAAACCCTAAACCCTAACATTAACCCTAACCCTAAAGCCTAAATCCTAACTCTAACCCTAACCCTAACCATAAACCCTAAACCCTAACCTTAACCCTAACCCTAAACCTAAACCCTAACCCTAACCCTAACCCTATCCCTAAAACCTAACCCTAACCCTAACCCTAACCCTAACTCTAACCCTAACCCTAACCCTAACCCTATCCCTAAACCCTAACCCTAAAATGTAAACACTAACCCTCCCCTATTCCTAACCCTAACCCTAACCCTAACCCTAAAACCTAACCTAACCTGATCCCTAACCCTAACACTGTCGCTAAACCTAACTCTGACCCTTACCGTCTCTCCAAACTTAACTCTAACCCTCACCCTGTCACTAACCCTGTCCCTAAACCTAAACTTAAGCATCAGACAAAACCTAAACTTAATATTACCCTAACAGTAAACCTAACCATGTCCCAAACCCTAATCCTGTCCCTAACCCTAACCCTAACCCTAACCCTAACCCTAACACTAACCCTAACCCTAAACCTAAACACTAAACCCAAACCCTAACCCTACGCTAACCCTAACCATAAACACTAAACCCTAACCCTAACCCTAACCCTAACCCTAACACTAAACCCTAAACCCTAACACTAACCCTAACCCTAAAGCCTAAACCCTATCTCTAACCCTAACCCTAACCCTAAACCCTAAACCCTAACCTTAACCCTAACCCTAAACCTAAACCATAACCCTAACCCTAACCCTATCCCTAAAACCTAACCCTAACCCTAACCCTAACTCTAACCCTAACCCTAACCCTAACCCTATCCCTAAACCCTAACCCTAAAATGTAAACACTAACCCTCCCCTATTCCTAACCCTAACCCTAACCCTAACCCTAAACCCTAACCTAACTGATCCCTAACACTAACACTGTCGCTAAACCTAACTCTGACCCTTACCGTCTCTCCAACCTTAACTCTAACCCTCACCCTGTCACTAACCCTGTCCCTAAACCTAAACTTAAGCATCAGACAAAACCTAAACTTAATATAACCCTAACAGTAAACCTAACCATGTCCCAAACCCTAATCCTGTCCCTAACCCTAAAACTAATGCTAACGTTAACCCTAACCCTAACCCTAAACCCTAAACCCTAACCTTAACCCTAACCCTAAACCTAAACTCTAACCCTAACCCTAACCCTATCCCTAAAACCTAACCCTAACCCTAACCCTAACCGTAAACCTAACCTAACCCTAACCCTAACCCTAACACTGTCGCTAAACCTAACTCTGACACTTACCGTCTCTCTATCTTTAACTCTAACCCTC
>JAVKSA010000033.1:190000-200000 GCA_031876335.1 Hipposideros larvatus | reverse complement strand
CTAAACCTAACCTTAACCATCAGCCAAAACCTAAACTTAACTATAACCCTAACACTAAACCTAACCATGTCTCAAACCCGAAACGTGTACCTAACCCTAAACCTAACCTTAACCCTAACACTAAACCCAAAACCCTAACACTAACCCTAACCCTAAACCTAAACCCTAAACCCAAACCCTAACCCTAACGCTATCCCTAACCATAAACACTAAACCCTAACCCTAACCCTAACCCTAACCCTAACCCTAAACCCTAAGCCCTAACACTAACACTAACCCTAAAGCCTAAACCCTAACTCTAACCCTAACCCTAACCCTAAACCCTAAACACTAACCTTAACCCTAACCCTAAACCTAAACCGTAACCCTAACCCTAACCCTATCCCTAAAACTTAACCCTAACCCTAACCCTAACCCTAACCCTAACCCTAACCCTAAACCCTAACCTAACCTGATCCCTAAACCTAACACTGTCGCTAAACCTAACTCTGACCCTTACCGTCTCTCCAACCTTAACTCTAACCCTCACCCTGTCACTAACCCTGTCCCTAAACCTAAACTTAAGCATCAGACAAAACCTAAACTTAATATAACCCTAACAGTAAACCTAACCATGTCCCAACCCTAATCCTGCCCCTAACCCTAACCCTAACCCTAACCATAACCCTAATCCTAAATCCTAAACCCTAACCCTAACCCTAACCCTAAACCCTAACTCTAACCCTAACCCTAACCCTAACACTGTCGCTAAACCTAACTCTGACCCTTACCGTCTCTCTATCTTTAACTCTAACCCTCACCCTGTAACTAACCCTGTCCCGAAACCTAACCTTAACCATCAGCCAAAACCTAAACTTAACTATAACCCTAACACTAAACCTAACCATGTCTAAAACCCGAAACGTGTACCTAACCCTAACCCTAATCCTAAACCCTAAACCCAAACCCTAACCCTAACGCTAACCCTAACCATAAACACTAATCCCTAACCCTAACCCTAACCCTAACCCTAAACCCTAAACCCTAACACTAACCCTAACCCTAAAGACTAAACCCTAACTCTAACCCTAACCCTAACCCTAAACCCTAAACCCTAACCTTAACCCTAACCCTAAACCTAAACCGTAACCCTAACCCTAACCCTATCCCTAAAACCTAACCCTAACCCTAACCCTAACCCTAACCCTAACCCTAACACTAACCCTAACCTAAACCGTAATCCTAACCCTAACCCTAACCCTAACCCTCACCGTAACCCTAACTCTAAACCTAACCCTAACCCTAACCCTATCCCTAAACCCTAACCCTAAAATGTAAACACTAACCCTCCCCTATTCCTAACCCTAACCCTAACCCTAACCCTAAACCCTAACCTAACCTGCTCCCTAACCCTAACACTGTCGCTAAACCTAACTCTGACCCTTACCGTGTCTCCAACCTTAACTCTAACCCTCACCCTGTCACTAACCCTGTCCCTAAACCTAAATTTAAGCATCAGACAAAACCTAAACTTAATATAACCCTAACAGTAAACCTAACCATGTCCCAAAACCTAATCCTGCCCCTAACCCTAAACCCTAACCTTAACCCTAACCCTAAACCTAAACTGTAACCCTAACCCTAACCCTATCACTAAAACCTAACCCTAACCCTAACCCTAACCCTAACCTAACCCTAACCCTAACCCTAACACTGTCGCTAAACCTAACTCTGTACCTTACCGTCTCTCTAACTTTAACTCTAACCCTCACCCTGTAACTAACCCTGTCCCTAAACCTAACCTTAACCATCAGCCAAAACCTAAACTTAACCATAACCCTAACACTAAACCTAAACATGTCTCAAACCCGAATCGTGTACCTAACCCTAACCCTAAACTTACCCCTAACCCGAAACCCGAAACCCTAACCCTAACCCTAACCCTAACCCTAAACCGTAAGCCCTAACTCTAACCCTAAACCTAACCCTAAAGCCTAAACCCTAACTCTAACCCTAACCCTAACCCTAACCCTAACCCTATCCCTAAACCCTAACCCTAAAATGTAAACACTAACCCTCCCCTATTCCTAACCCTAACCCTAACCCTAACCCTAAACCCTAACCTAACCTGCTCCCTAACCCTAACACTGTCGCTAAACCTAACTCTGACTCTTACCGTCTCTCTATCTTTAACTCTAACCCTCACCCTGTAACTAACCCTGTCCCTAAACCTAACCTTAACCATCAGCCAAAACCTAAACTTAACTATAACCCTAACACTAAACCTAACCATGTCTCAAACCCGAAACGTGTACCTAACCCTAACCCTAACCTTAACCTAACACTAAACCCAAAACCCTAACCCTAACCCTAACCCTAACCCTAACCCTAAAGCCTAAACCCTAACTCTAACCGTAACCCTAACCCTAAACCCTAAACCCTAACCTGAACCCTAACCCTAAACCTAAACCGTAACCCTAACCCTAACCCTATCCCTAAAACCTAACCCTAACCCTAACCCTAACCCTAAACCTAACTCTAACCCTAACCCTAACTCTAACCCTATCCCTAAACCCTAACCCTAAAATGTAAACACTAACCCTCCCCTATTCCTAACCCTAACCCTAACCCTAACCCTAAACCCTAACCTAACCTGATCCCTAACCCTAACACTGTCGCTAAACCTAACTCTGACCCTTACCGTCTCTCCAACCTTAACTCTAACCCTCACCCTGTCACTAACCCTGTCCCTAAACCTAAACTTAAGCATCAGACAAAACCTAAACTTAATATAAACCTAACAGTAAACCTAACCATGTCCCAAACCCTAATCCTGTCCCTAACCCTAACCCTAACCCTAACCCTAACCCTAACACTAACCCTAACCCTAAACCTAAACACTAAACCCAAAACCTAAACCTAACGCTAACTCTAACAATAAACACTAAACCCTAAGCCTAACCCTAACCCTAACCCTAAACCCTAAATCCTAACACTAACCCTAACGCTAAAGCCTAAACCCTAACTCTAACCCTAACCCTAACACTAAACCCTAAACCCTAACCTTAACCCTAACCCTAAACCTAAACCATAACCCTAACCCTAACCCTATCCCTAAAACCTACACCTAACCCTAATCCTAAACCTAACCTAACCCTAAACCTAACCCTAACACTGTCGCTAAACCTAACTCTGACCCTTACCGTCTCTCTATCTTTAACTCTAACCCTCACCCTGTAACTAACCCTGTCCCTAAACCTAAACTTAACCATCAGCCAAAACCTAAGCTTAACTATAACCCTAACACTAAACCTAACCATGTCTCAAACCCGAAACGTGTACCTAACCCTAACCATAACCTTAACCCTAACACTAAATTCGAAACCCTAACACTAACCCTAACCCTAAACCTAAACACTAAACCCAAACCCTAACCCTAACGCTAACCCTAACCATAAACACTAAACCCTAACCCTAACCCTAACCCTAACCCTAACCCTAAACCTAACCCTAAACCCTAAACCCTAACACTAACCCTAACCCTAAAGCCTAAACCCTAACTCTAACCCTAACCCTAACCCTAAACCCTAAACCCTAAACTTAACCCTAACCCTAACCCTAACCCTAACCCTAACCCTAACACTTTCTCTAACCCTAACCCTAACCTTAACCCTATCCCTAAACGCTAACCCTAAAATGTAAACACTAACCCTCCCCTATTCCTAACCATAACCCTGACGCTAACCCTAAACCCTAACCTAACCTGATCCCTAACCCTAACACTGTCGCTAAACCTAACTCTGTCCCTTACCGTCTCTCCAACCTTAACTCTAACCCTCACCCTGTCACTAACCCTGTCCCTAAACCTAAACTTAAGCATCAGACAAAACCTAAACTTAATATAACCCTAACACTAAACCTAACCATGTCTCAAACCCGAAACGTGTACCTAACCCTAACCCTAACCTTAACCCTAACACTAAACTCGAAACCCTAACACTAACCCTAACCCTAAACCTAAACACTAAACCCAAACCCTGACCCTAACGCTAACCCTAACCATAAACACTAAACCCTAACCCTAACCCTAACCCTAACCCTAACCCTAAACCCTAAACCCTAACACTAACCCTAACCCTAAAGCCTAAACCCTAACTCTAACCCTAACCCTAACCCTAAACCCTAAACCCTAACCCTTACCCTATCCCTAAAACCTAACCCTAACCCTAACCCTAACACTAACCCTAACTCTAACCCTAAACCTAACCCTAACCCTAACCCTATCCCTAAACCCTAATCCTAAAATGTAAACACTAACCCTCCCCTATTCCTAACCCTAAGCCTAACCCTAACCCTAAACCCTAACCTAACCTGATCCCTAACCCTAACACTGTCGCTAAACCTAACTCTGACCCTTACCGTCTCTCCAACCTTAACTCTAACCCTCACCCTGTCACTAACCCTGTCCCTAAACCTAAACTTAAGCATCAGACAAAACCTAAACTTAATATAACCCTAACAGTAAACCTAACCATGTCCCAAACCCTAATCCTGCCCCTAACCCTAACCCTAACCATAACCATAACCCTAACCCTAAATCCTAAACCCTAACCCTAACCCTAACCCTAAACCCTAACTCTAACCCTAACCCTAACCTAACCCTAACCCTAACCCTAACACTGTCGCTAAACCTAACTCTGACCCTTACCGTCTCTCTGTCTTTAACTCTAACCCTCACCCTGTAACTAACCCTGTCCCTAAACCTAACCTTAACCATCAGCCAAAACCTAAACTTAACTATAACCCTAACACTAAACCTAACCATGTCTCAAACCCGAAACGTGTACCTAACCCTAACCCTAACCTTAACCCTAACACTAAACCCGAAACCCTAACACTAACCCTAACCCTAAACCTAAACCCTAAACCCAAACCCTAACCCTAACGCTAACCCTAATCATAAACACTAAACCCTAAACCTAACCCTAACCCTAACCCTAAACCCTAAACCCTAACATTAACCCTAACCCTAAAGCCTAAATCCTAACTCTAACCCTAACCCTAACCATAAACCCTAAACCCTAACCTTAACCCTAACCCTAAACCTAAACCCTAACCCTAACCCTAACCCTATCCCTAAAACCTAACCCTAACCCTAACCCTAACCCTAACTCTAACCCTAACCCTAACCCTAACCCTATCCCTAAACCCTAACCCTAAAATGTAAACACTAACCCTCCCCTATTCCTAACCCTAACCCTAACCCTAACCCTAAAACCTAACCTAACCTGATCCCTAACCCTAACACTGTCGCTAAACCTAACTCTGACCCTTACCGTCTCTCCAAACTTAACTCTAACCCTCACCCTGTCACTAACCCTGTCCCTAAACCTAAACTTAAGCATCAGACAAAACCTAAACTTAATATTACCCTAACAGTAAACCTAACCATGTCCCAAACCCTAATCCTGTCCCTAACCCTAACCCTAACCCTAACCCTAACCCTAACACTAACCCTAACCCTAAACCTAAACACTAAACCCAAACCCTAACCCTACGCTAACCCTAACCATAAACACTAAACCCTAACCCTAACCCTAACCCTAACCCTAACACTAAACCCTAAACCCTAACACTAACCCTAACCCTAAAGCCTAAACCCTATCTCTAACCCTAACCCTAACCCTAAACCCTAAACCCTAACCTTAACCCTAACCCTAAACCTAAACCATAACCCTAACCCTAACCCTATCCCTAAAACCTAACCCTAACCCTAACCCTAACTCTAACCCTAACCCTAACCCTAACCCTATCCCTAAACCCTAACCCTAAAATGTAAACACTAACCCTCCCCTATTCCTAACCCTAACCCTAACCCTAACCCTAAACCCTAACCTAACTGATCCCTAACACTAACACTGTCGCTAAACCTAACTCTGACCCTTACCGTCTCTCCAACCTTAACTCTAACCCTCACCCTGTCACTAACCCTGTCCCTAAACCTAAACTTAAGCATCAGACAAAACCTAAACTTAATATAACCCTAACAGTAAACCTAACCATGTCCCAAACCCTAATCCTGTCCCTAACCCTAAAACTAATGCTAACGTTAACCCTAACCCTAACCCTAAACCCTAAACCCTAACCTTAACCCTAACCCTAAACCTAAACTCTAACCCTAACCCTAACCCTATCCCTAAAACCTAACCCTAACCCTAACCCTAACCGTAAACCTAACCTAACCCTAACCCTAACCCTAACACTGTCGCTAAACCTAACTCTGACACTTACCGTCTCTCTATCTTTAACTCTAACCCTCACCGTGTAACTAACCCTGTCCCTAAACCTAACCTTAACCATCAGCCAAAACCTAAACTTAACTATAACCCTAACACTAAACCTAACCATGTCTCAAACACGAAACGTGTACCTAACCCTAACCCTAACCTTAACCCTAACACTAAACCCGAAACCCTAACACTAACCCTAACCCTAAACCTAAACCCTAAACCCAAACCCTAACCCTAACGCTAACCCTAACCATAAACACTAAAGCCTAAACCTAACCCTAACCCTAACCCTAACCCTAACCCTAACCCTAACCCTATCCCTAAACCCTAACCCTAAAATGTAAACACTAACCCTCCCCTATTCCTTACTCTAACCCTAACCCTAACCCTAAACCCTAACCTAACCTGATCCCTAACACTAACACTGTCGCTAAACCTAACTCTGACCCTTACCGTCTCTCTAAACTTAACTCTAACCCTCACCCTGTCACTAAACCTGTCCCTAAAACTAACCTTAACCATCAGCCAAAACCAAAATTTAACTATAACCCTACACTAAACCTAACCATTTCCCAAACCCTTATCCTGCCCCTAACCCAAACCTTAACCCTAACCATAACCCTAACCCTAAATCCTAAACCCTAACCCTAACCCTAACCCTAAACCCTAACTCTAACCCTAACCCTAATCCTAACACTGTCGCTAAACCTAACTCTGACGCTTACCGTCTCTCTATCTTTAACTCTAACCCTCACCCTGTAACTAAACCTGTCCCTAAACCTAAACTTAACCATCAGCCAAAACCTAAGCTTAACTATAACCCTAACACTAAACCTAACCATGTCTCAAACCCGAAACGTGTACCTAACCCTAACCATAACCTTAACCCTAACACTAAACTCGAAACCCTAACACTAACCCTAACCCTAAACCTAAACACTAAACCCAAACCCTAACCCTAACGCTAACCCTAACCATAAACACTAAACCCTAACCCTAACCCTAACCCTAACCCTAACCCTAAACCTAACCCTAAACCCTAAACCCTAACACTAACCCTAACCCTAAAGCCTAAACCCTAACTCTAACCCTAACCCTAACCCTAAACCCTAAACCCTAAACTTAACCCTAACCCTATCCCTAAAACCTAACCCTAACCCTAACCTTAACCCTAACCCTAACTCTAACCCTAACCCTAACCCTAACCCTATCCCTAAACCCTAACCCTAAAATGTAAACACTAACCCTCCCCTATTCCTAACCCTAACCCTATCCCTAACCCTAAACCCTAACCTAACCTGATCCCTAACCCTAACACTGTCGCTAAACCTAACTCTGACGCTTACCGTCTCTCCAACCTTAACTCTAACCCTCACCCTGTCACTAACCCTGTCCCTAAACCTAAACTTAAGCATCAGAAAAAACCTAAAGTTAATATAACCCTAACAGTAAACCTAACCATGTCCCAAACCGTAATCCTGTCCTAACCCTAAACCTAATGCTAACCCTAACCCTAAACCTAAACCCTAAACCCAAACCCTAACCCTAACGCTAACCCTAACCATAAACACTAAACCCTAACCCTAACACTAACCCTAATCCTAACCCTAAACCCTAAACCCTAACACTAACCCTAACCCTAAAACCTAAACCCAAACTCTAACCCTAACCCTAACCCTAAACCCTAAACCCTAACCTTAACCCTAACCCTAACACTAAACCGTAACCCTAAACCTAACCCTATCCCTAAAACCTAACCCTAACCCTAACCCTATCCCTAACCCTAACACTCACCCTGTAACTAACCCTGTCCCTAAACCTAACTTTAACCATCAGGCAAAACCTAAACTTAACCATAACCCTAACACTAAACCTAAACATGTCTCAAACCCGAATCGTGTACCTAACACTAACCCTAAACTTAACCCTAACCCGAAACCCGCAACCCTAACCCTAACCCTAACCCTAACCCTAAACCGTAAGCCCTAACTCTAACCCTAACCCTAACCCTAAAGCCTAAATCCTAACTCTAACCCTAACCCTAACCCTAACCCTAACCCTATCCCTAAACCCTAACCCTAAAATGTAAACACTAAACCTCCCCTATTCCTAACCCTAACCCTAACCCTAACCCTAAACCCTAACCTAACCTGATTCCTAACACTAACACTGTCGCTAAACCTAACTCTGACCCTTACCATCTCTCTAAACTTAACTCTAATCCTCACCCTGTCACTAAACCTGTCCCTAAAACTAACCTTAACCATCAGCCAAAACCAAAACTTAACTATAACACTACACTAAACCTAACCATTTCCCAAACCCTAATCCTGCCCCTAACCCTAACCCTAACCCTAACCATAACCCTAACCCTAAATCCTAAACCCTAACCCTAACCCTAACCCTAAACCCTAACTCTAACCCTAACCCTAACCTAACCCTAACCCTAACCCTAACACTGTCGCTAAACCTAACTCTGACTCTTACAATCTCTCTATCTTTAACTCTCACCCTCACCCTGTAACTAACCCTGTCCCTAAACCTAACCTTAACCATCAGCCAAAACCTAAACTTAACTATAACCCTAACACTAAACCTAACCATGTCTCAAACCCGAAACGTGTACCTAACCCTAAACCTAACCTTAACCCTAACACTAAACCCAAAACCCTAACACTAACCCTAACCCTAAACCTAAACCCTAAACCCAAACCCTAACCCTAACGCTATCCCTAACCATAAACACTAAACCCTAACCCTAACCCTAACCCTAACCCTAACCCTAAACCCTAAGCCCTAACACTAACACTAACCCTAAAGCCTAAACCCTAACTCTAACCCTAACCCTAACCCTAAACCCTAAACACTAACCTTAACCCTAACCCTAAACCTAAACCGTAACCCTAACCCTAACCCTATCCCTAAAACCTAACCCTAACCCTAACCCTAACCCTAACCCTAACCCTAACCCTAAACCCTAACCTAACCTGATCCCCAAACCTAACACTGTCGCTAAACCTAACTCTGACCCTTACCGTCTCTCCAACCTTAACTCTAACCCTCACCCTGTCACTAACCCTGTCCCTAAACCTAAACTTAAGCATCAGACAAAACCTAAACTTAATATAACCCTAACAGTAAACCTAACCATGTCCCAACCCTAATCCTGCCCCTAACCCTAACCCTAACCCTAACCATAACCCTAATCCTAAATCCTAAACCCTAACCCTAACCCTAACCCTAAACCCTAACTCTAACCCTAACCCTAACCCTAACACTGTCGCTAAACCTAACTCTGACCCTTACCGTCTCTCTATCTTTAACTCTAACCCTCACCCTGTAACTAACCCTGTCCCGAAACCTAACCTTAACCATCAGCGAAAACCTAAACTTAACTATAACCCTAACACTAAACCTAACCATGTCTAAAACCCGAAACGTGTACCTAACCCTAACCCTAATCCTAAACCCTAAACCCAAACCCTAACCCTAACGCTAACCCTAACCATAAACACTAATCCCTAACCCTAACCCTAACCCTAACCCTAACCCTAAACCCTAAACCCTAACACTAACCCTAACCCTAAAGACTAAACCCTAACTCTAACCCTAACCCTAACCCTAAACCCTAAACCCTAACCTTAACCCTAACCCTAAACCTAAACCGTAACCCTAACCCTAACCCTATCCCTAAAACCTAACCCTAACCCTAAACCTAACCCTAACCCTAA
>JAVKSA010000033.1:152500-177500 GCA_031876335.1 Hipposideros larvatus | reverse complement strand
AGCCAAAACCTAAACTTAACCATAACCCTAACACTAAACCTAATCATGTCTCAAACCCGAATCGTGTACCTAACACTAACCCTAAACTTAACCCTAACCCGAAACCCGAAACCCTAACCCAAACCCTAACCCTAACCCTAAATCTTAACCCCTAACTCTAACACTAAACCTAACCCTAAAGCAGAAATCCTAACTCTAACCCTAACCCTAACCCTAACCCTAACCCTATCCCTAAACCCTAACCCTAAAATGTAAACACTAACCCTCCCCTATTCCTAACCCTAACCCTAAACCTAACCCTAAACCCTAACCTAATCTGATTCCTAACACTAACACTGTCGCTAAACCTAACTCTGACCCTTACCGTCTCTCTAAACTTAACTCTAACCCTCACCCTGTCACTAAACCTGTCCCTAAAACTAACCTTAACCATCAGCCAAAACCAAAACTTAACTATAACCCTACACTAAACCTAACCATTTCCCAAACTGTAATCCTGACCCTAACCCTAACCCTAACACTAACCATAACCCTAACCCTAAATCCTAAACCCTAACCCTAACCCTAAACCCTAACTCTAACCCTAAACCTAACCTAACCCTAATCCTAACCCTAACACTGTCGCTAAACCTAACTCTGACTCTTACCGTCTCTCTATCTTTAACTCTCACCCTCACCCTGTAACTAACCCTGTCCCTAAACCTAACCTTAACCATCAGCCAAAACCTAAACTTAACCCTAACCCTAACCCTAACCCTAACCCTAACCCTAACCCTAACCCTAACCTTAACCTAACACTAAACCCAAAACCCTAACCCTAACCCTAACCCTAACCCTAAAGCCTAAACCCTAACTCTAACCGTAACCCTAACCCTAAACCCTAAACCCTAACCTGAACCATAACCCTAAACCTAAACCGTAACCCTAACCCTAACCCTATCCCTAAAACCTAACCCTAACCCTAACCCTAACCCTAACCCTAACCCTAACTCTAACCCTAACCCTAACCCTAACCCTATCCCTAAACCTTAACCCTAAAATGTAAACACTAACCCTCCCCTATTCCTAACCCTAACCCTAACCCTAACCCTAAACCCTAACCTAACCTGATCCCTAACCCTAACACTGTCGCTAAACCTAACTCTGACCCTTACCGTCTCTCCAACCTTAACTCTAACCCTCACCCTGTCACTAACCCTGTCCCTAAACCTAAACTTAAGCATCAGACAAAACCTAAACTTAATATAGTCCTAACAGTAAACCTAACCATGTCCCAAACCGTAATCCTGTCCCTAACCCTAACCCTAACCCTAACACTAACCCTAACCATAAACCTAAACACTAAACCCAAAACCTAACCCTAACCCTAACCCTAACCCTAAACCCTAAATCCTAACACTAACCCTAACCCTAAAGCCTAAACCCTAACTCTAACTCTAACCCTAACACTAAACCCTAAACCCTAACCTTAACCCTAACCCTAAACCTAAACCGTAACCCTAACCCTAACCCTATCCCTAAAACCTACACCTAACCCTAATCCTAAACCTAACCTAACCCTAACCCTAACCCTAACACTGTCGCTAAACCTAACTCTGACACTTACCGTCTCTCTATCTTTAACTCTAACCCTCACCCTGTAACTAACCCTGTCCCAAAACCTAACCTTAACCATCAGCCAAAACCTAAACTTAACTATAACCCTAACACTAAACCTAACCATGTCTCAAACCCGAATCGTGTTCCTAACCCTAACCATAACCTTAACCCTAACACTAAACCCGAAACCCTAACACTAACCCTAACCCTAAAGCCTAAACCCTAACTCTAACCCTAACCTTAACCCTAAACCCTAAACCCTAACCTTAACCCTAACCCTAAACCTAAACCATAACCCTAACCCTAACCCTATCCCTAAAACCTAACCCTAACCCTAACCCTAACCCTAACTCTAACCCTAACCCTAACCCTAACGCTAACCCTAAACCAGAAGCCCTAACTCTAACTCTAACCCTAACCCTAAAGTCTAAATCCTAACTCTAACCCTAACCCTAACCCTAACCCTAACCCTATCCCTAAACCCTAACCCTAACCCTAACCCTAATCCTAAACCCTAAACCCAAACCCTAACCCTATCCCTAAAACCTAACCCTAACCCTAACCCTAACCCTAACCCTAACTCTAACCCTAACCCTAACCCTAACCCTATCCCTAAACCCTAACCCTAACACTGTCGCTAAACCTAACTCTGACGCTTACCGTCTCTCCAACCTTAACTCTAACCCTCACCCTGTCACTAACCCTGTCCCTAAACCTAAACTTAAGCATCAGACAAAACCTAAAGTTAATATAACCCTAACAGTAAACCTAACCATGTCCCAAACCGTAATCCTGTCCTAACCCTAAACCTAATGCTAACCCTAACCCTAACCCTAACCCTAAACCCTAAACCCTAACCTTAACCCTAACCCTAAACCTAAACCGTAACCCTAACACTAACCCTATCCCTAAAACCTAACCCTAACACTAACCCTAACCCTAACCCTAACCCTAACCCTAACCTTAACCCTAACACTAAACCCGAAACCTTAACACTAACCCTAACCCTAAACCGAAACCCTAAACCGAAACCCTAACCCTAATGCTAACCGTAACCATAAACACTAAACCCTAACCCTAACACTAACCCTAACCCTAACCCTAAAACCTAAACCCTAACACTAACCCTAACCCTAAAGCCTAAACCCTAACCCTAACCCTAACCCTAAACCCTAAACACTAACCTTAACCCTAACCCTAAACCTAAACCGTAATCCTAACCCTAACCCTAACCCTAACCCTAACAGTAACCCTAACTCTAACCCTAACCCTAACCCTAACCCTATCCCTAAACCCTAACCCTAAAATGTAAGCACTAACCCTCCCCTATTCCTAACCCTAACCCTAACCCTAACCCTAAACCCTAACCTAACCTGCTCCCTAACCCTAACACTGTCGCTAAACCTAACTCTGACCCTTACCGTGTCTCCAACCTTAACTCTAACCCTCACCCTGTCACTAACCCTGTCCCTAAACCTAAACTTAAGCATCAGACAAAACCTAAACTTAATATAACCCTAACAGTAAACCTAACCATGTCCCAAAACCTAATCCTGCCCCTAACCCTAAACCCTAACCTTAACCCTAACCCTAAACCTAAACCGGAACCCTAATCCTAACCCTATCCCTAAAACCTAACCCTAACCCTAACCCTAACTCTAACCCTAACCCTAACCCTAACCCTATCCCTAAACCCTAACCCTAAAATGTAAACACTAACCCTCCCCTATTCCTAACCCTAACCCTAACCCTAACCCTAAACCCTAACCTAACCTGATCCCTAACCCTAACACTGTCGCTAAACCTAACTCTGACCCTTACCGTCTCTCCAACCTTAACTCTAACCCTCACCCTGTCACTAACCCTGTCCCTAAACCTAAACTTAAGCATCAGACAAAACCTAAACTTAATATAACCCTAACAGTAAACCTAACCATGTCCCAAACCCTAATCCTGTCCCTAATCCTAAACCTAATGCTAACCCTAACCCTAACCCTAACCCTAAACCCTAAACCCTAACCTTAACCCTAACCCTAAACCTAAACCGTAACCCTAACCCTAACCCTTTCCCTAAAACCTAACCCTAACCCTAACCCAAACCCTAACCCTAACCTAACCCTAACCCTAACCCTAACACTGTCGCTAAACTTAACTCTGTACCTTACCGTCTCTCTAACTTTAACTCTAACCCTCACCCTGTAACTAGCCCTGTCCCTAAACCTAACCTTAACCATCAGCCAAAACCTAAACTTAACTATAACCCTAACACTAAACCTAACCATGTCTAAAACCCGAATCGTGTACCTAACCCTAAACATAACCTTAACACTAACACTAAACCTGAAACCCTAAGACTAACCCTAACCCTAAACCTAAACCCTAAACCCAAACCCTAAACCTAACGCTAACCCTAACCTTAAACACTAAACCCTAACCCTAACCCTAACCCTAACCCTAACCCTAAACCCTAAACCCTAACACTATCCCTAACCCTAAAGCCTAAACCCTAACTCTAAGTCTAACTCTAACCCTAAACCCTAAACCCTAACCTTAACCCTAACCCGAAACCTAAACCGTAACCCTAACCCTAACCCTATCCCTAAAACCTAACCCTAACCCTAACCCTAACCCTAACCCTAACCCTAACACTCACCCTGTAACTAACCCTGTCCCTAAACCTAACATTAACCATCAGCCAAAACCTAAACTTAACCATAACCCTAACACTAAACCTAAACATGTCTCAAACCCGAATCGTGTACCTAACACTAACCCTAAACTTAACCCTAACCCGAAACCCGAAACCCTAACCCAAACCCTAACCCTAACCCTAAATCTTAACCCCTAACTCTAACACTAAACCTAACCCTAAAGCCTAAATCCTAACTCTAACCCTAACCCTAACCCTAACCCTAACCCTATCCCTAAACCCTAACCCTAAAATGTAAACACTAACCCTCCCCTATTCCTAACCCTAACCCTAAACCTAACCCTAAACCCTAACCTAATCTGATTCCTAACACTAACACTGTCGCTAAACCTAACTCTGACCCTTACCGTCTCTCTAAACTTAACTCTAACCCTCACCCTGTCACTAAACCTGTCCCTAAAACTAACCTTAACCATCAGCCAAAACCAAAACTTAACTATAACCCTACACTAAACCTAACCATTTCCCAAACTGTAATCCTGACCCTAACCCTAACCCTAACACTAACCATAACCCTAACCCTAAATCCTAAACCCTAACCCTAACCCTAAACCCTAACTCTAACCCTAAACCTAACCTAACCCTAATCCTAACCCTAACACTGTCGCTAAACCTAACTCTGACTCTTACCGTCTCTCTATCTTTAACTCTCACCCTCACCCTGTAACTAACCCTGTCCCTAAACCTAACCTTAACCATCAGCCAAAACCTAAACTTAACCCTAACCCTAACCCTAACCCTAACCCTAACCCTAACCCTAACCCTAACCTTAACCTAACACTAAACCCAAAACCCTAACCCTAACCCTAACCCTAACCCTAAAGCCTAAACCCTAACTCTAACCGTAACCCTAACCCTAAACCCTAAACCCTAACCTGAACCATAACCCTAAACCTAAACCGTAACCCTAACCCTAACCCTATCCCTAAAACCTAACCCTAACCCTAACCCTAACCCTAACCCTAACCCTAACTCTAACCCTAACCCTAACCCTAACCCTATCCCTAAACCTTAACCCTAAAATGTAAACACTAACCCTCCCCTATTCCTAACCCTAACCCTAACCCTAACCCTAAACCCTAACCTAACCTGATCCCTAACCCTAACACTGTCGCTAAACCTAACTCTGACCCTTACCGTCTCTCCAACCTTAACTCTAACCCTCACCCTGTCACTAACCCTGTCCCTAAACCTAAACTTAAGCATCAGACAAAACCTAAACTTAATATAGTCCTAACAGTAAACCTAACCATGTCCCAAACCGTAATCCTGTCCCTAACCCTAACCCTAACCCTAACACTAACCCTAACCATAAACCTAAACACTAAACCCAAAACCTAACCCTAACCCTAACCCTAACCCTAAACCCTAAATCCTAACACTAACCCTAACCCTAAAGCCTAAACCCTAACTCTAACTCTAACCCTAACACTAAACCCTAAACCCTAACCTTAACCCTAACCCTAAACCTAAACCGTAACCCTAACCCTAACCCTATCCCTAAAACCTACACCTAACCCTAATCCTAAACCTAACCTAACCCTAACCCTAACCCTAACACTGTCGCTAAACCTAACTCTGACACTTACCGTCTCTCTATCTTTAACTCTAACCCTCACCCTGTAACTAACCCTGTCCCAAAACCTAACCTTAACCATCAGCCAAAACCTAAACTTAACTATAACCCTAACACTAAACCTAACCATGTCTCAAACCCGAATCGTGTTCCTAACCCTAACCATAACCTTAACCCTAACACTAAACCCGAAACCCTAACACTAACCCTAACCCTAAACCTAAACCCTAAACCCAAACCCTAACCCTAACGCTAACCCTAACCTTAAACACTAAACCCTAACCCTAACCCTAATCCTAACCCTAACCCTAAACCCTAAACCCTAACACTATCCCTAAACCTAAAGCCTAAACCCTAACTCTAACCCTAACCCTAACCCTAAACCCTAAACCCTAACCTTAACCCTAACCCTAAACCTAAACCGTAACCCTAACCCTAACCCTATCCCTAAAACCTAACCCTAACCCTAACCCTAACCCTAAACCCTAACCTAACCTGATCCCTAACACTAACACTGTCGCTAAACCTAACTCTGACCCTTACCGTCTCTCCAACCTTAACTCTAACCCTCACCCTGTCACTAACCCTGTCCCTAAACCTAAACTTAAGCATCAGACAAAACCTAAACTTAATATAGCCCTAACAGTAAACCTAACCATGTCCCAAACCCTAATCCTGTCCTTAACCCTAACCCTAACCCTAACACTAACCCTAACCATAAACATAAACACTAAACCCAAAACCTAACCCTAACCCTAACCCTAACCCTAAACCCTAAATCCTAACACTAACCCTAACCCTAAAGCCTAAACCCTAACTCTAACTCTAACCCTAACACTAAACCCTAAACCCTAACCTTAACCCTAACCCTAAACCTAAACCGTAACCCTAACCCTAACCCTATCCCTAAAACCTACACCTAACCCTAATCCTAAACCTAACCTAACCCTAACACTGTCGCTAAACCTAACTCTGACACTTACCGTCTCTCCAACCTTAACTCTAACCCTCACCCTGTCACTAACCCTGTCCCTAAACCTAAACTTAAGCATCAGACAAAACCTAAACTTAATATAACCCTAACAGTAAAACTAACCATGTCCCAAACCGTAATCCTGCCCCTAACCATAACCCTAACCCTAACCATAACCATAACCCTAAATCCTAAACCCTAACCCTAACCCTAAACCTAAACGCTAACTCTAACCCTAACCCTAACGTAACCCTAACCCTAACCCTAACAGTGTCGCTAAACCTAACTCTGACCCTTAACGTCTCTCTATCTTTAACTCTAACCCTCACCCTGTAACTAACCCTGTCCCTAAACCTAACCTTAACCATCAGCCAAAACCTAAACTTAACTATAACCCTAACACTAAAACTAACCATGGCTCAAACCCGAAACGTGTACCTAACCCTAACCCTAACCTTAACCCTAACACTAAACCCGAAACCCTAACACTAACCCTAACCCTAAACCTAAACCCTAAACCCAAACCCTAACCCTAACGCTAACCCTAACCATAAACACTAAACCCTAACCCTAACCCTAACCCTAATCCTAACCCTAAACCCTAAACCCTAACACTAACCCTAACCCTAAACCCTAAACCCTAACATTAACCCTAACCCTAACACTAAACCGTAACCCTAACCCTAACCCTATCCCTAAAACCTAACCCTAACCCTAACCCTAACCCTAACACTCACCCTGTAACTAACCCTGTCCCTAAACCTAACCTTAACCATCAGCCAAAACCTAAACTTAACCATAACCCTAACACTAAACCTAAACATGTCTCAAACCCGAATCGTGTACCTAACACTAACCCTAAACTTAACCCTAACCCGAAACCCGAAACCCTAACCCTAACCCTAACCCTAACCCTAAACCGTAAGCCCTAACTCTAACCCTAACCCTAACCCTAAAGCCTAAATCCTAACTCTAACCCTAACCCTAACCCTAACCGTAACCCTATCCCTAAACCCTAACCCTAAAATGTAAACACTAAACCTCCCCTATTCCTAACCCTAACCCTAACCCTAACCCTAAACCCTAACGTAACCTGATTCCTAACACTAACACTGTCGCTAAACCTAACTCTGACCCTTACCATCTCTCTAAACTTAACTCTAACCCTCACCCTGTCACTAAACCTGTCCCTAAAACTAACCTTAACCATCAGCCAAAACCAAAACTTAACTATAACCCTACACTAAACCTAACCATTTCCCAAACCCTAATCCTGCCCCTAACCCTAACCCTAACCCTAACCATAACCCTAACCCTAAATCCTAAACCCTAACCATAACCCTAACCCTAAACCCTAACTCTAACCATAACCCTAACCTAACCCCAACCCTAACCCTATCACTGTCGCTAAACCTAACTCTGACTCTTACCGTCTCTCTATCTTTAACTCTCACCCTCACCCTGTAACTAACCCTGTCCCTAAACCTAACCTTAACCATCAGCCAAAACCTAAACTTAACTATAACCCTAACACTAAACCTAACCATGTCTCAAACCCGAAACGTGTACCTAACCCTAAACCTAACCTTAACCCTAACACTAAACCCAAAACCCTAACACTAACCCTAACCCTAAACCTAAACCCTAAACCCAAAACCTAACCCTAACGCTAACCCTAACCATAAACACTAAACCCTAACCCTAACCCTAACCCTAACCCTAAACCCTAAACCCAAACACTATCCCTAACCCTAAAGCCTAAACCCTAACTCTAACCCTAACCCTAACCCTAAACCCTAAACCCTAACCTTAAACCTAACCCTAAATCTAAACCGTAACCCTAACTCTAACCCTATCCCTAAAACCTAACCCTAACCCTAACCCTAACCCTAACTCTATCTCTAACCCTAACCCTAACCCTAACCCTATCCCTAAACGCTATCCCTAAAATGTAAACACTAACCCTCCCCTATTCCTAACCCTAACCCTAACGCTAACCCTAAACCCTAACCTAACCTGATCCCTAACCCTAACACTGTCGCTAAACCTAACTCTGACCCTTACCGTCTCTCCAAACTTAACTCTAACCCTCGCCCTGTCACTAACCCTGTCCCTAAACCTAAACTTAAGCATCAGACAAAACCTAAACTTAATATAACCCTAACAGTAAAACTAACCATGTCCCAAACCCTAATCCTGCCCCTAACCCTAACGCTAACCCTAACCATAACCCTAACCCTAAATCCTAAACCCTAACCCTAACCCTAAACCTAAACCCTAACTCTAACCCTAACCCTAACCTAACCCTAACCCTAACCCTAACAGTGTCGCTAAACCTAACTCTGACCCTTAACGTCTCTCTATCTTTAACTCTAACCCTCACCCTGTAACTAACCCTGTCCCTAAACCTAAACTTAACCATCAGCCAAAACCTAAACTTAACTATAACCCTAACACTAAACCTAACCATGGCTCAAACCCGAAACGTGTACCTAACCCTAACCCTAACCTTAACCCTAACACTAAACCCGAAACCCTAACACTAACCCTAACCCTAAACCTAAACCCTAAACCCAAACCCTAACCCTAACGCTAACCCTAACCATAAACACTAAACCCTAACCCTAACCCTAACCCTAATCCTAACCCTAAACCCTAAACCCTAACACTAACCCTAACCCTAAACCCTAAACCCTAACCTTAACCCTAAACCTAACACTAAACCGTAACCCTAACCCTAACCCTATCCCTAAAACCTAACCCTAACCCTAACCCTAACCCTAACACTCACCCTGTAACTAACCCTGTCCCTAAACCTAACCTTAACCATCAGCCAAAACCTAAACTTAACCATAACCCTAACACTAAACCTAAACATGTCTCAAACCCGAATCGTGTACCTAACACTAACCCTAAACTTAACCCTAACCCGAAACCCGAAACCCTAACCCTAACCCTAAACCTAAACCTAAACCGTAAGCCCTAACTCTAACCCTAACCCTAACCCTAAAGCCTAAATCCTAACTCTAACCCTAACCCTAACCCTAACCCTAACCCTAACCCTAACCCGATCCCTAAACCCTAACCCTAAAATGTAAACACTAAACCTCCCCTATTCCTAACCCTAACCCTAACCCTAACCCTAAACCCTAACGTAACCTGATTCCTAACACTAACACTGTCGCTAAACCTAACTCTGACCCTTACCATCTCTCTAAACTTAACTCTAACCCTCACCCTGTCACTAAACCTGTCCCTAAAACTAACCTTAACCATCAGCCAAAACCAAAACTTAACTATAACCCTACACTAAACCTAACCATTTCCCAAACCCTAATCCTGCCCCTAACCCTAACCCTAACCCTAACCATAAACCTAACCCTAAATCCTAAACCCTAAACCTAACAGTAACCCTAAACCCTAACTCTAACCATAACCCTAACCTAACCCCAACCCTAACCCTATCACTGTCGCTAAACCTAACTCTGACTCTTACCGTCTCTCTATCTTTAACTCTCACCCTCACCCTGTAACTAACCCTGTCCCTAAACCTAACCTTAACCATCAGCCAAAACCTAAACTTAACTATAACCCTAACACTAAACCTAAACATGTCTCAAACCCGAAACGTGTACCTAACCCTAAACCTAACCTTAACCCTAACACTAAACCCAAAACCCAAACCCTAACCCTAACGCTAACCCTAACCATAAACACTAAACCCTAACCCTAACCCTAACCCTAACCCTAACCCTAAACCCTAAACCCTAACACTAACCCTAACCCTAAAGCCTAAACCCTTACTCTAACCCTAACCCTAACCCTAAACCCTAAACCCTAACCTTAACCCTAACCCTAAACCTAAACCGTAACCCTAACCCTAACCCTATCCCTAAAACCTAACCCTAACCCTAACCCTAACGCTAACCCTAACCCTAAACCCTAACCTAACCTGATCCCTAAACCTAACACTGTCGCTAAACCTAACTCTGACCCTTACCGTCTCTCCAACCTTAACTCTAACCCTCACCCTGTCACTAACCCTGTCCCTAAACCTAAACTTAAGCATCAGACAAAACCTAAACTTAATATAACCCTAACAGTAAACCTAACCATGTCCCAAACCCTAATCCTGCCCCTAACCCTAACCCTAACCCTTACCATAACCCTAATCCTAAATCCTAAACCCTAACCCTAACCCTAACCCTAAACCCTAACTCTAACCCTAAACCTAACCCTAACACTGTCGCTAAACCTAACTCTGACCCTTACCGTCTCTCTATCTTTAACTCTAACCCTCACCCTGTAACTAACCCTGTCCCGAAACCTAACCTTAACCATCAGCCAAAACCTAAACTTAACTATAACCCTAACACTAAACCTAACCATGTCTAAAACCCGAAACGTGTACCTAACCCTAACCCTAAACCTAAACCCTAAACCCAAACCCTAACCCTAACGCTAACCCTAAACATAAACACTAATCCCTAACCCTAATCCTAACCCTAACCCTAACCCTAAACCCTAAACACTAACACTAACCCTAACCCTAAAGCCTAAACCCTAACTCTAACCCTAACCCTAACCCTAAACCCTAAACCCTAACCTTAACCCTAACCCTAAACCTAAACCGTAACCCTAACCCTAACCCTATCCCTAAAACCTAACCCTAACCCTAACCCTAACCCTAACCCTAACCCTAAACCCTAACCTAACCTGATCCCTAACCCTAACACTGTCGCTAAACCTAACTCTGACCCTTACCGTCTCTCCAACCTTAACTGTAACCCTCAGCCTGTCACTAACCCTGTCCCTAAACCTAAACTTAAGCATCAGACAAAATCTAAACTTAATATAACCCTAACAGTAAACCTAACCATTTCCCAAACCCTAATCCTGCCCCTAACCCTAACCCTAAACATAACCCTAACACTAAATCCTAAACCCTAACCCTAACACTAACCCTAAACCCTAACTCTAAGCCTAACCCTAACCTAACCATAACCCTAACCCTAACACTGTTGCTAAACCTAACTCTGACCCTTACCGTCTCTCTATCTTTAACTCTAACCCTCACCCTGTAACTAACCCTGTCCCTAAACCTAACCTTAACCATCAGCCAAAACCTAAACTTAACTATAACCCTAACACTAAACCTAACCATGTCTCAAACTCGAAACGTGTACCTAACCCTAACCCTAACCGTAACCCTAACACTAAACCCGAAACCCTAACACTAAACCTAACCCTAAACCTAAACCCTAAACCGAAACCCTAACCCTAACGCTAACTCTAACCATAAACACTAAACCCTAACCCTAACCCTAACCCTAACCGTAACCCTAAACCCTAAACCCTAAACCCTAACACTAACCCTAACCCTAAAGCCTAAACCCTAACTCTAACCCTAACCCTAACCCTAAACCCTAAACCCTAACCTTAACACTAACCCTAAACCTAAACCGTAACCCTAACCCTAACCCTATCCCTAAAACCTAACCCTAACCCTAACCCTAACCCTAACCCTAACCCTAAACCCTAACCTAACCTGATCCCTAACCCTAACACTGTCGCTAAACCTAACTCTGACCCTTACCGTCTCTCCAACCTTAACTCTAACACTCACCCTGTCACTAACCCTGACCCTAAACCTAAACTTAAGCATCAGACAAAACCTAAACTTAATATAACCCTAACAGTAAACCTAACCATGTCCCAAACCCTAATCCTGTCCCTAACCCTAAACCTAATGCTAACCCTAACCCTAACCCTAACCCTAAACACTAAACCATAACCTTAACCCTAACCCTAAACCTAAACCGTAACCCTAACCCTAACCCTATCCCTAAAACCTAACCCTAATTCTAACCCAAACCCTAACCCTAACCTAACCCTAACCATAACCCTAACACTGTCGCTAAACCTAACTCTGACCCTTACCGTCTCTCTATCTTTAACTCTAACCCTCACCCTGTAACTAACCCTGTCCCTAAACCTAACCTTAACCATCAGCCAAAACCTAAACTTAACTATAAACCTAACACTAAACTTAACCACGTCTCAAACCCGAATCGTGTACCTAACCCTAACCATAACCTTAACACTAACACTAAACCCGAAACCCTAACACTAACCCTAACCCTAAACCTAAACCCTAAACCCAAACCCTAAACCTAACGCTAACCCTAACCTTAAACACTAAACCCTAACCCTAACCCTAACCCTAACCCTAACCCTAAACCCTAAACCCTAACACTATCCCTAACCCTAAAGCCTAAACCCTAACTCTAACACTAACTCTAACCCTAAACCCTAAACCCTAACCTTAACCCTAACCCTAAACCTAAACCGTAACCCTAACCCTAACCCTATCCATAAAACCTAACCCTAACCCTAACCCTAACCCTAACCCTAACCCTAACACTCACCCTGTAACTAACCCTGTCCCTAAACCTAACCTTAACCATCAGCCAAAACCTAAACTTAACCATAACCCTAACACTAAACCTAAACATGTCTCAAACCCGAATCGTGTACCTAACCCTAACCCTAAACTTAACCCTAACCCGAAACCCGAAACCCTAACCCTAACCCTAACCCTAAACCGTAAGCCCTAACTCTAACCCTAACCCTAACCCTAAAGCCTAAATCCTAACTCTAACCCTAACCCTAACCCTAACCCTATCCCTAAACCCTAACCCTAAAATGTAAACACTAACCCTCCCCTATTCCTAAACCTAACCCTAACCCTAACCCTAAACCCTAACCTAATCTGATTCCTAACACTAACACTGTCGCTAAACCTAACTCTGACCCTTACCGTCTCTCTAAACTTAACTCTAACCCTCAGCCTGTCACTAAACCTGTCCCTAAAACTAACCTTAACCATCAGCCAAAACCAAAACTTAACTATAACCCTACACTAAACCTAACCATTTCCCAAACCGTAATCCTGACCCTAACCCTAACCCTAACCCTAACCATAACCCTAACCCTAAATCCTAAACCCTAACCCTAACCCTAAACCTAATGCTAACCCTAACCCTAACCCTAACCCTAAACCCTAAACCCTAACCTTAACCCTAAACCTAAACCTAAACCGTAACCCTAACCCTAACCCTATCCCTAAAACCTAACCCTAACCCTAACCCTAACCCTAACCCTAACCTAACCCTAACCCTAACCCTAACACTGTCGCTAAACCTAACTCTGTACCTTACCGTCTCTCTAACTTTAAGTCTAACCCTCACCCTGTAACTAACCCTGTCCCGTAACCTAACCTTAACCATCAGCCAAAACCTAAACTTAACCATAACCCTAACACTAAACCTATACATGTCTCAAACCCGAATCGTGTACCTAACCCTAACCCTAAACTTAACCCTAACCCGAAACCCGAAACCCTAACCCTAACCCTAAACCGTAGGCCCTAACTCGAACCCTAACCCTAACCCTAAAGCCTAAATCCTAACTCTAACCCTAACCCTAACCCTAACCCTATCCCTAAACCCTAACCCTAAAATGTAAACACTAACCCTCCCCTATTCCTAACTCTAACCCTAACCCTAACCCTAAACCCTAACCTAACCTGATCCCTAACACTAACACTGTCGCTTAACCTAACTCTGACCCTTACCGTCTCTTTAAACTTAACTCTAACCCTCACCCTGTCACTAAACCTGTCCCTAAAACGAACCTTAACCATCAGCCAAAACCAAAATTTAACTATAACCCTACACTAAACCTAACCATTTCCCAAACCCTAACCTGCCCCTAACCCTAACCCTAACCCTAACCATAACCCTAACCCTAAATCCTAAACTCTAACCCTAACCCTAACCCTAACACTATCGCTAAACCTAACTCTGACCCTTACCGTCTCTCTATCTTTAACTCTAACCCTCACCCTGTAACTAACCCTGTCCCTAAACCTAAACTTAACCATCAGCCAAAACCTAAGCTTAACTATAACCCTAACACTAAACCTAACCATGTCTCAAACCCGAAACGTGTACCTAACCCTAACCATAACCTTAACCCTAACACTAAACTCGAAACCCTAACAATAACCCTAACCCTAAACCTAAACACTAAACCCAAACCCTAACCCTAACGCTAACCCTAACCATAAACACTAAACCCTAACCCTAACCCTAACCCTAACCCTAACCCTAAACCTAACCCTAAACCCTAAACCCTAACACTAACCCTAACCCTAAAGCCTAAACCCTAACTCTAACCCTAACCCTAACCCTAAACCCTAAACCCTAAACTTAACCCTAACCCTAACCCTAACCCTAACCCTAACCCTAACACTTTCTCTAACCCTAACCCTAACCTTAACCCTATCCCTAAACGCTAACCCTAAAATGTAAACACTAACCCTCCCCTATTCCTAACCATAACCCTGACGCTAACCCTAAACCCTAACCTAACCTGATCCCTAACCCTAACACTGTCGCTAAACCTAACTCTGTCCCTTACCGTCTCTCCAACCTTAACTCTAACCCTCACCCTGTCACTAACCCTGTCCCTAAACCTAAACTTAAGCATCAGACAAAACCTAAACTTAATATAACCCTAACACTAAACCTAACCATGTCTCAAACCCGAAACGTGTACCTAACCCTAACCCTAACCTTAACCCTAACAATAAACTCGAAACCCTAACACTAACCCTAACCCTAAACCTAAACACTAAACCCAAACCCTGACCCTAACGCTAACCCTAACCATAAACACTAAACCCTAACCCTAACCCTAACCCTAACCCTAACCCTAAACCCTAAACCCTAACACTAACCCTAACCCTAAAGCCTAAACCCTAACTCTAACCCTAACCCTAACCCTAAACCCTAAACCCTAACCCTTACCCTATCCCTAAAACCTAACCCTAACCCTAACCCTAACACTAACCCTAACTCTAACCCTAAACCTAACCCTAACCCTAACCCTATCCCTAAACCCTAATCCTAAAATGTAAACACTAACCCTCCCCTATTCCTAACCCTAAGCCTAACCCTAACCCTAAACCCTAACCTAACCTGATCCCTAACCCTAACACTGTCGCTAAACCTAACTCTGACCCTTACCGTCTCTCCAACCTTAACTCTAACCCTCACCCTGTCACTAACCCTGTCCCTAAACCTAAACTTAAGCATCAGACAAAACCTAAACTTAATATAACCCTAACAGTAAACCTAACCATGTCCCAAACCCTAATCCTGCCCCGAACCCTAACCCTAACCATAACCATAACCCTAACCCTAAATCCTAAACCCTAACCCTAACCCTAACCCTAAACCCTAACTCTAACCCTAACCCTAACCTAACCCTAACCCTAACCCTAACACTGTCGCTAAACCTAACTCTGACCCTTACCGTCTCTCTGTCTTTAACTCTAACCCTCACCCTGTAACTAACCCTGTCCCTAAACCTAACCTTAACCATCAGCCAAAACCTAAACTTAACTATAACCCTAACACTAAACCTAACCATGTCTCAAACCCGAAACGTGTACCTAACCCTAACCCTAACCTTAACCCTAACACTAAACCCGAAACCCTAACACTAACCCTAACCCTAAACCTAAACCCTAAACCCAAACCCTAACCCTAACGCTAACCCTAACCATAAACACTAAACCCTAAACCTAACCCTAACCCTAACCCTAACCCTAAACCCTAAACCCTAACACTAACCCTAACCCTAAAGCCTAAATCCTAACTCTAACCCTAACCCTAACCATAAACCCTAAACCCTAACCTTAACCCTAACCCTAAACCTAAACCCTAACCCTAACCCTAACCCTATCCCTAAAACCTAACCCTAACCCTAACCCTAACCCTAACTCTAACCCTAACCCTAACCCTAACCCTATCCCTAAACCCTAACCCTAAAATGTAAACACTAACCCTCCCCTATTCCTAACCCTAACCCTAACCCTAACCCTAAAACCTAACCTAACCTGATCCCTAACCCTAACACTGTCGCTAAACCTAACTCTGACCCTTACCGTCTCTCCAAACTTAACTCTAACCCTCACCCTGTCACTAACCCTGTCCCTAAACCTAAACTTAAGCATCAGACAAAACCTAAACTTAATATTACCCTAACAGTAAACCTAACCATGTCCCAAACCCTAATCCTGTCCCTAACCCTAACCCTAACCCTAACCCTAACCCTAACACTAACCCTAACCCTAAACCTAAACACTAAACCCAAACCCTAACCCTACGCTAACCCTAACCATAAACACTAAACCCTAACCCTAACCCTAACCCTAACCCTAACACTAAACCCTAAACCCTAACACTAACCCTAACCCTAAAGCCTAAACCCTATCTCTAACCCTAACCCTAACCCTAAACCCTAAACCCTAACCTTAACCCTAACCCTAAACCTAAACCATAACCCTAACCCTAACCCTATCCCTAAAACCTAACCCTAACCCTAACCCTAACTCTAACCCTAACCCTAACCCTAACCCTATCCCTAAACCCTAACCCTAAAATGTAAACACTAACCCTCCCCTATTCCTAACCCTAACCCTAACCCTAACCCTAAACCCTAACCTAACTGATCCCTAACACTAACACTGTCGCTAAACCTAACTCTGACCCTTACCGTCTCTCCAACCTTAACTCTAACCCTCACCCTGTCACTAACCCTGTCCCTAAACCTAAACTTAAGCATCAGACAAAACCTAAACTTAATATAACCCTAACAGTAAACCTAACCATGTCCCAAACCCTAATCCTGTCCCTAACCCTAAAACTAATGCTAACGTTAACCCTAACCCTAACCCTAAACCCTAAACCCTAACCTTAACCCTAACCCTAAACCTAAACTCTAACCCTAACCCTAACCCTATCCCTAAAACCTAACCCTAACCCTAACCCTAACCGTAAACCTAACCTAACCCTAACCCTAACCCTAACACTGTCGCTAAACCTAACTCTGACAGTTACCGTCTCTCTATCTTTAACTCTAACCCTCACCGTGTAACTAACCCTGTCCCTAAACCTAACCTTAACCATCAGCCAAAACCTAAACTTAACTATAACCCTAACACTAAACCTAACCATGTCTCAAACACGAAACGTGTACCTAACCCTAACCCTAACCTTAACCCTAACACTAAACCCGAAACCCTAACACTAACCCTAACCCTAAACCTAAACCCTAAACCCAAACCCTAACCCTAACGCTAACCCTAACCATAAACACTAAACCCTAAACCTAACCCTAACCCTAACCCTAACCCTAACCCTAACCCTAACCCTATCCCTAAACCCTAACCCTAAAATGTAAACACTAACCCTCCCCTATTCCTTACTCTAACCCTAACCCTAACCCTAAACCCTAAACCCTAACCTTAACACTAACCCTAAACCTAAACCGTAACCCTAACCCTAACCCTATCCCTAAAACCTAACCCTAACCCTAACCCTAACCCTAACCCTAACCCTAAACCCTAACCTAACCTGATCCCTAACCCTAACACTGTCGCTAAACCTAACTCTGACCCTTACCGTCTCTCCAACCTTAACTCTAACACTCACCCTGTCACTATCCCTGTCCCTAAACCTAAACTTAAGCATCAGACAAAACCTAAACTTAATATAACCCTAACAGTAAACCTAACCATGTCCCAAACCCTAATCCTGTCCCTAACCCTAAACCTAATGCTAACCCTAACCCTAACCCTAACCCTAAACACTAAACCATAACCTTAACCCTAACCCTAAACCTAAACCGTAACCCTAACCCTAACCCTATCCCTAAAACCTAACCCTAATTCTAACCCAAACCCTAACCCTAACCTAACCCTAACCATAACCCTAACACTGTCGCTAAACCTAACTCTGACCCTTACCGTCTCTCTATCTTTAACTCTAACCCTCACCCTGTAACTAACCCTGTCCCTAAACCTAACCTTAACCATCAGCCAAAACCTAAACTTAACTATAAACCTAACACTAAACTTAACCACGTCTCAAACCCGAATCGTGTACCTAACCCTAACCATAACCTTAACACTAACACTAAACCCGAAACCCTAACACTAACCCTAACCCTAAACCTAAACCCTAAACCCAAACCCTAAACCTAACGCTAACCCTAACCTTAAACACTAAACCCTAACCCTAACCCTAACCCTAACCCTAACCCTAAACCCTAAACCCTAACACTATCCCTAACCCTAAAGCCTAAACCCTAACTCTAACACTAACTCTAACCCTAAACCCTAAACCCTAACCTTAACCCTAACCCTAAACCTAAACCGTAACCCTAACCCTAACCCTATCCATAAAACCTAACCCTAACCCTAACCCTAACCCTAACCCTAACCCTAACACTCACCCTGTAACTAACCCTGTCCCTAAACCTAACTTTAACCATCAGCCAAAACCTAAACTTAACCATAACCCAAACACTAAACCTAAACATGTCTCAAACCCGAATCGTGTACCTAACACTAACCCTAAACTTAACCCTAACCCGAAACCCGAAACCCTAACCCTAACCCTAACCCTAACCCTAAACCGTAAGCCCTAACTCTAACCCTAACCCTAACCATAAAGCCTAAATCCTAACTCTAACCCTAACCCTAACCCTAACCCTAACCCTATCCCTAAACCCTAACCCTAAAATGTAAACACTAAACCTCCCCTATTCCTAACCCTAACCCTAACCCTAAACCTAAACCCTAACGTAACCTGATTCCTAAAACTAACACTGTCGCTAAACCTAACTCTGACCCTTACCATCTCTCTTAACTTAACTCTAACCCTCACCCTGTCACTAAACCTGTCCCTAAAACTAACCTTAACCATCAGCCAAAACCAAAACTTAACTATAACACTACACTAAATCTAACCATTTCCCAAACCCTAATCCTGCCCCTAACCCTAACCCTAACCCTAACCATAACCATAACCCTAAATCCTAAACCCTAACCCTAACCCTAACCCTAAACCCTAACTCTAACCCTAACCCTAACATAACCCTAACCCTAACCCTAACACTGTCGCTAAACCTAACTCTGACTCTTACCGTCTCTCTATCTTTAACTCTCACCCTCACCCTGTAACTAACCCTGTCCCTAAACCTAACCTTAACCATCAGCCAAAACCTAAACTTAACTATAACCCTAACACTAAACCTAACCATGTCTCAAACCCGAAACGTGTACCTAACCCTAACCCTAACCTTAACCCTAACACTAAACCCAAAACCCTAACACTAACCCTAACACTAAACCTAAACCCTAAACCCAAACCCTAACCCTAACGCTAACCCTAACCATAAACACTAAACCCTAACCCTAACCCTAACCCTAACCCTAAACCTAAACCCTAAACCCTAACACTAACCCTAACCCTAAAGCCTAAACCCTAACTCTAACCCTAACCCTAACCCTAAACCCTAAACACTAACCTTAACCCTAACCCTAAACCTAAACCGTAACCCTAACCCTAACCTTATCCCTAAAACCTAACCCTAACCCTAACCCTAACCCTAACCCTAACCCTAACCCTAAACCCTAACCTAAACTGATCCCTAACCCTAACACTGTCGCTAAACCTAACTCTGACCCTTACCGTGTCTCCAACCTTAACTCTAACCCTCACCCTGTCACTAACCCTGTCCCTAAACCTATACTTAAGCATCAGACAAAACCTAAACTTAATATAACCCTAACAGTAAACCTAACCATGTCCCAAACCCTAATCCTGTCCCTAACCCTAACCTTAACCCTAACACTAACCCTAACCCTAAACCTAAACACTAAACCCAAAACCTAAACCTAACGCTAACCCTAACCATAAACACTAAACCCTCACCCTAACCCTAACCCTAACCCTAAACCCTAATCCTAACACTAACCCTAACGCTAAAGCCTAAACCCTAACTCTAACCCTAACCCTAACAGTAAACCCTAAACCCTAACCTTAACCCTAACCCTAAACCTAAACCGTAACCCTAACCCTAACCCTATCCCTAAAACCTAACCCTAACCCTAACCCTAACCCTAACCCTATCTCTAACCCTAACCCTAAACCTAACCCTATCCCTAAACGCTAACCCTAAAATGTAAACACTAACCCTCCCCTATTCCTAACCCTAACCCTAACGCTAACCCTAAACCCTAACCTAACCTGATCCCTAACCCTGACACTGTCGCTAAACCTAACTCTGACCCTTACCGTCTCTCCAACCTTAACTCTAGCCCTCACCCTGTCACTAACCCTGTCCCTAAACCTAAACTTAAGCATCAGACAAAACCTAAACTTAATATAACCCTAACAGTAAACCTAACCATGTCCCAAACCCTAATCCTGCCCCTAACCCTAACCCTAACCCTAACCATAACCATAACCCTAAATCCTAAACCCTAACCCTAACCCTAAACCTAAACCCTAACTCTAACCCTAACCCTAACCTAACCATAACCCTAACCCTAACAGTGTCGCTAAACCTAACTCTGACCCTTAACGTCTCTCTATCTTTAACACTAACCCTCACCCTGTAACTAACCCTGTCCCAAAACCTAATCTTAACCATCAGCCAAAACCTAAACCTAACTATAACCCTAACACTAAACCTAACCATGGCTCAAACCCGAAACGTGTACCTAACCCTAACCCTAACCTTAACCCTAACACTAAACCCGAAACCCTAACACTAACCCTAACCCTAAACCTAAACCCTAAACCCAAACCCTAACCCTAACGCTAACCCTAACCATAAACACTAAACCCTAACCCTAACTCTAACCCTAACCCTAACCCTAAACCCTAAACCCTAAAACTAACCCTAACCCTAAAGCCTAAACCCTAACTCTAACCCTAACCCTAACCCTAAACCCTAAACCCTAACCTTAACCCTAACCCTAACACTAAACCGTAACCCTAACCCTAACCCTATCCCTAAAACCTAACCCTAACCCTAACCCTAAACCCTAACCTAACCTGATCCCTAACCCTAACACTGTCGCTAAACCTAACTCTGACCCTTACCGTCTCTCCAACCTTAACTCTAACCCTCACCCTGTCACTAACCCTGTCCCTAAACCTAAACTTAAGCATCAGACAAAACCTAAACTTAATATAACCCTAACAGTAAACCTAACCATGTCCCAAACCCTAATCCTGTCCCTAACCCTAAACCTAATGCTAACCTTAACCCTAACCCTAACCCTAAACCCTAAACCCTAACCTTAACCCTAACCCTAAACCTAAACCGTAACCCTAACCCTAACCCTATCCCTAAAACCTAACCCTAACCCTAACCCAAACCCTAACCCTAACCTAACCCTAACCCTAACCCTAACACTGTCGCTAAACCTAACTCTGTACCTTACCGTCTCTCTAACTTTAACTCTAACCCTCACCCTGTAACTAACCCTGTCCCTAAACCTAACCTTAACCATCAGCCAAAACCTAAACTTAACTATAACCCTAACACTAAACCTAACCATGTCTCAAACCCGAATCGTGTACCTAACCCTAACCATAACCTTAACACTAACACTAAACCCGAAACCCTAACACTAACCCTAACCCTAAACCTAAACCCTAAACCCAAACCCTAAACCTAACGCTAACCCTAACCTTAAACACTAAATCCTAACCCTAAACCTAACCCTAACCCTAACCCTAAACCCTAAACCCTAACACTATCCCTAACCCTAAAGCCTAAACCCTAACTCTAACCCTAACTCTAACCCTAAACCCTAAACCCTAACCTTAACCCTAACCCTAAACCTAAACCGTAACCCTAACGCTAACCCTATCCCTAAAACCTAACCCTAACCCTAACCCTAACCCTAACCCTAACCCTAACACTCACCCTGTAACGAACCCTGTCCCTAAACCTAACCTTAGCCATCAGCCAAAACCTAAACTTAACCATAACCCTAACACTAAACCTAAACATGTCTCAAACCCAAATCGTGTACCTAACACTAACCCTAAACTTAACCCTAACCCAAAACCCGAAACCCTAACCCTAACCCTAACCCTAACCCTAAACCATAAGCCATAACTCTAACCCTAACTTTAACCCTAAAGCCTAAATCCTAACTCTAACCCTAACCCTAACCCTAACCTTAACCCTATCCCTAAACCCTAACCCTAAAATGTAAACACTAACCCTCCCCTATTCCTAACCCTAACCCTAAACCTAACCCTAAACCCTAACCTAATCTGATTCCTAACACTAACACTGTCGCTAAACCTAACTCTGACCCTTACCGTCTCTCTAAACATAACTCTAACCCTCACCCTGTCACTAAACCTGTCCCTAAATCTAACCTTAACCATCAGCCAAAACGAAAACTTAACTATAACCCTACAATAAACCTAACCATTTCCCAAACCGTAATCCTGACCCTAACCCAAACCCTAACCCTAACCATAACCCTAACCCTAAATCCTAAACCCTAACCCTAACCCTAAACCCTAACTCTAACCCTAACCCTAACCTAACCCTAACCCTAACCCTAACACTGTCGCTAAACCTAACTCTGACTCTTACCGTCTCTCTATCTTTAACTCTAACCCTCACCCTGTAACTAACCCTTTCCCTAAACCTAACCTTAACCATCAGCCAAAACCTAAACTTAACTATAACCCTAACACTAAACCTAACCATGTCTCAAACCCGAAACGTGTACCTAACCCTAACCCTAACCTTAACCTAACACTAAACACAAAACCCTAACCCTAACCCTAACCCTAACCCTAACCCTAAAGCCTAAACCCTAACTCTAACCCTATCCCTAAAACCTAACCCTAACCCTAACCCTAACCCTAACCCTAACTCTAACCCTAACCCTAACCCTAACCCTATCCCTAAACCCTAACCCTAAAATGTAAACACTAACCCTCCCCTATTCCTAACCCTAACCCTAACCCTAACCCTAAACCCTAACCTAACCTGATCCCTAACCCTAACACTGTCGCTAAACCTAACTCTGACCCTTACCGTCTCTCCAACCTTAACTCTAACCCTCACCCTGTCACTAACCCTGTCCCTAAACCTAAACTTAAGCATCAGACAAAACCTAAAGTTAATATAACCCTAACAGTAAACCTAACCATGTCCCAAACCGTAATCCTGTCCCTAACCCTAAACCTAACGCTAACCCTAACCCTAACCCTAACCCTAAACCCTAAACCCTAACCTTAACCCTAACCCTAAACCTAAACCGTAACCCTAACACTAACCCTATCCCTAAAACCTAACCCTAACCCTAACCCTAACCCTAACACTAACCCTAACCTTAACCCTAACACTAAACCCGAAACCCTAACACTAACCCTAACCCTAAACCTAAACCCTAAACCGAAACCCTAACCCTAATGCTAACCGTAACCATAAACACTAAACCCTAACCCTAACCCTAACCCTAACCCTAACCCTAAACCCTAAACCCTAACACTAACCCTAACCCTAAAGCCTAAACCTTAACTCTAACCCTAACCCTGACCCTAACCCTAAAGCCTAAACCCTAACTCTAACCGTAACCCTAACCCTAAACCCTAAACCCTAACCTGAACCCTAACCCTAAACCTAAACCGTAACCCTAACACTAATCCTATCCCTAAAACCTAACCCTAACCCTAACCCTAACCCTAACCCTATCTCTAACCCTAACCCTAAACCTAACCCTATCCCTAAACGCTAACCCTAAAATGTAAACACTAACCCTCCCCTATTCCTAACCCTAACCCTAACGCTAACCCTAAACCCTAACCTAACCTGATCCCTAACGCTAACACTGTCGCTAAACCTAACTCTGACCCTTACCGTCTCTCCAACCTTAACTCTAGCCCTCACCCTGTCACTAACCCTGTCCCTAAACCTAAACTTAGCATCAGACAAAACCTAAACTTAATATAACCCTAACAGTAAACCTAACCATGTCCCAAACCCTAATCCTGCCCCTAACCCTAACCCTAACCCTAACCATAACCCTAACCCTAAATCCTAAACCCTAACCCTAACCCTAACCCTAAACCCTAACTCTAACCCTAACCCTAACCTAACCCTAACAATAACCCTAACAGTGTCGCTAAACCTAACTCTGACCCTTAACGTCTCTCTATCTTTAACACTAACCCTCACCCTA
>JAVKSA010000033.1:120000-150000 GCA_031876335.1 Hipposideros larvatus | reverse complement strand
AACCCTAACCTTAAACCTAACCCTAAACCTAAACCGTAACCCTAACCCTAACCCTATCCCTAAAACCTAACCCTAACCCTAACCCTAACTCTAACCCTAACCCTAACCCTATCCCTAAACCCTAACCCTAAAATGTAAACACTAACCCTCCCCTATTCCTAACCCTAACACTAACCCTAACCCTAAACCCTAACCTAACCTGATCCCTAACCCTAACACTGTCGCTAAACCTAACTCTGACCCTTACCGTCTCTCCAACCTTAACTCTAACCCTCACCCTGTCACTAACCCTGTCCCTAAAACTAAACTTAAGCATCAGACAAAACCTAAACTTAATATAACCCTAACAGTAAACCTAACCATGTCCCAAACCCTAATCCTGTCCCTAAACCTAAACCTAATGCTAACCTTAATCCTAACCCTAACCCTAAACCCTAAACCCTAACCTTAACCCTAACCCTAAACCTAAACCGTAACCCTAACCCTAACCCTATCCCTAAAACCTAACCCTAACCCTAACCCAAACCCTAACCCTAACCTAACCCTAACCCTAACCCTAACACTGTCGCTAAACCTAACTCTGTACCTTACCGTCTCTCTAACTTTAACTCTAACCCTCACCCTGTAACTAACCCTGTCCCTAAACGTAACCTTAACCATCAGCCAAAACCTAAACTTAACTATAACCCTAACACTAAACCTAACCATGTCTCAAACCCGAATCGTGTACCTAACCCTAACCATAACCTTAACACTAACACTAAACCCGAAACCCTAACACTAACCCTAACCCTAAACCTAAACCCTAAACCCAAACCCTAAACCTAACGCTAACCCTAACCTTAAACACTAAATCCTAACCCTAAACCTAACCCTAACCCTAACCCAAAACCCTAAACCCTAACACTATCCCTAACCCTAAAGCCTAAACCCTAATTCTAACCCTAACTCTAACCCTAAACCCTAAACCCTAACCTTAACCCTAACCCTAAACCTAAACCGTAACCCTAACGCTAACCCTATCCCTAAAACCTAACCCTAACCCTAACCCTAACCCTAACCCTAACCCTAACACTCACCCTGTAACTAACCCTGTCCCTAAACCTAACCTTAACCATCAGCCAAAACCTAAACTTAACCATAACCCTAACACTAAACCTAAACATGTCTCAAACCCGAAACGTGTACCTAACCCTAACCCTAACCTTAACCTAACACTAAACACAAAACCCTAACCCTAACCCTAACCCTAACCCTAACCCTAAAGCCTAAACCCTAACTCTAACCCTATCCCTAAAACCTAACCCTAACCCTAACCCTAACCCTAACCCTAACTCTAACCCTAACCCTAACACTAACCCTATCCCTAAACCCTAACCCTAAAATGTAAACACTAACCCTCCCCTATTCCTAACCCTAACCCTAACCCTAACCCTAAACCCTAACCTAATCTGATCCCTAACCCTAACACTGTCGCTAAACCTAACTCTGACCCTTACCGTCTCTCCAACCTTAACTCTAACCTTCACCCTGTCACTAACCCTGTCCCTAAACGTAAACTTAAGCATCAGACAAAACCTAAACTTAATATAACCCTAACAGTAAACCTAACCATGTCCCAAACCCTAATCCTGTCCCTAACCCTAACCCTAACCCTAACCCTAACCCTAACACTAACCCTAACCCTAAACCTAAACACTAAACCCAAAACCTAAAACTAACGCTAACCCTAACCATAAACACTAAACCCTAACCCTAACCCTAACCCTAACCCTAACCCTAACCCTAACCCTATCCCTAAAACCTACACCTAACCCTAATCCTAAACCTAACCTAACCCTAAACCTAACCCTAACACTGTCGCTAAACCTAACTCTGACACTTACCGTCTCTCTATCTTTAACTCTAACCCTCACCCTGTAAATAACCCTGTCCCAAAACCTAACATTAACCATCAGGCAAAACATAAACTTAACTATAACCCTAACACTAAACCTAACCATGTCTCAAACCCGAATCGTGTTCCTAACCCTAACCATAACCTTAACCCTAACACTAAACCCGAAACCCTAACACTAACCCTAACCCTAAACCTAAACCCTAAACCCAAACCCTAACCCTAACGCTAACCCTAACCTTAAACACTAAACCCTAACCCTAACCCTAACCCTAACCCTAAACCTAAACCCTAAACCCTAACACTATCCCTAACCCTAAAGCCTAAACCCTAACTCTAACCCTAACCCTAACCCTAAACCCTAAACCCTAACCTTAACCCTAACCCTAAACCTAAACCGTAACCCTAACCCTAACCCTATCCCTAAAACCTAACCCTAACCCTAACCCTACCCCTAACCCTATCTCTAACCCTAACCCTAACCCTAACCCATTCCCTAAACGCTAACCCTAAAATGTAAACACTAACCCTCCCCTATTCCTAACCCTAACCCTAACGCTAACCCTAAACCCTAACCTAACCTGATCCCTAACCCTAACACTGTCGCTAAACCTAACTCTGACCCTTACCGTCTCTCCAACCTAAACTCTAGCCCTCACCCTGTCACTAACCCTGTCCCTAAACCTAAACTTAAGCATCAGACAAAACCTAAACTTAATATAACACTAACAGTAAACCTAACCATGTCCAAAACCCTAATCCTGCCCCTAACCCTAACCCTAACCCTAACCAAAACCCTAACCCTAAATCCTAAACCCTAACCCTAACCCTAAACCTAAACCCTAACTCTAACCCTAACCCTAACCTAACCCTAACCCTAACCCTAACAGTGTCGCTAAAACTAACTCTGACCCTTAACGTCTCTCTATCTTTAACTCTAACCCTCACCCTGTAACTAACCCTGTCCCTAAACCTAACCTTAACCATCAGCCAAAACCTAAACTTAACTATAACCCTAAAACTAAACCTAACCATGGCTCAAACCCGAAACGTGTACCTAACCCTAACCCTAACCTTAACCCTAACACTAAACCCGAAACCCTAACACTAACCCTAACCCTAAACCTAAACCCTAAACCCAAACCCTAACCCTAACGCTAACCCTAACCATAAACACTAAACCCTAACCCTAACACTAACCCTAATCCTAACCCTAAACCCTAAACCCTAACACTAACCCTAACTCTAAAACCTAAACCCTAACTCTAACCCTAACCCTAACCCTAAACCCTAAACCCTAACCTTAACCATAACCCTAACCCTAAATCCTAAACCCTAACCCTAACCCTAAACCTAAACCCTAACTCTAACCCTAACCCTAACCTAACCCTAACCCTAACCCTAACAGTGTCGCTAAAACTAACTCTGACCCTTAACGTCTCTCTATCTTTAACTCTAACCCTCACCCTGTAACTAACCCTGTCCCTAAACCTAACCTTAACCATCAGCCAAAACCTAAACTTAACTATAACCCTAAAACTAAACCTAACCATGGCTCAAACCCGAAACGTGTACCTAACCCTAACCCTAACCTTAAACCTAACACTAAACCCGAAACCCTAACACTAACCCTAACCCTAAACCTAAACCCTAAACCCAAACCCTAACCCTAACGCTAACCCTAACCATAAACACTAAACCCTAACCCTAACACTAACCCTAATCCTAACCCTAAACCCTAACACTAACCCTAACTCTAAAACCTAAACCCTAACTCTAACCCTAACCCTAACCCTAAACCCTAAACCCTAACCTTAACCTTAACCCTAACACCAAACCGTAACCCTAACCCTAACCCTATCCCTAAAACCTAACCCTAACCCTAACCCTAACCCTAACCCTAACACTCACCCTGTAACTAACCCTGTCCCTAAACCTAACTTTAACCATCAGGCAAAACCTAAACTTAACCATAACCCAAACACTAAACCTAAACATGTCTCAAACCCGAATCGTGTACCTAACACTAACCCTAAACTTAACCCTAACCCGAAACCCGAAACCCTAACCCTAGCCCTAACCCTAACCCTAAACCGTAAGCCCTAACTCTAACCCTTACCCTAACCCTAAAGCCTAAATCCTAACTCTAACCCTAACCCTAACCCTAAACCCTAACACTAACCCTAACTCTAAAACCTAAACCCTAACTCTAACCCTAACCCTAACCCTAAACCCTAAACCCTAACCTTAACCTTAACCCTAACACCAAACCGTAACCCTAACCCTAACCCTATCCCTAAAACCTAACCCTAACCCTAACCCTAACCCTAACCCTAACACTCACCCTGTAACTAACCCTGTCCCTAAACCTAACTTTAACCATCAGGCAAAACCTAAACTTAACCATAACCCAAACACTAAACCTAAACATGTCTCAAACCCGAATCGTGTACCTAACACTAACCCTAAACTTAACCCTAACCCGAAACCCGAAACCCTAACCCTAGCCCTAACCCTAACCCTAAACCGTAAGCCCTAACTCTAACCCTTACCCTAACCCTAAAGCCTAAATCCTAACTCTAACCCTAACCCTAACCCTAAACCTAACCCTATCCCTAAACCCTAACCCTAAAATGTAAACACTAAACCTCCCCTATTCCTAACCCTAACCCTAACCCTAACCCTAAACCCTAACGTAACCTGATTCCTAACACTAACACTGTCGCTAAACCTAACTCTGACCCTTACCATCTCTCTAAACTTAACTCTAACCCTCACCCTGTCACTAAACCTGTCCCTAAAACTAACCTTAACCATCAGCCAAAACCAAAACTTAACTATAACACTACACTAAACCTAACCATTTCCCAAACCCTAATCCTGCCCCTAACACTAACGCTAACCCTAACCATAACCCTAACCCTAAATCCTAAACCCTAACCCTAACCCTAACCCTAAACCCTAACTCTAACCCTAACCCTAACCTAACCCTAACCCTAACCCTAACACTGTCGCTAAACCTAACTCTGACTCTTACCGTCTCTCTATCTTTAACTCTCACCCTCACCCTGTAACTAACCCTGTCCCTAAACCTAACCTTAACCATCAGCCAAAACCTAAACTTAACTATAACCCTAACACTAAACCTAACCATGTCTCAAACCCGAAACGTGTACCTAACCCTAACCCTAACCTTAACCCTAACACTAAACCCAAAACCCTAACACTAACCCTAACCCTAAACCTAAACCCTAAACCCAAACCCTAACACTAACGCTAACCCTAACCATAAACACTAAACCCTAACCCTAACCCTAACCCTAACCCTAAACCCTAAACCCTAACACTAACCCTAACCCTAAAGCCTAAACCCTAACTCTAACCCTAACCCTAACCCTAAACCCTAAACACTAACCTTAACCCTAACCCTAAACCTAAACCGTAACCCTAACCCTAACCTTATCCCTAAAACCTAACCCTAACCCTAACCCTAACCCTAACCCTAACCCTAACCCTAAACCCTAACCTAACCTGATCCCTAAACCTAACACTGTCGCTAAACCTAACTCTGACCCTTACCGTCTCTCCAACCTTAACTCTAACCCTCACCCTGTCACTAACCCTGTCCCTAAACCTAAACTTAAGCATCAGACAAAACCTAAACTTAATATAACCCTAACAGTAAACCTAACCATGTCCCAAACCCTAATCCTGTCCCTAACCCTAACCCTAACCCTAACACTAACCCTAACCCTAAACCTAAACACTAAACCCAAAACCTAAACCTAACGCTAACCCTAACCATAAACACTAAACCCTCACCCTAACCCTAACCCTAACCCTAAACCCTAATCCTAACACTAACCCTAACGCTAAAGCCTAAACCATAACTCTAACCCTAACCCTAACACTAAACCCTAAACCCTAACCTTAACCCTAACCCTATACCTAAACCGTAACCCTAAACCTAACCCTATCCCTAAACGCTAACCCTAAAATGTAAACACTAACCCTCCCCTATTCCTAACCCTAACCCTAACGCTAACCCTAAACCCTAACCTAACCTGATCCCTAACCCTGACACTGTCGCTAAACCTAACTCTGACCCTTACCGTCTCTCCAACCTTAACTCTAGCCCTCACCCTGTCACTAACCCTGTCCCTAAACCTAAACTTAAGCATCAGACAAAACCTAAACTTAATATAACCCTAACAGTAAACCTAACCATGTCCCAAACCCTAATCCTGCACCTAACCCTAACCCTAACCCTAACCATAACCATAACCCTAAATCCTAAACCCTAACCCTAACCCTAAACCTAAACCCTAACTCTAACCCTAACCCTAACCTAACCATAACCCTAACCCTAACAGTGTCGCTAAACCTAACTCTGACCCTTAACGTCTCTCTATCTTTAACACTAACCCTCACCCTGTAACTAACCCTGTCCCAAAACCTAATCTTAACCATCAGCCAAAACCTAAACCTAACTATAACCCTAACACTAAACCTAACCATGGCTCAAACCCGAAACGTGTACCTAACCCTAACCCTAACCTTAACCCTAACACTAAACCCGAAACCCTAACACTAACCCTAACCCTAAACCTAAACCCTAAACCCAAACCCTAACCCTAACGCTAACCCTAACCATAAACACTAAACCCTAACCCTAACTCTAACCCTAACCCTAACCCTAAACCCTAAACCCTAACACTAACCCTAACCCTAAAGCCTAAACCCTAACTCTAACCCTAACCCTAACCCTAAACCCTAAACCCTAACCTTAACCCTAACCCTAACACTAAACCGTAACCCTAACCCTAACCCTATCCCTAAAACCTAACCCTAACCCTAACCCTAACCCTAACCCTAACCCTAACACTCACCCTGTAACTAACCCTGTCCCTAAACCTAAACTTAACCATCAGCCAAAACCTAAACTTAACCATAACCCTAACACTAAACCTAAACATGTCTCAAACCCGAATCGTGTACCTAACACTAACCCTAAACTTAACCCTAACCCGAAACCCGAAAGCCTAACCCTAACCCTAACCCTAACCCTAAACTGTAAGCCCTAACTCTAACCCTAACCCTAACCCTAAAGCCTAAATCCTAATTCTAACCCTAACCCTAACCCTAACCCTAACCCTAAACCCTAACGTAACCTGATTCCTAACACTAACACTGTCGCTAAACCTAACTCTGACCCTTACCATCTCTCTAAACTTAACTCTAACCCTCACCCTGTCACTAAACCTGTCCCTAAAACTAACCTTAACCATCAGCCAAAACCAAAATTTAACTATAACCCTACACTAAACCTAACCATTTCCCAAACCCTAATCCTGCCCCTAACCCTAACCCTAACCCTAACCATAACCTTAACCCTAAATCCTAAACCCTAACCCTAACCCTAACACTAAACCCTAACTCTCACCCTAACCCTAACCTAACCCTAACCCTAACACTGTCGCTAAACCTAACTCTGACCCTTACCGTCTCTCTATCTTTAACTCTCACCCTCACCCTGTAACTAACCCTGTCCCTAAACCTAACCTTAACCATCAGCCAAAACCTAAACTTAACTATAACCCTAACACTAAACCTAACCATGTCTCAAACCCGAAACGTGTACCTAACCCTAAACCTAACCTTAACCATAACACTAAACCCAAAACCCTAACACTAAGCATAACGCTAAACCTAAACCCTAAACCCAAACCCTAACCCTAACGCTAACCCTAACCATAAACACTAAACCCTAACCCTAACCCTAACCCTAACCCTAACCCTAACCCTAAACCCTAAACCCTAACACTAACCCTAACCCTAAAGCCTAAACCCTAACTCTAACCCTAACCCTAACCCTAAACCCGAAACCCTAACCTTAACCCTAACCCTAAACCTAAACCGTAACCCTAACCCTAACCCTATCCCTAAAACCTAACCCTAACCCTAACCCTAACCCTAACCCTAACCCTAACCCTAAACCCTAACCTAACCTGATCCCTAACCCTAACACTGTCGCTAAACCTAACTCTGACCCTTACCGTCTCTCCAACCTTAACTCTAACCCTCACCCTGTCACTAACCCTGTCCCTAAACCTAAACTTAAGCATCAGACAAAACCTAAACTTAATATAACCCTAACAGTAAACCTAACCATGTCCCAAACCCTAATCCTGCCCCTAACCCTAACCATAACCCTAATCCTAAATCCTAAACCCTAACCCTAACCCTAACCCTAAACAATAACTCTAACCCTAACCCTAACCCTAACACTGTCGCTAAACCTAACTCTGTACCTTACCGTCTCTCTATCTTTAACTCTAACCCTCACCCTGTAACTAACCCTGTCCCTAAACCTAACCTTAACCATCAGCCAAAACCTAAACTTAACCATAACCCTAACACTAAACCTAAACATGTCTCAAACCCGAATCGTGTACCTAACCCTAACCCTAAACTTAACCCTAACCCGAAACCCGAAACCCTAACCCTAACCCTAAACCGTAAGCCCTAACTCGAACCCTAACCCTAACCCTAAAGCCTAAATCCTAACTCTAACCCTAACACTAACCCTATCCCTAAACCCTAACCCTAAAATGTAAACACTAACCCTCCCCTATTCCTAACTCTAACCCTAACCCTAACCCTGAACCCTAACCTAACCTGATACCTAACACTAACACTGTCGCTAAACCTAACTCTGACCCTTACCGTCTCTCTAAACTTAACTCTAACCCTCACCCTGTCACTAAACATGTCCCTAAAACGAACCTTAACCATGAGCCAAAACCAAAATTTAACTATAAACCTACACTAAACCTAACCATTTCCCAAACCCTAACCTGCCCCTAACCCTAACCCTAAACCTAACCATAAACCTAACCCTAAATCCTAAACTCTAACCCTAACCCTAAACCTAACACTGTCGCTAAACCTAACTCTGAACCTTACCGTCTCTCTATCTTTAACTCTAACCCTCACCCTGTAACTAACCCTGTCCCTAAACCTAATCTTAACCATCAGCCAAAACCTAAACTTAACTATAACCCTAACACTAAACCTAACCATGTCTCAAACCCGAAACGTGTACCTAACCCTAACCCTAACCTTAACCCTAACACTAAACTCGAAACCCTAACACTAACCCTAACCCTAAACCTAAACACTAAACCCAAACCCTGACCCTAACGCTAACCCTAACCATAAACACTAAACCCTAACCCTAACCCTAACCCTAACCCTAACCCTAAACCCTAAACCCTAACACTAACCCTAACCCTAAAGCCTAAACCCTAACTCTAACCCTAACCCTAACCCTAAACCCTAAACCCTAACCCTTACCCTATCCCTAAAACCTAACCCTAACCCTAACCCTAACACTAACCCTAACTCTAACCCTAAACCTAACCCTAACCCTAACCCTATCCCTAAACCCTAATCCTAAAATGTAAACACTAACCCTCCCCTATTCCTAACCCTAAGCCTAACCCTAACCCTGAACCCTAACCTAACCTGATCCCTAACCCTAACACTGTCGCTAAACCTAACTCTGACCCTTACCGTCTCTCCAACCTTAACTCTAACCCTCACCCTGTCACTAACCCTGTCCCTAAACCTAAACTTAAGCATCAGACAAAACCTAAACTTAATATAACCCTAACAGTAAACCTAACCATGTCCCAAACCCTAATCCTGCCCCTAACCCTAACCCTAACCATAACCATAAGCCTAACCCTAAATCCTAAACCCTAACCCTAACCCTAACCCTAAACCCTAACTCTAACCCTAACCCTAACCTAACCCTAACCCTAACCCTAACACTGTCGCTAAACCTAACTCTGACCCTTACCGTCTCTCTGTCTTTAACTCTAACCCTCACCCTGTAACTAACCCTGTCCCTAAACCTAACCTTAACCATCAGCCAAAACCTAAACTTAACTATAACCCTAACAATAAACCTAACCATGTCTCAAACCCGAAACGTGTACCTAACCCTAACCCTAACCTTAACCCTAACACTAAACCCGAAACCCTAACACTAACCCTAACCCTAAACCTAAACCCTAAACCCAAACCCTAACCCTAACGCTAACCCTAACCATAAACACTAAACCCTAAACCTAACCCTAACCCTAACCCTAACCCTAAACCCTAAACCCTAACACTAACCCTAACCCTAAAGCCTAAATCCTAACTCTAACACTAACCCTAACCATAAACCCTAAACCCTAACCTTAACCCTAACCCTAAACCTAAACCCTAACCCTAACCCTAACCCTATCCCTAAAACCTAACCCTAACCCTAACCCTAACCCTAACTCTAACCCTAACCCTAACCCTAACCCTATCCCTAAACCCTAACCCTAAAATGTAAACACTAACCCTCCCCTATTCCTAACCCTAACCCTAACCCTAACCCTAAAACCTAACCTAACCTGATCCCTAACCCTAACACTGTCGCTAAACCTAACTCTGACCCTTACCGTCTCTCCAAACTTAACTCTAACCCTCACCCTGTCACTAACCCTGTCCCTAAACCTAAACTTAAGCATCAGACAAAACCTAAACTTAATATTACCCTAACAGTAAACCTAACCATGTCCCAAACCCTAATCCTGTCCCTAACCCTAACCCTAACCCTAACCCTAACCCTAACACTAACCCTAACCCTAAACCTAAACACTAAACCCAAACCCTAACCCTACGCTAACCCTAACCATAAACACTAAACACTAACCCTAACCCTAACCCTAACCCTAACACTAAACCCTAAACCCTAACACTAACCCTAACCCTAAAGCCTAAACCCTATCTCTAACCCTAACCCTAACCCTAAACCCTAAACCCTAACCTTAACCCTAACCCTAAACCTAAACCATAACCCTAACCCTAACCCTATCCCTAAAACCTAACCCTAACCCTAACACTAACTCTAACCCTAACCCTAACCCTAACCCTATCCCTAAACCCTAACCCTAAAATGTAAACACTAACCCTCCCCTATTCCTAACCCTAACCCTAACCCTAACCCTAAACCCTAACCTAACTGATCCCTAACACTAACACTGTCGCTAAACCTAACTCTGACCCTTACCGTCTCTCCAACCTTAACTCTAACCCTCACCCTGTCACTAACCCTGTCCCTAAACCTAAACTTAAGCATCAGACAAAACCTAAACTTAATATAACCCTAACAGTAAACCTAACCATGTCCCAAACCCTAATCCTGTCCCTAACCCTAAAACTAATGCTAACGTTAACCCTAACCCTAACCCTAAACCCTAAACCCTAACCTTAACCCTAACCCTAAACCTAAACTCTAACCCTAACCCTAACCCTATCCCTAAAACCTAACCCTAACCCTAACCCTAACCGTAAACCTAACCTAACCCTAACCCTAACCCTAACACTGTCGCTAAACCTAACTCTGACACTTACCGTCTCTCTATCTTTAACTCTAACCCTCACCGTGTAACTAACCCTGTCCCTAAACCTAACCTTAACCATCAGCCAAAACCTAAACTTAACTATAACCCTAACACTAAACCTAACCATGTCTCAAACACGAAACGTGTACCTAACCCTAACCCTAACCTTAACCCTAACACTAAACCCGAAACCCTAACACTAACCCTAACCCTAAACCTAAACCCTAAACCCAAACCCTAACCCTAACGCTAACCCTAACCATAAACACTAAACCCTAAACCTAACCCTAACCCTAACCCTAACCCTAACCCTAACCCTAACCCTATCCCTAAACCCTAACCCTAAAATGTAAACACTAACCCTCCCCTATTCCTTACTCTAACCCTAACCCTAACCCTAAACCCTAACCTAACCTGATCCCTAACACTAACACTGTCGCTAAACCTAACTCTGACCCTTACCGTCTCTCTAAACTTAACTCTAACCCTCACCCTGTCACTAAACCTGTCCCTAAAAGTAACCTTAACCATCAGCCAAAACCAAAATTTAACTATAACCCTACACTAAACCTAACCATTTCCCAAACCCTTATCCTGCCCCTAACCCAAAGCTTAACCCTAACCATAACCCTAACCCTAAATCCTAAACCCTAACCCTAACCCTAACCCTAAACCCTAACTCTAACCCTAACCCTAATCCTAACACTGTCGCTAAACCTAACTCTGACGCTTACCGTCTCTCTATCTTTAACTCTAACCCTCACCCTGTAACTAAACCTGTCCCTAAACCTAACCTTAACCATCAGCCAAAACCTAAACTTAACTATAACCCTAACACTAAACCTAACCATGTCTCAAACCCGAATCGTGTTCCTAACCCTAACCCTAACCCTAACCCTAACACTAAACTCGAAACCCTAACACTAACCCTAACCCTAAACCTAAACACTAAACCCAAACCCTAACCCTAACGCTAACCCTAACCATAAACACTAAACCCTAACCCTAACCCTAACCCTAACCCTAACCCTAACCCTAAACCCTAAACCCTAACACTAACCCTAACCCTAAAGCCTAAACCCTAACTCTAACCCTAACCCTAACCCTAAACCCTAAAACCTAACCCTAACCCTATCCCTAAAACCTAACCCTAACCCTAACCCTAACCCTAACCTTAACTCTAACCCTAACCCTAACCCTAACCCTATCCCTAAACACTAACCCTAAAATGTAAACACTACCCCTCCCCTATTCCTAACCCTAACCCTAACCCTAACCCTAAACACTAACCTAACCTGATCCCTAACCCTAACACTGTCGCTAAACCTAACTCTGACGCTTACCGTCTCTCCAACCTTAACTCTAACCCTCACCCTGTCACTAACCCTGTCCCTAAACCTAAACTTAAGCATCAGACAAAATCTAAAGTTAATATAACCCTAACAGTAAACCTAACCATGTCCCAAACCGTAATCCTTTCCCTATCCCTAAACCTAATGCTAACCCTAACCCTAACCCTAACCCTAAACCCTAAACCCTAACCTTAACCCTAAACCTAAACCTAAACCGTAACCCTAACACTAACCCTATCCCTAAAACCTAACCCTAACCCTAACCCTAACCCTAACCCTAACCCTAACCTTAAACCTAACACTAAACCCGAAACCCTAACACTAACCCTAACCCTAAACCTAAACCCTAAACCGAAACCCTAACCCTAATGCTAACCGTAACCATAAACACTAAACCCTAAACCTAACCCTAACCCTAACCCTAACCCTAAACCCTAAACCCTAACACTAACCCTAACCCAAAGCCTAAACCCTAACTTTAACCCTAACCCTAACCCTAAACCATAAACCCTAACCTTAACCCTAACCCTAAACCTAAACCGTAATCCTAACCCTAACCCTAACCCTAACCCTAACCGTAACCCTAACTCTAACCCTAACCCTAACCCTAACCCTATCCCTAAACCCTAACCCTAAAATGTAAACACTAACCCTCCCCTATTCCTAACCCTAACCCTAACCCTAACCCTAAACCCTAAACTAACCTGCTCCCTAACCCTAACACTGTCGCTAAACCTAACTCTGACCCTTACCGTGTCTCCAACCTTAACTCTAACCCTCACCCTGTCACTAACCCTGTCCCTAAACCTAAACTTAATCATCAGACAAAACCTAAACTTAATATAACCCTAACAGTAAACCTAACCATGTCCCAAAACCTAATCCTGCCCCTAACCCTAAACCCTAACCTTAACCCTAACCCTAAACCTAAACCGTAACCCTAACCCTAACCCTATCCCTAAAACCTAACCCTAACCCTAACCCTAACTCTAACCCTAACCCTAACCCTAACCCTATTCCTAAACCCTAACCCTAAAATGTAAACACTAACCCTCCCCTATTCCTAACCCTAACCCTAACCCTAAACCCTAACCTAACCTGATCCCTAACCGTAACACTGTCGCTAAACCTAACTCTGACCCTTACCATCTCTCCAACCTTAACTCTAACCCTCACCCTGTCACTAACCCTGTCCCTAAACTTAAACTTAAGCATCAGACAAAACCTAAACTTAATATAACCCTAACATTAACCCTACCATGTCCCAAACCCTAATCCTGTCCCTAACCCTAAACCTAATGCTAACCCTAACCCTAACCCTAAACCCTAAACCCTAACCTTAACCCTAACCCTAAACCTAAACCGTAACCCTAACCCTAACCCTATCCCTAAAACCTAACCCTAACCCTAACCCAAACCCTAACCCTAACATAACCCTAACCCTAACCCTAACACTGTCGCTAAACCTAACTCTGTACCTTACCGTCTCTCTAACTTAACTCTAACCCTCACCCTGTAACTAACCCTGTCCCTAAACCTAACCTTAACCATCAGCCAAAACCTAAACTTAACTATAACCCTAACACTAAACCTAAACATGTCTCAAACCCGAATCGTGTACCTAACCCTAACCCTAACCTTAACCTAACACTAAACACAAAACCCTAACCCTAACCCTAACCCTAACCCTAACCCTAAAGCCTAAACCCTAACTCTAACCCTATCCCTAAAACCTAACCCTAACCCTAACCCTAACCCTAACCCTAACTCTAACCCTAACCCTAACACTAACCCTATCCCTAAACCCTAACCCTAAAATGTAAACACTAACCCTCCCCTATTCCTAACCCTAACCCTAACCCTAACCCTAAACCCTAACCTAATCTGATCCCTAACCCTAACACTGTCGCTAAACCTAACTCTGACCCTTACCGTCTCTCCAACCTTAACTCTAACCTTCACCCTGTCACTAACCCTGTCCCTAAACGTAAACTTAAGCATCAGACAAAACCTAAACTTAATATAACCCTAACAGTAAACCTAACCATGTCCCAAACCCTAATCCTGTCCCTAACCCTAACCCTAACCCTAACCCTAACCCTAACACTAACCCTAACCCTAAACCTAAACACTAAACCCAAAACCTAAAACTAACGCTAACCCTAACCATAAACACTAAACCCTAACCCTAACCCTAACCCTAACCCTAACCCTAACCCTAACCCTATCCCTAAAACCTACACCTAACCCTAATCCTAAACCTAACCTAACCCTAAACCTAACCCTAACACTGTCGCTAAACCTAACTCTGACACTTACCGTCTCTCTATCTTTAACTCTAACCCTCACCCTGTAAATAACCCTGTCCCAAAACCTAACATTAACCATCAGGCAAAACATAAACTTAACTATAACCCTAACACTAAACCTAACCATGTCTCAAACCCGAATCGTGTTCCTAACCCTAACCATAACCTTAACCCTAACACTAAACCCGAAACCCTAACACTAACCCTAACCCTAAACCTAAACCCTAAACCCAAACCCTAACCCTAACGCTAACCCTAACCTTAAACACTAAACCCTAACCCTAACCCTAACCCTAACCCTAAACCTAAACCCTAAACCCTAACACTATCCCTAACCCTAAAGCCTAAACCCTAACTCTAACCCTAACCCTAACCCTAAACCCTAAACCCTAACCTTAACCCTAACCCTAAACCTAAACCGTAACCCTAACCCTAACCCTATCCCTAAAACCTAACCCTAACCCTAACCCTACCCCTAACCCTATCTCTAACCCTAACCCTAACCCTAACCCATTCCCTAAACGCTAACCCTAAAATGTAAACACTAACCCTCCCCTATTCCTAACCCTAACCCTAACGCTAACCCTAAACCCTAACCTAACCTGATCCCTAACCCTAACACTGTCGCTAAACCTAACTCTGACCCTTACCGTCTCTCCAACCTAAACTCTAGCCCTCACCCTGTCACTAACCCTGTCCCTAAACCTAAACTTAAGCATCAGACAAAACCTAAACTTAATATAACACTAACAGTAAACCTAACCATGTCCAAAACCCTAATCCTGCCCCTAACCCTAACCCTAACCCTAACCAAAACCCTAACCCTAAATCCTAAACCCTAACCCTAACCCTAAACCTAAACCCTAACTCTAACCCTAACCCTAACCTAACCCTAACCCTAACCCTAACAGTGTCGCTAAAACTAACTCTGACCCTTAACGTCTCTCTATCTTTAACTCTAACCCTCACCCTGTAACTAACCCTGTCCCTAAACCTAACCTTAACCATCAGCCAAAACCTAAACTTAACTATAACCCTAAAACTAAACCTAACCATGGCTCAAACCCGAAACGTGTACCTAACCCTAACCCTAACCTTAACCCTAACACTAAACCCGAAACCCTAACACTAACCCTAACCCTAAACCTAAACCCTAAACCCAAACCCTAACCCTAACGCTAACCCTAACCATAAACACTAAACCCTAACCCTAACACTAACCCTAATCCTAACCCTAAACCCTAAACCCTAACACTAACCCTAACTCTAAAACCTAAACCCTAACTCTAACCCTAACCCTAACCCTAAACCCTAAACCCTAACCTTAACCATAACCCTAACCCTAAATCCTAAACCCTAACCCTAACCCTAAACCTAAACCCTAACTCTAACCCTAACCCTAACCTAACCCTAACCCTAACCCTAACAGTGTCGCTAAAACTAACTCTGACCCTTAACGTCTCTCTATCTTTAACTCTAACCCTCACCCTGTAACTAACCCTGTCCCTAAACCTAACCTTAACCATCAGCCAAAACCTAAACTTAACTATAACCCTAAAACTAAACCTAACCATGGCTCAAACCCGAAACGTGTACCTAACCCTAACCCTAACCTTAAACCTAACACTAAACCCGAAACCCTAACACTAACCCTAACCCTAAACCTAAACCCTAAACCCAAACCCTAACCCTAACGCTAACCCTAACCATAAACACTAAACCCTAACCCTAACACTAACCCTAATCCTAACCCTAAACCCTAACACTAACCCTAACTCTAAAACCTAAACCCTAACTCTAACCCTAACCCTAACCCTAAACCCTAAACCCTAACCTTAACCTTAACCCTAACACCAAACCGTAACCCTAACCCTAACCCTATCCCTAAAACCTAACCCTAACCCTAACCCTAACCCTAACCCTAACACTCACCCTGTAACTAACCCTGTCCCTAAACCTAACTTTAACCATCAGGCAAAACCTAAACTTAACCATAACCCAAACACTAAACCTAAACATGTCTCAAACCCGAATCGTGTACCTAACACTAACCCTAAACTTAACCCTAACCCGAAACCCGAAACCCTAACCCTAGCCCTAACCCTAACCCTAAACCGTAAGCCCTAACTCTAACCCTTACCCTAACCCTAAAGCCTAAATCCTAACTCTAACCCTAACCCTAACCCTAAACCTAACCCTATCCCTAAACCCTAACCCTAAAATGTAAACACTAAACCTCCCCTATTCCTAACCCTAACCCTAACCCTAACCCTAAACCCTAACGTAACCTGATTCCTAACACTAACACTGTCGCTAAACCTAACTCTGACCCTTACCATCTCTCTAAACTTAACTCTAACCCTCACCCTGTCACTAAACCTGTCCCTAAAACTAACCTTAACCATCAGCCAAAACCAAAACTTAACTATAACACTACACTAAACCTAACCATTTCCCAAACCCTAATCCTGCCCCTAACACTAACGCTAACCCTAACCATAACCCTAACCCTAAATCCTAAACCCTAACCCTAACCCTAACCCTAAACCCTAACTCTAACCCTAACCCTAACCTAACCCTAACCCTAACCCTAACACTGTCGCTAAACCTAACTCTGACTCTTACCGTCTCTCTATCTTTAACTCTCACCCTCACCCTGTAACTAACCCTGTCCCTAAACCTAACCTTAACCATCAGCCAAAACCTAAACTTAACTATAACCCTAACACTAAACCTAACCATGTCTCAAACCCGAAACGTGTACCTAACCCTAACCCTAACCTTAACCCTAACACTAAACCCAAAACCCTAACACTAACCCTAACCCTAAACCTAAACCCTAAACCCAAACCCTAACACTAACGCTAACCCTAACCATAAACACTAAACCCTAACCCTAACCCTAACCCTAACCCTAAACCCTAAACCCTAACACTAACCCTAACCCTAAAGCCTAAACCCTAACTCTAACCCTAACCCTAACCCTAAACCCTAAACACTAACCTTAACCCTAACCCTAAACCTAAACCGTAACCCTAACCCTAACCTTATCCCTAAAACCTAACCCTAACCCTAACCCTAACCCTAACCCTAACCCTAACCCTAAACCCTAACCTAACCTGATCCCTAAACCTAACACTGTCGCTAAACCTAACTCTGACCCTTACCGTCTCTCCAACCTTAACTCTAACCCTCACCCTGTCACTAACCCTGTCCCTAAACCTAAACTTAAGCATCAGACAAAACCTAAACTTAATATAACCCTAACAGTAAACCTAACCATGTCCCAAACCCTAATCCTGTCCCTAACCCTAACCCTAACCCTAACACTAACCCTAACCCTAAACCTAAACACTAAACCCAAAACCTAAACCTAACGCTAACCCTAACCATAAACACTAAACCCTCACCCTAACCCTAACCCTAACCCTAAACCCTAATCCTAACACTAACCCTAACGCTAAAGCCTAAACCATAACTCTAACCCTAACCCTAACACTAAACCCTAAACCCTAACCTTAACCCTAACCCTATACCTAAACCGTAACCCTAAACCTAACCCTATCCCTAAACGCTAACCCTAAAATGTAAACACTAACCCTCCCCTATTCCTAACCCTAACCCTAACGCTAACCCTAAACCCTAACCTAACCTGATCCCTAACCCTGACACTGTCGCTAAACCTAACTCTGACCCTTACCGTCTCTCCAACCTTAACTCTAGCCCTCACCCTGTCACTAACCCTGTCCCTAAACCTAAACTTAAGCATCAGACAAAACCTAAACTTAATATAACCCTAACAGTAAACCTAACCATGTCCCAAACCCTAATCCTGCACCTAACCCTAACCCTAACCCTAACCATAACCATAACCCTAAATCCTAAACCCTAACCCTAACCCTAAACCTAAACCCTAACTCTAACCCTAACCCTAACCTAACCATAACCCTAACCCTAACAGTGTCGCTAAACCTAACTCTGACCCTTAACGTCTCTCTATCTTTAACACTAACCCTCACCCTGTAACTAACCCTGTCCCAAAACCTAATCTTAACCATCAGCCAAAACCTAAACCTAACTATAACCCTAACACTAAACCTAACCATGGCTCAAACCCGAAACGTGTACCTAACCCTAACCCTAACCTTAACCCTAACACTAAACCCGAAACCCTAACACTAACCCTAACCCTAAACCTAAACCCTAAACCCAAACCCTAACCCTAACGCTAACCCTAACCATAAACACTAAACCCTAACCCTAACTCTAACCCTAACCCTAACCCTAAACCCTAAACCCTAACACTAACCCTAACCCTAAAGCCTAAACCCTAACTCTAACCCTAACCCTAACCCTAAACCCTAAACCCTAACCTTAACCCTAACCCTAACACTAAACCGTAACCCTAACCCTAACCCTATCCCTAAAACCTAACCCTAACCCTAACCCTAACCCTAACCCTAACCCTAACACTCACCCTGTAACTAACCCTGTCCCTAAACCTAAACTTAACCATCAGCCAAAACCTAAACTTAACCATAACCCTAACACTAAACCTAAACATGTCTCAAACCCGAATCGTGTACCTAACACTAACCCTAAACTTAACCCTAACCCGAAACCCGAAAGCCTAACCCTAACCCTAACCCTAACCCTAAACTGTAAGCCCTAACTCTAACCCTAACCCTAACCCTAAAGCCTAAATCCTAATTCTAACCCTAACCCTAACCCTAACCCTAACCCTAAACCCTAACGTAACCTGATTCCTAACACTAACACTGTCGCTAAACCTAACTCTGACCCTTACCATCTCTCTAAACTTAACTCTAACCCTCACCCTGTCACTAAACCTGTCCCTAAAACTAACCTTAACCATCAGCCAAAACCAAAATTTAACTATAACCCTACACTAAACCTAACCATTTCCCAAACCCTAATCCTGCCCCTAACCCTAACCCTAACCCTAACCATAACCTTAACCCTAAATCCTAAACCCTAACCCTAACCCTAACACTAAACCCTAACTCTCACCCTAACCCTAACCTAACCCTAACCCTAACACTGTCGCTAAACCTAACTCTGACCCTTACCGTCTCTCTATCTTTAACTCTCACCCTCACCCTGTAACTAACCCTGTCCCTAAACCTAACCTTAACCATCAGCCAAAACCTAAACTTAACTATAACCCTAACACTAAACCTAACCATGTCTCAAACCCGAAACGTGTACCTAACCCTAAACCTAACCTTAACCATAACACTAAACCCAAAACCCTAACACTAAGCATAACGCTAAACCTAAACCCTAAACCCAAACCCTAACCCTAACGCTAACCCTAACCATAAACACTAAACCCTAACCCTAACCCTAACCCTAACCCTAACCCTAACCCTAAACCCTAAACCCTAACACTAACCCTAACCCTAAAGCCTAAACCCTAACTCTAACCCTAACCCTAACCCTAAACCCGAAACCCTAACCTTAACCCTAACCCTAAACCTAAACCGTAACCCTAACCCTAACCCTATCCCTAAAACCTAACCCTAACCCTAACCCTAACCCTAACCCTAACCCTAACCCTAAACCCTAACCTAACCTGATCCCTAACCCTAACACTGTCGCTAAACCTAACTCTGACCCTTACCGTCTCTCCAACCTTAACTCTAACCCTCACCCTGTCACTAACCCTGTCCCTAAACCTAAACTTAAGCATCAGACAAAACCTAAACTTAATATAACCCTAACAGTAAACCTAACCATGTCCCAAACCCTAATCCTGCCCCTAACCCTAACCATAACCCTAATCCTAAATCCTAAACCCTAACCCTAACCCTAACCCTAAACAATAACTCTAACCCTAACCCTAACCCTAACACTGTCGCTAAACCTAACTCTGTACCTTACCGTCTCTCTATCTTTAACTCTAACCCTCACCCTGTAACTAACCCTGTCCCTAAACCTAACCTTAACCATCAGCCAAAACCTAAACTTAACCATAACCCTAACACTAAACCTAAACATGTCTCAAACCCGAATCGTGTACCTAACCCTAACCCTAAACTTAACCCTAACCCGAAACCCGAAACCCTAACCCTAACCCTAAACCGTAAGCCCTAACTCGAACCCTAACCCTAACCCTAAAGCCTAAATCCTAACTCTAACCCTAACACTAACCCTATCCCTAAACCCTAACCCTAAAATGTAAACACTAACCCTCCCCTATTCCTAACTCTAACCCTAACCCTAACCCTGAACCCTAACCTAACCTGATACCTAACACTAACACTGTCGCTAAACCTAACTCTGACCCTTACCGTCTCTCTAAACTTAACTCTAACCCTCACCCTGTCACTAAACATGTCCCTAAAACGAACCTTAACCATGAGCCAAAACCAAAATTTAACTATAAACCTACACTAAACCTAACCATTTCCCAAACCCTAACCTGCCCCTAACCCTAACCCTAAACCTAACCATAAACCTAACCCTAAATCCTAAACTCTAACCCTAACCCTAAACCTAACACTGTCGCTAAACCTAACTCTGAACCTTACCGTCTCTCTATCTTTAACTCTAACCCTCACCCTGTAACTAACCCTGTCCCTAAACCTAATCTTAACCATCAGCCAAAACCTAAACTTAACTATAACCCTAACACTAAACCTAACCATGTCTCAAACCCGAAACGTGTACCTAACCCTAACCCTAACCTTAACCCTAACACTAAACTCGAAACCCTAACACTAACCCTAACCCTAAACCTAAACACTAAACCCAAACCCTGACCCTAACGCTAACCCTAACCATAAACACTAAACCCTAACCCTAACCCTAACCCTAACCCTAACCCTAAACCCTAAACCCTAACACTAACCCTAACCCTAAAGCCTAAACCCTAACTCTAACCCTAACCCTAACCCTAAACCCTAAACCCTAACCCTTACCCTATCCCTAAAACCTAACCCTAACCCTAACCCTAACACTAACCCTAACTCTAACCCTAAACCTAACCCTAACCCTAACCCTATCCCTAAACCCTAATCCTAAAATGTAAACACTAACCCTCCCCTATTCCTAACCCTAAGCCTAACCCTAACCCTGAACCCTAACCTAACCTGATCCCTAACCCTAACACTGTCGCTAAACCTAACTCTGACCCTTACCGTCTCTCCAACCTTAACTCTAACCCTCACCCTGTCACTAACCCTGTCCCTAAACCTAAACTTAAGCATCAGACAAAACCTAAACTTAATATAACCCTAACAGTAAACCTAACCATGTCCCAAACCCTAATCCTGCCCCTAACCCTAACCCTAACCATAACCATAAGCCTAACCCTAAATCCTAAACCCTAACCCTAACCCTAACCCTAAACCCTAACTCTAACCCTAACCCTAACCTAACCCTAACCCTAACCCTAACACTGTCGCTAAACCTAACTCTGACCCTTACCGTCTCTCTGTCTTTAACTCTAACCCTCACCCTGTAACTAACCCTGTCCCTAAACCTAACCTTAACCATCAGCCAAAACCTAAACTTAACTATAACCCTAACAATAAACCTAACCATGTCTCAAACCCGAAACGTGTACCTAACCCTAACCCTAACCTTAACCCTAACACTAAACCCGAAACCCTAACACTAACCCTAACCCTAAACCTAAACCCTAAACCCAAACCCTAACCCTAACGCTAACCCTAACCATAAACACTAAACCCTAAACCTAACCCTAACCCTAACCCTAACCCTAAACCCTAAACCCTAACACTAACCCTAACCCTAAAGCCTAAATCCTAACTCTAACACTAACCCTAACCATAAACCCTAAACCCTAACCTTAACCCTAACCCTAAACCTAAACCCTAACCCTAACCCTAACCCTATCCCTAAAACCTAACCCTAACCCTAACCCTAACCCTAACTCTAACCCTAACCCTAACCCTAACCCTATCCCTAAACCCTAACCCTAAAATGTAAACACTAACCCTCCCCTATTCCTAACCCTAACCCTAACCCTAACCCTAAAACCTAACCTAACCTGATCCCTAACCCTAACACTGTCGCTAAACCTAACTCTGACCCTTACCGTCTCTCCAAACTTAACTCTAACCCTCACCCTGTCACTAACCCTGTCCCTAAACCTAAACTTAAGCATCAGACAAAACCTAAACTTAATATTACCCTAACAGTAAACCTAACCATGTCCCAAACCCTAATCCTGTCCCTAACCCTAACCCTAACCCTAACCCTAACCCTAACACTAACCCTAACCCTAAACCTAAACACTAAACCCAAACCCTAACCCTACGCTAACCCTAACCATAAACACTAAACACTAACCCTAACCCTAACCCTAACCCTAACACTAAACCCTAAACCCTAACACTAACCCTAACCCTAAAGCCTAAACCCTATCTCTAACCCTAACCCTAACCCTAAACCCTAAACCCTAACCTTAACCCTAACCCTAAACCTAAACCATAACCCTAACCCTAACCCTATCCCTAAAACCTAACCCTAACCCTAACACTAACTCTAACCCTAACCCTAACCCTAACCCTATCCCTAAACCCTAACCCTAAAATGTAAACACTAACCCTCCCCTATTCCTAACCCTAACCCTAACCCTAACCCTAAACCCTAACCTAACTGATCCCTAACACTAACACTGTCGCTAAACCTAACTCTGACCCTTACCGTCTCTCCAACCTTAACTCTAACCCTCACCCTGTCACTAACCCTGTCCCTAAACCTAAACTTAAGCATCAGACAAAACCTAAACTTAATATAACCCTAACAGTAAACCTAACCATGTCCCAAACCCTAATCCTGTCCCTAACCCTAAAACTAATGCTAACGTTAACCCTAACCCTAACCCTAAACCCTAAACCCTAACCTTAACCCTAACCCTAAACCTAAACTCTAACCCTAACCCTAACCCTATCCCTAAAACCTAACCCTAACCCTAACCCTAACCGTAAACCTAACCTAACCCTAACCCTAACCCTAACACTGTCGCTAAACCTAACTCTGACACTTACCGTCTCTCTATCTTTAACTCTAACCCTCACCGTGTAACTAACCCTGTCCCTAAACCTAACCTTAACCATCAGCCAAAACCTAAACTTAACTATAACCCTAACACTAAACCTAACCATGTCTCAAACACGAAACGTGTACCTAACCCTAACCCTAACCTTAACCCTAACACTAAACCCGAAACCCTAACACTAACCCTAACCCTAAACCTAAACCCTAAACCCAAACCCTAACCCTAACGCTAACCCTAACCATAAACACTAAACCCTAAACCTAACCCTAACCCTAACCCTAACCCTAACCCTAACCCTAACCCTATCCCTAAACCCTAACCCTAAAATGTAAACACTAACCCTCCCCTATTCCTTACTCTAACCCTAACCCTAACCCTAAACCCTAACCTAACCTGATCCCTAACACTAACACTGTCGCTAAACCTAACTCTGACCCTTACCGTCTCTCTAAACTTAACTCTAACCCTCACCCTGTCACTAAACCTGTCCCTAAAACTAACCTTAACCATCAGCCAAAACCAAAATTTAACTATAACCCTACACTAAACCTAACCATTTCCCAAACCCTTATCCTGCCCCTAACCCAAAGCTTAACCCTAACCATAACCCTAACCCTAAATCCTAAACCCTAACCCTAACCCTAACCCTAAACCCTAACTCTAACCCTAACCCTAATCCTAACACTGTCGCTAAACCTAACTCTGACGCTTACCGTCTCTCTATCTTTAACTCTAACCCTCACCCTGTAACTAAACCTGTCCCTAAACCTAACCTTAACCATCAGCCAAAACCTAAACTTAACTATAACCCTAACACTAAACCTAACCATGTCTCAAACCCGAATCGTGTTCCTAACCCTAACCCTAACCCTAACCCTAACACTAAACTCGAAACCCTAACACTAACCCTAACCCTAAACCTAAACACTAAACCCAAACCCTAACCCTAACGCTAACCCTAACCATAAACACTAAACCCTAACCCTAACCCTAACCCTAACCCTAACCCTAACCCTAAACCCTAAACCCTAACACTAACCCTAACCCTAAAGCCTAAACCCTAACTCTAACCCTAACCCTAACCCTAAACCCTAAAACCTAACCCTAACCCTATCCCTAAAACCTAACCCTAACCCTAACCCTAACCCTAACCTTAAATCTAACCCTAACCCTAACCCTAACCCTATCCCTAAACACTAACCCTAAAATGTAAACACTACCCCTCCCCTATTCCTAACCCTAACCCTAACCCTAACCCTAAACACTAACCTAACCTGATCCCTAACCCTAACACTGTCGCTAAACCTAACTCTGACGCTTACCGTCTCTCCAACCTTAACTCTAACCCTCACCCTGTCACTAACCCTGTCCCTAAACCTAAACTTAAGCATCAGACAAAATCTAAAGTTAATATAACCCTAACAGTAAACCTAACCATGTCCCAAACCGTAATCCTTTCCCTATCCCTAAACCTAATGCTAACCCTAACCCTAACCCTAACCCTAAACCCTAAACCCTAACCTTAACCCTAAACCTAAACCTAAACCGTAACCCTAACACTAACCCTATCCCTAAAACCTAACCCTAACCCTAACCCTAACCCTAACCCTAACCCTAACCCTAACCTTAAACCTAACACTAAACCCGAAACCCTAACACTAACCCTAACCCTAAACCTAAACCCTAAACCGAAACCCTAACCCTAATGCTAACCGTAACCATAAACACTAAACCCTAAACCTAACCCTAACCCTAACCCTAACCCTAAACCCTAAACCCTAACACTAACCCTAACCCAAAGCCTAAACCCTAACTCTAACCCTAACCCTAACCCTAAACCATAAACCCTAACCTTAACCCTAACCCTAAACCTAAACCGTAATCCTAACCCTAACCCTAACCCTAACCCTAACCGTAACCCTAACTCTAACCCTAACCCTAACCCTAACCCTATCCCTAAACCCTAACCCTAAAATGTAAACACTAACCCTCCCCTATTCCTAACCCTAACCCTAACCCTAACCCTAAACCCTAAACTAACCTGCTCCCTAACCCTAACACTGTCGCTAAACCTAACTCTGACCCTTACCGTGTCTCCAACCTTAACTCTAACCCTCACCCTGTCACTAACCCTGTCCCTAAACCTAAACTTAATCATCAGACAAAACCTAAACTTAATATAACCCTAACAGTAAACCTAACCATGTCCCAAAACCTAATCCTGCCCCTAACCCTAAACCCTAACCTTAACCCTAACCCTAAACCTAAACCGTAACCCTAACCCTAACCCTATCCCTAAAACCTAACCCTAACCCTAACCCTAACTCTAACCCTAACCCTAACCCTAACCCTATTCCTAAACCCTAACCCTAAAATGTAAACACTAACCCTCCCCTATTCCTAACCCTAACCCTAACCCTAAACCCTAACCTAACCTGATCCCTAACCGTAACACTGTCGCTAAACCTAACTCTGACCCTTACCATCTCTCCAACCTTAACTCTAACCCTCACCCTGTCACTAACCCTGTCCCTAAACTTAAACTTAAGCATCAGACAAAACCTAAACTTAATATAACCCTAACATTAACCCTACCATGTCCCAAACCCTAATCCTGTCCCTAACCCTAAACCTAATGCTAACCCTAACCCTAACCCTAAACCCTAAACCCTAACCTTAACCCTAACCCTAAACCTAAACCGTAACCCTAACCCTAACCCTATCCCTAAAACCTAACCCTAACCCTAACCCAAACCCTAACCCTAACATAACCCTAACCCTAACCCTAACACTGTCGCTAAACCTAACTCTGTACCTTACCGTCTCTCTAACTTAACTCTAACCCTCACCCTGTAACTAACCCTGTCCCTAAACCTAACCTTAACCATCAGCCAAAACCTAAACTTAACTATAACCCTAACACTAAACCTAAACATGTCTCAAACCCGAATCGTGTACCTAACCCTAACCATAACCTTAACACTAACACTAAACCCGAAACCCTAACACTAACCCTAACCCTAAACCTAAACCCTAAACCCAAACCCTAAACCTAACGCTAACCCTAACCTTAAACACTAAACCCTAACCCTAACCCTAATCCTAACCCTAACCCTAAACCCTAAACCCTAACACTATCCCTAACCCTAAAGCCTAAACCCTAACTCTAACACTAACTCTAACCCTAAACCCTAAACCCTAACCTTAACCCTAACCCTAAACCTAAACCGTAACCCTAACGCTAACCCTATCCCTAAAACCTAACCCTAACCCTAACCCTAACCCTAACCCTAACCCTAACACTCACCCTGTAACTAACCCTGTCCCTAAACCTAACCTTAACCATCAGCCAAAACCTAAACTTAACCATAACCCAAACACTAAACCTAAACATGTCTCAAACCCGAATCTTGTACCTAACACTAACCCTAAACTTAACCCTAACCCGAAACCCGAAACCCTAACCCTAACCCTAACCCTAAGCCTAAACCGTAAGCCCTAACTCTAACCCTAACCCTAACCCTAAAGCCTAAATCCTAACTCTAACCCTAACCCTAACCCTAACCCAATCCCTAAACCCTAACCCTAAAATGTAAACACTAACCCTCCCCTATTCCTAACCCTAACCCTAACCCTAACCCTAAACCCTAACCTAATCTGATTCCTAACACTAACACTGTCGCTAAACCTAACTCTGACCCTTACCGTCTCTCTAAACTTAACTCTAACCCTCACCCTCTCACTAAACCTGTCCCTAAAACTAACCTTAACCATCAGCCAAAACCAAAACTTAACTATAACCCTACACTAAACCTAACCATTTCCCAAACAGTAATCCTGACCCTAACACTAACCCTAACCCTAACCATAACCCTAACCCTAAATCCTAAACCCTAACCCTAACCCTAAACCCTAACTCTAACCCTAACCCTAACCTAACACTAACCCTAACCCTAACACTGTCGCTAAACCTAACTCTGACTCTTACCGTCTCTCTATATTTAACTCTAACCCTCACCCTGTAACTAACCCTGTCCCTAAACCTAACCTTAACCATCAGCCAAAACCTAAACTTAACTATAACCCTAACACTAAACCTAACCATGTCTCAAACCCGAAACGTGTACCTAACCCTAACCCTAACCTTAACCTAACACTAAACCCAAAACCCTAACCCTAACCCTAACCCTAACCCTAACCCTAAAGCCTAAACCCTAACTCTAACCGTAAACCTAACCCTAAACCCTAAACCCTAACCTGAACCCTAACCCTAAACCTAAACCGTAACCCTAACCCTAACCCTATCCCTAAAACCTAACCCTAACCCTAACCCTAACCCTAAACCTAACTCTAACCCTAACCCTAACTCTAACCCTATCCCTAAACCCTAACCCTAAAATGTAAACACTAACCCTCCCCTATTCCTAACCCTAACCCTAACCCTAACCCTAAACCCTAACCTAACCTGATCCCTAACCCTAACACTGTCGCTAAACCTAACTCTGACCCTTACCGTCTCTCCAACCTTAACTCTAACCCTCACCCTGTCACTAACCCTGTCCCTAAACCTAAACTTAAGCATCAGACAAAACCTAAACTTAATATAACCCTAACAGTAAACCTAACCATGTCCCAAACCCTAATCCTGTCCCTAACCCTAACCCTAACCCTAACCCTAACCCTAACACTAACCCTAACCCTAAACCTAAACACTAAACCCAAAACCTAAACCTAACGCTAACCCTAACAATAAACACTAAACCCTAACCCTAACCCTAACCCTAACCCTAAACCCTAAATCCTAACACTAACCCTAACGCTAAAGCCTAAACCCTAACTCTAACCCTAACCCTAACACTAAACCCTAAACCCTAACCTTAACCCTAACCCTAAACCTAAACCATAACCCTAACCCTAACCCTATCCCTAAAACCTACACCTAACCCTAATCCTAAACCTAACCTAACCCTAAACCTAACCCTAACACTGTCGCTAAACCTAACTCTGACACTTACCGTCTCTCTATCTTTAACTCTAACCCTCACCCTGTAACTAACCCTGTCCCAAAACCTAATCTTAACCATCAGCCAAAACCTAAACTTAACTATAACCCTAACACTAAAACTAACCATGTCTCAAACCCGAATCGTGTTCCTAACCCTAACCATAACCTTAACCCTAACACTAAACCCGAAACCCTAACACTAACCCTAACCCTAAACCTAAACCCTAAACCCAAAACCTAACCCTAACGCTAACCCTAACCTTAAACACTAAACCCTAACCCTAACCCTAACCCTAACCCTAACACTATACCCTAAACCCTAACCTTAACCCTAACCCTAAACCTAAACCATAACCCTAACCCTAACCCTATCCCTAAAACCTAACCCTAACCCTAACCCTAACTCTAACCCTAACCCTAACCCTAACCCTATCCCTAAACCCTAACCCTAAAATGTAAACACTAACCCTCCCCTATTCCTAACCCTAACCCTAACCCTAACCCTAAACCCTAACCTAACTGATCCCTAACCCTAACACTGTCGCTAAACCTAACTCTGACCCTTACCGTCTCTCCAACCTTAACTCTAACCCTCACCCTGTCACTAACCCTGTCCCTAAACCTAAACTTAAGCATCAGACAAAACCTAAACTTAATATAACCCTAACAGTAAACCTAACCATGTCCCAAACCCTAATCCTGTCCCTAACCCTAAAACTAATGCTAACGCTAACCCTAACCCTAACCCTAAACCCTAAACCCTAACCTTAACCCTAACCCTAAACCTAAACTGTAACCCTAACCCTAACCCTATCCCTAAAACCTAACCCTAACCCTAACCCTAACCGTAAACCTAACCTAACCCTAACCCTAACCCTAACACTGTCGCTAAACCTAACTCTGACACTTACCGTCTCTCTATCTTTAACTCTAACCCTCACC
>JAVKSA010000033.1:110000-115000 GCA_031876335.1 Hipposideros larvatus | reverse complement strand
CCCTAACACTAACCCTAAACCTAAACCTAAACCCTAAACCCAAACCCTAAACCTAACGCTAACCCTAACCTTAAACACTAAACCCTAACCCTAACCCTAACCCTAACCCTAAACCCTAAACCCTAACACTATCCCTAACCCTAAAGCCTAAACCCTAACTCTAACACTAACTCTAACCCTAAACCCTAAACCATAACCTTAACCCTAACCCTAAACCTAAACCGTAACCCTAACGCTAACCCTATCCCTAATACCTAACCCTAACCCTAACCCTAACCCTAAACCGTAAGCCCTAACTCTAACCCTAACCCTAACCCTAAAGCCTAAATCCTAACTCTAACCCTAACCCTAACCCTATCCCTAAACCCTAACCCTAAAATGTAAACACTAACCCTCCCCTATTCCTAACCCTAACCCTAACCCTAACCCTAAACCCTAACCTAATCTGATTCCTAACACTAACACTGTAGCTAAACCTAACTCTGACCCTTACCGTCTCTCTAAACTTAACTCTAACCCTCACCCTCTCACTAAACCTGTCCCTAAAACTAACCTTAACCGTTAGCCAAAACCAAAACTTAACTATAACCCTAAACTAAACCTAACCATTTCCCAAACTGTAATCCTGACCCTAACCCTAACCCTAACCCTAACCATAACCCTAACCCTAAATCCTAAACCGTAACCCTAACCCTAAACCCTAACTCTAACCCTAACCCTAACCTAACACTAACCCTAACCCTAACACTGTCGCTAAACCTAACTCTGACTCTTACCGTCTCTCTATCTTTAACTCTAACCCTCACCCTGTAACTAACCCTGTCCCTAAACCTAACCTTAACCATCAGCCAAAACCTAAACTTAACTATAACCCTAACACTAAACCTAACCATGTCTCAAACCCGAAACGTGAACCTAACCCTAACCCTAACCTTAACCTAACACTAAACCCAAAACCCTAACCCTAACCCTAACCCTAACCCTAAAGCCTAAACCCTAACTCTAACCGTAACCCTAACCCTAAACCCTAAACCCTAACCTGAACCCTAACCCTAAACCTAAACCGTAACCCTAACCCTAACCCTATCCCTAAAACCTAACCCTAACCCTAACCCTAACCCTAACCCTAACTCTAACCCTAACCCTAACTCTAACCCTATCCCTAAACCCTAACCCTAAAATGTAAACACTAACCCTCCCCTATTCCTAACCCTAACCCTAACCCTAACCCTAAACCCTAACCTAACCTGATCCCTAACCCTAACACTGTCGCTAAACCTAACTCTGACCCTTACCGTCTCTCCAACCTTAACTCTAACCCTCACCCTGTCACTAACCCTGTCCCTAAACCTAAACTTAAGCATCAGACAAAACCTAAACTTAATATAACCCTAACAGTAAACCTAACCATGTCCCAAACCCTAATCCTGTCCCTAACCCTAACCCTAACCCTAACCCTAACCCTAACACTAACCGTAACCCTAAACCTAAACACTAAACCCAAAACCTAAACCTAACGCTAACCCTAACAATAAACACTAAACCCTAACCCTAACCCTAACCCTAACCCTAAACCCTAAATCCTAACACTAACCCTAACGCTAAAGCCTAAACCCTAACTCTAACCCTAACCCTAACACTAAACCCTAAACCCTACCCTTAACCCTAACCCTAATCCTAAACCGTAACCCTAACCCTAACCCTATCCCTAAAACCTACACCTAACCCTAATCCTAAACCTAACCTAACCCTAAACCTAACCCTAACACTGTCGCTAAACCTAACTCTGACACTTACCGTCTCTCTATCTTTAACTCTAACCCTCACCCTGTAACTAACCCTGTCCCAAAACCTAACCTTAACCATCAGCCAAAACCTAAACTTAACTATAACCCTAACACTAAACCTAACCATGTCTCAAACCCGAATCGTGTTCCTAACCCTAACCATACCTTAACCCTAAAACTAAACCCGAAACCCTAACACTAACCCTAACCCTAAACCTAAACCCTAAACCCAAACCCTAACCCTAACGCTAACCCTAACCTTAAACACTAAACCCTAACCATAACCCTAACCCTAACCCTAACCCTAAACCCTAAACCCTAACACTATCCCTAACCCTAAAGCCTAAACCCTAACTCTAACCCTAACCCTAACCCTAAACCCTAAACCCTAACCTTAACCCTAACCCTAAACCTAAACCGTAACCCTAACCCTAACCCTATACCTAAAACCTAATCCTAACCCTAACCCTAATCCTAACCCTATCTCTGACCCTAACACTAACCCTAACCCTATCCCTAAACGCTAACCCTAAAATGTAAACACTAACCCTCCCCTATTCCTAACCCTAACCCTAACGCTAATCCTAAACCCTAACCTAACCTGATCCCTAACCCTAACACTGTCGCTAAACCTAACTCTGACCCTTACCGTCTCTCCAACCTTAACTCTAGCCCTCACCCTGTCACTAACCCTGTCCCTAAACCTAAACTTAAGCATCAGACAAAACCTAAACTTAATATAACCCTAACAGTAAACCTAACCATGTCCCAAACCCTAATCCTGCCCCTAACCCTAACCCTAACCCTAACCATAACCCTAACCCTAAACCCTAAACCCTAACCCTAACCCTAATCCTAAACCCTAACTCTAACCCTAACCCTAACCTAACCCTAACCCTAACCCTAACAGTGCGCTAAACCTAACTCTGACCCTTAACGTCTCTCTATCTTTAACACTAACCCTCACCCTGTAACTAACCCTGTCCCTAAACCTAACCTTAACCATCAGCCAAAACCTAAACTTAACTATAACCCTAACACTAAACATAACCATGGCTCAAACCCGAAACGTGTACCTAACCCTAACCCTAACCTTAACCCTAACACTAAACCCGAAACCCTAACACTAACCCTAACCCTAAACCTAAACCCTAAACCCAAACCCTAACCCTAACACGAACCCTAACCATAAACACTAAACCCTAACCCTAACCCTAACCCTAATCCTAACCCTAAACCCTAAACCCTAACACTAACCCTAACCCTAAAGCCTAAACCCTAACTCTAACCCTAACCCTAACCCTAAACCCTAAACCCTAACCTTAACCCTAACCCTAACACTAAACCGTAACCCTAACCCTAACCCTATCCCTAAAACCTAACCCTAACCCTAACCATAACCCTAACCCTAAATCCTAAACCCTAACCCTAACCCTAAGCCTAAACCCTAACTCTAACCCTAACTCTAACCCTAACCCTAACCCTAACACTGTCGCTAAACCTAACTCTGACGCTTACCGTCTCTCTATCTTTAACTCTAACCCTCACCCTGTCACTAAACCTGTCCCTAAAACTAACCTTAACCATCAGCCAAAACCAAAACTTAACTATAACCCTACACTAAACCTAACCATTTCCCAAACCGTAATCCTGACCCTAACCCTAACCCTAACCCTAACCATAACCCTAACCCTAAATCCTAAACCCTAACCCTAACCCTAAACCCTAACTCTAACCCTAACCCTAACCTAACACTAACCCTAACCCTAACACTGTCGCTAAACCAAACTCTGACTCTTACCGTCTCTCTATCTTTAACTCTAACCCTCACCCTGTAACTAAACCTGTCCCTAAACCTAACCTTAACCATCAGCCAAAACCTAAACTTAACTATAACCATAACACTAAACCTAACCATGTCTCAAACCCGAAACGTGTACCTAACCCTAACCCTAACCTTAAAATAACACTAAACCCAAAACCCTAATCCTAACCCTAACCCTGACCCTAACCCTAAAGCCTAAACCCTAACTCTAACCGTAACCCTAACCCTAAACCCTAAACCCTAACCTGAACCCTAACCCTAAACCTAAACCGTAACCCTAACCCTATCCCTAAAACCTAACCGTAACCCTAACCCTAACCCTAACCCTAACTCTAACCCTAACCCGAACTCTAACCCTATCCCTAAACCCTAACCCTAAAATGTAAACACTAACCCTCCCCTATTCCTAACCCTAACCCTAACCCTAACCCTAAACCCTAACCTAACCTGATCCCTAACCCTAACACTGTCGCTAAACCTAACTCTGACACTTACCGTCTCTCCAACCTTAACTCTAACCCTCACCCTGTCACTAACCCTGTCCCTAAACCTAAACTTAAGCATCAGACAAAACCTAAACTTAATATAACCCTAACAGTAAACCTAACCATGTCCCAAACCCTAATCCTGTCCCTAACCCTAACCCTCACCCTAACACTAACCCTAACCCTAAACCTAAACACTAAACCCAAAACCTAAACCTAACGCTAACCCTAACCATAAACACTAAACCCTCACCCTAACCCTAACCCTAACCCTAAACCCTAATCCTAACACTAACCCTAACGCTAAAGCCTAAACCCTAACTCTAACCCTAACCCTAACACTAAACCCTAAACCCTAACCTTAACCCTAACCCTAAACCTAAACCGTAACCCTAACCCTAACCCTATCCCTAAAACCTACACCTAACCCTAATCCTAAACCTAACCTAACCCTAAACCTAACCCTAACACTGTCGCTAAACCTAACCCTGACACTTACCGTCTCTCTATCTTTAACTCTAACCCTCACCCTGTAACTAACCCTGTCCCAAAACCTAACCTTAACCATCAGCCAAAACCTAAACTTAACTATAACCCTAACACTAAACCTAACCATGTATCAAACCCGAATCGTGTTCCTAACCCTAACCATAACCTTAACCCTAACACTAAACCCGAAACCCTAACACTAACCCTAACCCTAAACCCAAACCCTAAACACAAACCCTAAACCCAACGCTAACCCTAACCTTAAACACTAAACCCTAACCCTAACCCTAACCCTAACCCTAACCCTAACCCTAAACCCTAAACCCTAACACTATCCCTAACCCTAAAGCCTAAACCCTAACTCTAACCCTAACCCTAACCCTAAACCCTAAACCCTAACCTTAACCCTAACCC
>JAVKSA010000033.1:65000-100000 GCA_031876335.1 Hipposideros larvatus | reverse complement strand
CTCTAACCCTAACTCTAACCCTAAACCCTAAACCCTAACATTAACCCTAACCCTAAACCTAAACCGTAACCCTAACGCTAACCCTATCCCTAAAACCTAACCCTAACCCTAACCCTAACCCTAACCCTAACCCTAACACTCACCCTGTAACTAACCCTGTCCCTAAACCTAACCTTAACCATCAGCCAAAACCTAAACTTAACCATAACCCTAACACTAAACCTAAACATGTCTCAAACCCAAATCGTGTACCTAACACTAACCCTAAACTTAACCCTAACCCGAAACCCGAAACCCTAACCCTAACCCTAACCCTAACCCTAAACCATAAGCCCTAACTCTAAGCCTAACTTTAACCCTAAAGCCTAAATCCTAACTCTAACCCTAACCCTAACCCTAACATTAACCCTATCCCTAAACCCTAACCCTAACTCTAACCCTAACCCTAACACTAACCCTATCCCTAAACCCTAACCCTAAAATGTAAACACTAACCCTCCCCTATTCCTAACCCTAACCCTAACCCTAACCCTAAACCCTAACCTAACCTGATCCCTAACCTTAACACTGTCGCTAAACCTAACTCTGACCCTTACCGTCTCTCCAACCTTAACTCTAACCCTCACCCTGTCACTAACCCTGTCCCTAAACGTAAACTTAAGCATCAGACAAAACCTAAACTTAATATAACCCTAACAGTAAACCTAACCATGTCCCAAAACCTAATCCTGTCCCTAACCCTAACCCTAACCCTAACCCTAACCCTAACACTAACCCTAACCCTAAACCTAAACACTAAACCCAAAACCTAAACCTAACGCTAACCCTAACCATAAACACTAAACCCTAACCCTAACCCTAACCCTAACCCTAACCCTAACCCTAACCCTAACCCTATCCCTAAAACCTACACCTAACCCTAATCCTAAACCTAACCTAACCCTAAACCTAACCCTAACACTGTCGCTAAACCTAACTCTGACACTTACCGTCTCTCTATCTTTAACTCTAACCCTCACCCTGTAACTAACCCTGTCCCAAAACCTAACCTTAACCATCAGGCAAAACATAAACTTAACTATAACCCTAACACTAAACCTAACCATGTCTCAAACCCGAATCGTGTTCCTAACCCTAACCATAACCTTAAACCTAACACTGAACCCGAAACCCTAACACTAACACTAACCCTAAACCTAAACCCTAAACCCAAACCCTAACCCTAACGCTAACCCTAACCTTAAACAGTAAACCCTAACCCTAACCCTAACCGTAACCCTAAACCTAAACCCTAAACCCTAACACTATCCTTAACCCTAAAGCCTAAACCCTAACTCTAACCCTAACCCTAACCCTAAACCCTAAACCCTAACCTTAACCCTAACCCTAAACCTAAACCGTAACCCTAACCCTAACCCTATCCCTAAAACCTAACCCTAACCCTAACCCTACCCCTAACCCTATCTCTAACCCTAACCCTAACCCTAACCCTATCCCTAAACGCTAACCCTAAAATGTAAACACTAACCCTCCCCTATTCCTAACCCTAACCCTAACGCTAACCCTAAACCCTAACCTAACCTGATCCCTAACCCTAACACTGTCGCTAAACCTAACTCTGACCCTTACCGTCTCTCCAACCTAAACTCTAGCCCTCACCCTGTCACTAACCCTGTCCCTAAACCTAAACTTAAGCATCATACAAAACCTAAACTTAATATAACACTAACAGTAAACCTAACCATGTCCCAAACCCTAATCCTGCCCCTAACCCTAACCCTAACCCTAACCATAACCCTAACCCTAAATCCTAAACCCTAACCCTAACCCTAAACCTAAACCCTAACTCTAACCCTAACCCTAACCTAACCCTAACCCTAACCCTAACAGTGTCGCTAAAACTAACTCTGACCCTTAATGTCTCTCTATCTTTAACTCTAACCCTCACCCTGTAACTAACCCTGTCCCTAAACCTAACCTTAACCATCAGCCAAAACCTAAACTTAACTATAACCCTAAAACTAAACCTAACCATGGCTCAAACCCGAAACGTGTACCTAACCCTAACCCTAACCTTAACCCTAACACTAAACCCGAAACCCTAACACTAATCCTAACCCTAAACCTAAACCCTAAACCCAAACCCTAACCCTAACGATAACCCTAACCATAAACACTAAACCCTAAACCTAACACTAACCCTAATCCTAACCCTAAACCCTAAACCCTAACACTAACCCTAACTCTAAAACCTAAACCCTAACTCTAACCCTAACCCTAACCCTAAACCCTAAACCCTAACCTTAACCCTAACCCTAACACTAAACCGTAACCCTAACCCTAACCCTATCCCTAAAACCTAACCCTAACCCTAACCCTAACCCTAACCCTAACACTCACCCTGTAACTAACCCTGTCCCTAAACCTAACTTTAACCATCAGGCAAAACCTAAACTTAACCATAACCCAAACACTAAACCTAAACATGTCTCAAACCCGAATCGTGTACCTAACACTAACCCTAAACTTAACCCTAACCCGAAACCCGAAACCCTAACCCTAACCCTAACCCTAACCCTAAACCGTAAGCCCTAACTCTAACCCTAACCCTAACCCTAAAGCCTAAATCCTAACTCTAACCCTAACCCTAACCCTAACCCTAACCCTATCCCTAAACCCTAACCCTAAAATGTAAACACTAAACCTCCCCTATTCCTAACCCTTACCCTAACCCTAACCCTAAACCCTAACGTAACCTGATTCCTAACACTAACACTGTCGCTAAACCTAACTCTGACCCTTACCATCTCTCTTAACTTAACTCTAACCCTCACCCTGTCACTAAACCTGTCCCTAAAACTAACCTTAACCATCAGCCAAAACCAAAACTTAACTATAACACTACACTAAACCTAACCATTTCCCAAACCCTAATCCTGCCCCTAACCCTAACCCTAACCCTAACCATAACCCTAACCCTAAATCCTAAACCCTAACCCTAACCCTAACCCTAAACCCTAACTCTAACCCTAACCCTAACCTAACCCTAACCCTAACCCTAACACTGTCGCTAAACCTAACTCTGACTCTTACCGTCTCTCTATCTTTAACTCTCACCCTCACCCTGTAACTAACCCTGTCCCTAAACCTAACCTTAACCATCAGCCAAAACCTAAACTTAACTATAACCCTAACACTAAACCTAACCATGTCTCAAACCCGAAAAGTGTACCTAACCCTAACCCTAACCTTAACCCTAACACTAAACCCAAAACCCTAACACTAACCCTAACCCTAAACCTAAACCCTAAACCCAAACCCTAACCCTAACGCTAACCCTAACCATAAACACTAAACCCTAACCCTAACCCTAACCCTAACCCTAACCCTAAACCCTAAACCCTAACACTAACCCTAACCCTAAAGCCTAAACCCTAACTCTAACCCTAACCCTAACCCTAAACCCTAAACACTAACCTTAACCCTAACCCTAAACCTAAACCGTAACCCTAACCCTAACCTTATCCCTAAAACCTACCCCTAACCCTAACCCTAACCCTAACCCTAACCCTAACCCTAAACCCTAACCTAACCTGATCCCTAACCCTAACACTGTCGCTAAACCTAACTCTGACCCTTACCGTGTCTCCAACCTTAACTCTAACCCTCACCCTGTCACTAACCCTGTCCCTAAACCTAAACTTAAGCATCAGACAAAACCTAAACTTAATATAACCCTAACAGTAAACCTAACCATGTCCCAAACCCTAATCCTGTCCCTAACCCTAACCTTAACCCTAACACTAACCCTAACCCTAAACCTAAACACTAAACCCAAAACCTAAACCTAACGCTAACCCTAACCATAAACACTAAACCCTCACCCTAACCCTAACCCTAACCCTAAACCCTAATCCTAACACTAACCCTAACGCTAAAGCCTAAACCCTAACTCTAACCCTAACCCTAACAGTAAACCCTAAACCCTAACCTTAACCCTAACCCTAAACCTAAACCGTAACCCTAACCCTAACCCTATCCCTAAAACCTACACCTAACCCTAATCCTAAACCTAACCTAACCCTAAACCTAACCCTAACACTGTCGCTAAACCTAACTCTGACACTTACCGTCTCTCTATCTTTAACTCTAACCCTCACCCTGTAACTAACCCTGTCCCAAAACCTAACCTTAACCATCAGCCAAAACATAAACTTAACTATAACCCTAACACTAAACCTAACCATGTCTCAAAACCGAATCGTGTTCCTAACCCTAACCATAACCTTAACCCTAACACTAAACCCGAAACCCTAACACTAACCCTAACCCTAAACCTAAACCCTAAACACAAACCCTAACCCTAACGCTAACCCTAACCTTAAACACTAAACCCTAACCCTAACCCTAACCCTAACCCTAAACCCTAAACCCTAACACTATCCCTAACCCTAAAGCCTAAACCCTAACTCTAACCCTAACCCTAACCCTAAACCCTAAACCCTAACCTTAACCCTAACCCTAAACCTAAACCGTAAATCTAACCCTAACCCTATCCCTAAAACCTAACCCTAACCCTAACCCTAACCCTAACCCTATCTCTAACCCTAACCCTAAACCTAACCCTATCCCTAAACGCTAACCCTAAAATGTAAACACTAACCCTCCCCTATTCCTAACCCTAACCCTAACGCTAACCCTAAACCCTAACCTAACCTGATCCCTAACCCTAACACTGTCGCTAAACCTAACTCTGACCCTTACCGTCTCTCCAACCTTAACTCTAGCCCTCACCCTGTCACTAACCCTGTCCCTAAACCTAAACTTAAGCATCAGACAAAACCTAAACTTAATATAACCCTAACAGTAAACCTAACCATGTCCCAAACCCTAATCCTGCCCCTAACCCTAACCCTAACCCTAACCATAACCCTAACCCTAAATCCTAAACCCTAACCCTAACCCTAAACCTAAACCCTAACTCTAACCCTAACCCTAACCTAACCCTAACCCTAACCCTAACAGTGTCGCTAAACCTAACTCTGACCCTTAACGTCTCTCTATCTTTAACACTAACCCTCACCCTGTAACTAACCCTGTCCCTAAACCTAATCTTAACCATCAGCCAAAACCTAAACCTAACTATAACCCTAACACTAAACCTAACCATGGCTCAAACCCGAAACGTGTACCTAACCCTAACCCTAACCTTAACCCTAACACTAAACCCGAAACCCTAACACTAACCCTAACCCTAAACCTAAACCCTAAACCCAAACCCTAACCCTAACGCTAACCCTAACCATAAACACTAAACCCTAACCCTAACCCTAACCCTAACCCTAACCCTAACCCTAAACCCTAAACCCTAACACTAACCCTAACCCTAAAGCCTAAACCCTAACTCTAACCCTAACCCTAACCCTAAACCCTAAACCCTAACCTTAACCCTAACCCTAACACTAAACCGTAACCCTAACCCTAACCCTATCCCTAAAACCTAACCCTAACCCTAACCCTAAAACCTAACCTAACCTGATCCCTAACCCTAACACTGTCGCTAAACCTAACTCTGACCCTTACCGTCTCTCCAACCTTAACTCTAACCCTCACCCTGTCACTAACCCTGTCCCTAAACCTAAACTTAAGCATCAGACAAAACCTAAACTTAATATAACCCTAACAGTAAACCTAACCATGTCCCAAACCCTAATCCTGTCCCTAACCCTAAACCTAATGTTAACCTTAACCCTAACCCTAACCCTAAACCCTAAACCCTAACCTTAACCCTAACCCTAAACCTAAACCGTAACCCTAACCCTAACCCTATCCCTAAAACCTAACCCTAACCCTAACCCAAACCCTAACCCTAACCTAACCCTAACCCTAACCCTAACACTGTCGCTAAACCTAACTCTGTACCTTACCGTCTCTCTAACTTTAACTCTAACCCTCACCCTGTAACTAACCCTGTCCCTAAACCTAACCTTAACCATCAGCCAAAACCTAAACTTAACTATAACCCTAACACTAAACCTAACCATGTCTCAAACCCGAATCGTGTACCTAACCCTAACCATAACCTTAACACTAACACTAAACCCGAAACCCTAACACTAACCCTAACCCTAAACCTAAACCCTAAACCCAAACCCTAAACCTAACGCTAACCCTAACCTTAAACACTAAATCCTAACCCCAAACCTAACCCTAACCCTAACCCTAAACCCTAAACCCTAACACTATCCCTAACCCTAAACCCTAAACCCTAACCTTAACCCTAACCCTAAACCTAATCCGTAACCCTAACGCTAACCCTATCCCTAAAACCTAACCCTAACCCTAACCCTAACCCTAACACTAACCCTAACCTTAACCCTAACACTAAACCCGAAACCCTAACACTAACCCTAACCCTAAACCTAAACCCTAAACCGAAACCCTAACCCTAATGCTAACCGTAACCATAAACACTAAACCCTAACCCTAACCCTAACCCTAACCCTAACCCTAAACCCTAAACCCTAACACTAACCCTAACCCTAAAGCCTAAACCTTAACTCTAACCCTAACCCTAACCCTAAACCCTAAACCCTAACCTTAACCCTAACCCTAAACCTAAACCGTAATCCTAACCCTAACCCTAACCCTAACCCTAACCGTAACCCTAACTCTAACCCTAACCCTAACCCTAACCCTATCCCTAAACCCTAACCCTAAAATGTAAACACTTACCCTCCCCTATTCCTAACCCTAACCCTAACCCTAACCCTAAACCCTAACCTAACCTGCTCCCTAACCCTAACACTGTCGCTAAACCTAACTCTGACCCTTACCGTGTCTCCAACCTTAACTCTAACCCTCACCCTGTCACTAACCCTGTCCCTAAACCTAAACTTAATCATCAGACAAAACCTAAACTTAATATAACCCTAACAGTAAACCTAACCATGTCCCAAAACCTAATCCTGCCCCTAACCCTAAACCCTAACCTTAAACCTAACCCTAAACCTAAACCGTAACCCTAACCCTAACCCTATCCCTAAAACCTAACCCTAACCCTAACCCTAACTCTAACCCTAACCCTAACCCTATCCCTAAACCCTAACCCTAAAATGTAAACACTAACCCTCCCCTATTCCTAACCCTAACCCTAACCCTAACCCTAAACCCTAACCTAACCTGATCCCTAACCCTAACACTGTCGCTAAACCTAACTCTGACCCTTACCGTCTCTCCAACCTTAACTCTAACCCTCACCCTGTCACAAACCCTGTCCCTAAACCTAAACTTAAATATCAGACAAAACCTAAACTTAATATAACCCTAACAGTAAACCTAACCATGTCCCAAACCCTAATCCTGTCCCTAAACCTAAACCTAATGCTAACCTTAACCCTAACCCTAACCCTAAACCCTAAACCCTAACCTTAACCCTAACCCTAAACCTAAACCGTAACCCTAACCCTAACCTTATCCCTAAAACCTAACCCTAACCCTAACCCAAACCCTAACCCTAACCTAACCCTAATCCTAACCCTAACACTGTCGCTAAACCTAACTCTGTACCTTACCGTCTCTCTAACTTTAACTCTAACCCTCATCCTGTAACTAACCCTGTCCCTAAACCTAACCTTAACCATCAGCCAAAACCTAAACTTAACTATAACCCTAACACTAAACCTAACCATGTCTCAAACCCGAATCGTGTACCTAACCCTAACCATAACCTTAACACTAACACTAAACCCGAAACCCTAACACTAACCCTAACCCTAAACCTAAACCCTAAACCCAAACCCTAAACCTAACGCTAACCCTAACCTTAAACACTAAATCCTAACCCTAAACCTAACCCTAACCCTAACCCTAAACCCTAAACCCTAACACTATCCCTAACCCTAAAGCCTAAACCCTAACTCTAACCCTAATCTAACCCTAAACCCTAAACCCTAACCTTAACCCTAACCCTAAACCTAAACCGTAACCCTAACGCTAACCCTATCCCTAAAACCTAACCCTAACCCTAACCCTAACCCTAACCCTAACCCTAACACTCACCCTGTAACTAACCCTGTCCCTAAACCTAACCTTAACCATCAGCCAAAACCTAAACTTAACCATAACCCTAACACTAAACCTAAACATGTCTCAAACCCAAATCGTGTACCTAACACTAACCCTAAACTTAACCCTAACCCAAAACCCGAAACCCTAACCCTAACCCTAACCCTAACCCTAAACCATAAGCCATAACTCTAACCCTAACTTTAACCCTAAAGCCTAAATCCTAACTCTAACCCTAACCCTAACCCTAACCTTAACCCTATCCCTAAACCCTAACCCTAAAATGTAAACACTAACCCTCCCCTATTCCTAACCCTAACCCTAAACCTAACCCTAAACCCTAACCTAATCTGATTCCTAACACTAACACTGTCGCTAAACCTAACTCTGACCCTTACCGTCTCTCTAAACATAACTCTAACCCTCACCCTGTCACTAAACCTGTCCCTAAAACTAACCTTAACCATCAGCCAAAACGAAAACTTAACTATAACCCTACAATAAACCTAACCATTTCCCAAACCGTAATCCTGACCCTAACCCTAACCCTAACCCTAACCATAACCCTAACCCTAAATCCTAAACCCTAACCCTAACCCTAAACCCTAACTCTAACCCTAACCCTAACCTAACCCTAACCCTAACCCTAACACTGTCGCTAAACCTAACTCTGACTCTTACCGTCTCTCTATCTTTAACTCTAACCCTCACCCTGTAACTAACCCTGTCCCTAAACCTAACCTTAACCATCAGCCAAAACCTAAACTTAACTATAACCCTAACACTAAACCTAACCATGTCTCAAACCCGAAACGTGTACCTAACCCTAACCCTAACCTTAACCTAACACTAAACACAAAACCCTAACCCTAACCCTAACCCTAACCCTAACCCTAAAGCCTAAACCCTAACTCTAACCCTATCCCTAAAACCTAACCCTAACCCTAACCCTAACCCTAACCCTAACTCTAACCCTAACCCTAACCCTAACCCTATCCCTAAACCCTAACCCTAAAATGTAAACACTAACCCTCCCCTATTCCTAACCCTAACCCTAACCCTAACCCTAAACCCTAACCTAACCTGATCCCTAACCCTAACACTGTCGCTAAACCTAACTCTGACCCTTACCGTCTCTCCAACCTTAACTCTAACCCTCACCCTGTCACTAACCCTGTCCCTAAACCTAAACTTAAGCATCAGACAAAACCTAAAGTTAATATAACCCTAACAGTAAACCTAACCATGTCCCAAACCGTAATCCTGTCCCTAACCCTAAACCTAACGCTAACCCTAACCCTAACCCTAACCCTAAACCCTAAAGCCTAACCTTAACCCTAACCCTAAACCTAAACCGTAACCCTAACACTAACCCTATCCCTAAAACCTAACCCTAACCCTAACCCTAACCCTAACACTAACCCTAACCTTAACCCTAACACTAAACCCGAAACCCTAACACTAACCCTAACCCTAAACCTAAACCCTAAACCGAAACCCTAACCCTAATGCTAACCGTAACCATAAACACTAAACCCTAACCCTAACCCTAACCCTAACCCTAACCCTAAACCCTAAACCCTAACACTAACCCTAACCCTAAAGCCTAAACCTTAACTCTAACCCTAACCCTAACCCTAAACCCTAAACCCTAACCTTAACCCTAACCCTAAACCTAAACCGTAATCCTAACCCTAACCCTAACCCTAACCCTAACCGTAACCCTAACTCTAACCCTAACCCTAACCCTAACCCTATCCCTAAACCCTAACCCTAAAATGTAAACACTTACCCTCCCCTATTCCTAACCCTAACCCTAACCCTAACCCTAAACCCTAACCTAACCTGCTCCCTAACCCTAACACTGTCGCTAAACCTAACTCTGACCCTTACCGTGTCTCCAACCTTAACTCTAACCCTCACCCTGTCACTAACCCTGTCCCTAAACCTAAACTTAATCATCAGACAAAACCTAAACTTAATATAACCCTAACAGTAAACCTAACCATGTCCCAAAACCTAATCCTGCCCCTAACCCTAAACCCTAACCTTAAACCTAACCCTAAACCTAAACCGTAACCCTAACCCTAACCCTATCCCTAAAACCTAACCCTAACCCTAACCCTAACTCTAACCCTAACCCTAACCCTATCCCTAAACCCTAACCCTAAAATGTAAACACTAACCCTCCCCTATTCCTAACCCTAACCCTAACCCTAACCCTAAACCCTAACCTAACCTGATCCCTAACCCTAACACTGTCGCTAAACCTAACTCTGACCCTTACCGTCTCTCCAACCTTAACTCTAACCCTCACCCTGTCACTAACCCTGTCCCTAAACCTAAACTTAAGCATCAGACAAAACCTAAACTTAATATAACCCTAACAGTAAACCTAACCATGTCCCAAACCCTAATCCTGTCCCTAAACCTAAACCTAATGCTAACCTTAACCCTAACCCTAACCCTAAACCCTAAACCCTAACCTTAACCCTAACCCTAAACCTAAACCGTAACCCTAACCCTAACCCTATCCCTAAAACCTAACCCTAACCCTAACCCAAACCCTAACCCTAACCTAACCCTAACCCTAACCCTAACACTGTCGCTAAACCTAACTCTGTACCTTACCGTCTCTCTAACTTTAACTCTAACCCTCACCCTGTAACTAACCCTGTCCCTAAACCTAACCTTAACCATCAGCCAAAACCTAAACTTAACTATAACCCTAACACTAAACCTAACCATGTCTCAAACCTGAATCGTGTACCTAACCCTAACCATAACCTTAACACTAACACTAAACCCGAAACCCTAACACTAACCCTAACCCTAAACCTAAACCCTAAACCCAAACCCTAAACCTAACGCTAACCCTAACCTTAAACACTAAATCCTAACCCTAAACCTAACCCTAACCCTAACCCTAAACCCTAAACCCTAACACTATCCCTAACCCTAAAGCCTAAACCCTAACTCTAACCCTAACTCTAACCCTAAACCCTAAACCCTAACCTTAACCCTAACCCTAAACCTAAACCGTAACCCTAACGCTAACGCTATCCCTAAAACCTAACCCTAACCCTAACCCTAACCCTAACACTAACCCTAACCTTAACCCTAACACTAAACCCGAAACCCTAACACTAACCCTAACCCTAAACCTAAACCCTAAACCGAAACCCTAACCCTAATGCTAACCGTAACCATAAACACTAAAACCTAACCCTAACCCTAACCCTAACCCTAACCCTAAACCCTAAACCCTAACACTAACCCTAAACCTAAAGCCTAAACCTTAACTCTAACCCTAACCCTAACCCTAAACCCTAAACCCTAACCTTAACCCTAACCCTAAACCTAAACCGTAATCCTAACCCTAACCCTAACCCTAACCCTAACCGTAACCCTAACCCTAACTCTAACCCTAACCCTAACCCTATCCCTAAACCCTAACCCTAAAATGTAAACACTAACCCTCCCCTATTCCTAACCCTAACCCTAACCCTAACCCTAAACCCTAACCTAACCTGATCCCTAACCCTAACACTGTCGCTAAACCTAACTCTGACCCTTACCGTCTCTCCAACCTTAACTCTAACCCTCACCCTGTCACAAACCCTGTCCCTAAACCTAAACTTAAGCATCAGACAAAACCTAAACTTAATATAACCCTAACAGTAAACCTAACCATGTCCCAAACCCTAATCCTGTCCCTAAACCTAAACCTAATGCTAACCTTAACCCTAACCCTAACCCTAAACCCTAAACCCTAACCTTAACCCTAACCCTAAACCTAAACCGTAACCCTAACCCTAACCCTATCCCTAAAACCTAACCCTAACCCTAACCCAAACCCTAACCCTAACCTAACCCTAACCCTAACCCTAACACTGTCGCTAAACCTAACTCTGTACCTTACCGTCTCTCTAACTTTAACTCTAACCCTCACCCTGTAACTAACCCTGTCCCTAAACCTAACCTTAACCATCAGCCAAAACCTAAACTTAACTATAACCCTAACACTAAACCTAACCATGTCTCAAACCCGAATCGTGTACCTAACCCTAACCATAACCTTAACACTAACACTAAACCCGAAACCCTAACACTAACCCTAACCCTAAACCTAAACCCTAAACCCAAACCCTAAACCTAACGCTAACCCTAACCTTAAACACTAAATCCTAACCCTAAACCTAACCCTAACCCTAACCCTAAACCCTAAACCCTAACACTATCCCTAACCCTAAAGCCTAAACCCTAACTCTAACCCTAACTCTAACCCTAAACCCTAAACCCTAACCTTAACCCTAACCCTAAACCTAAACCGTAACCCTAACGCTAACCCTATCCCTAAAACCTAACCCTAACCCTAACCCTAACCCTAACACTAACCCTAACCTTAACCCTAACACTAAACCCGAAACCCTAACACTAACCCTAACCCTAAACCTAAACCCTAAACCGAAACCCTAACCCTAATGCTAACCGTAACCATAAACACTAAACCCTAACCCTAACCCTAACCCTAACCCTAACCCTAAACCCTAAACCCTAACACTAACCCTAACCCTAAAGCCTAAACATTAACTCTAACCCTAACCCTAACCCTAAACCCTAAACCCTAACCTTAACCCTAACCCTAAACCTAAACCGTAATCCTAACCCTAACCCTAACCCTAACCCTAACCGTAACCCTAACTCTAACCCTAACCCTAACCCTAACCCTATCCCTAAACCCTAACCCTAAAATGTAAACACTTACCCTCCCCTATTCCTAACCCTAACCCTAACCCTAACCCTAAACCCTAACCTAACCTGCTCCCTAACCCTAACACTGTCGCTAAACCTAACTCTGACCCTTACCGTGTCTCCAACCTTAACTCTAACCCTCACCCTGTCACTAACCCTGTCCCTAAACCTAAACTTAATCATCAGACAAAACCTAAACTTAATATAACCCTAACAGTAAACCTAACCATGTCCCAAAACCTAATCCTGCCCCTAACCCTAAACCCTAACCTTAAACCTAACCCTAAACCTAAACCGTAACCCTAACCCTAACCCTATCCCTAAAACCTAACCCTAACCCTAACCCTAACTCTAACCCTAACCCTAACCCTATCCCTAAACCCTAACCCTAAAATGTAAACACTAACCCTCCCCTATTCCTAACCCTAACCCTAACCCTAACCCTAAACCCTAACCTAACCTGATCCCTAACTCTAACACTGTCGCTAAACCTAACTCTGACCCTTACCGTCTCTCCAACCTTAACTCTAACCCTCACCCTGTCACAAACCCTGTCCCTAAACCTAAACTTAAATATCAGACAAAACCTAAACTTAATATAACCCTAACAGTAAACCTAACCATGTCCCAAACCCTAATCCTGTCCCTAAACCTAAACCTAATGCTAACCTTAACCCTAACCCTAACCCTAAACCCTAAACCCTAACCTTAACCCTAACCCTAAACCTAAACCGTAACCCTAACCCTAACCCTATCCCTAAAACCTAACCCTAACCCTAACCCAAACCCTAACCCTAACCTAACCCTAACCCTAACCCTAACACTGTCGCTAAACCTAACTCTGTACCTTACCGTCTCTCTAACTTTAACTCTAACCCTCACCCTGTAACTAACCCTGTCCCTAAACCTAACCTTAACCATCAGCCAAAACCTAAACTTAACTATAACCCTAACACTAAACCTAACCATGTCTCAAACCCGAATCGTGTACCTAACCCTAACCATAACCTTAACACTAACACTAAACCCGAAACCCTAACACTAACCCTAACCCTAAACCTAAACCCTAAACCCAAACCCTAAACCTAACGCTAACCCTAACCTTAAACACTAAATCCTAACCCTAAACCTAATCCTAACCCTAACCCTAAACCCTAAACCCTAACACTATCCCTAACCCTAAAGCCTAAACCCTAACTCTAACCCTAACTCTAACCCTAAACCCTAAACCCTAACCTTAACCCTAACCCTAAACCTAAACCGTAACCCTAACGCTAACCCTATCCCTAAAACCTAACCCTAACCCTAACCCTAACCCTAACCCTAACCCTAACACTCACCCTGTAACTAACCCTGTCCCTAAACCTAACCTTAACCATCAGCCAAAACCTAAACTTAACCATAACCCTAACACTAAACCTAAACATGTCTCAAACCCAAATCGTGTACCTAACACTAACCCTAAACATAACCCTAACCCAAAACCCGAAACCCTAACCCTAACCCTAACCCTAACCCTAAACCATAAGCCATAACTCTAACCCTAACTTTAACCCTAAAGCCTAAATCCTAACTCTAACCCTAACCCTAACCCTAACCTTAACCCTATCCCTAAACCCTAACCCTAAAATGTAAACACTAACCCTCCCCTATTCCTAACCCTAACCCTAAACCTAACCCTAAACCCTAACCTAATCTGATTCCTAACACTAACACTGTCGCTAAACCTAACTCTGACCCTTACCGTCTCTCTAAACATAACTCTAACCCTCACCCTGTCACTAAACCTGTCCCTAAAACTAACCTTAACCATCAGCCAAAACGAAAACTTAACTATAACCCTACAATAAACCTAACCATTTCCCAAAGCGTAATCCTGACCCTAACCCTAACCCTAACCATAACCATAACCCTAACCCTAAATCCTAAACCCTAACCCTAACCCTAAACCCTAACTCTAACCCTAACCCTAACCTAACCCTAACCCTAACCCTAACACTGTCGCTAAACCTAACTCTGACTCTTACCGTCTCTCTATCTTTAACTCTAACCCTCACCCTGTAACTAACCCTGTCCCTAAACCTAACCTTAACCATCAGCCAAAACCTAAACTTAACTATAACCCTAACACTAAACCTAACCATGTCTCAAACCCGAAACGTGTACCTAACCCTAACCCTAACCTTAACCTAACACTAAACACAAAACCCTAACCCTAACCCTAACCCTAACCCTAACCCTAAAGCCTAAACCCTAACTCTAACCCTATCCCTAAAACCTAACCCTAACCCTAACCCTAACCCTAACCCTAACTCTAACCCTAACCCTAACCCTAACCCTATCCCTAAACCCTAACCCTAAAATGTAAACACTAACCCTCCCCTATTCCTAACCCTAACCCTAACCCTAACCCTAAACCCTAACCTAACCTGATCCCTAACCCTAACACTGTCGCTAAACCTAACTCTGACCCTTACCGTCTCTCCAACCTTAACTCTAACCCTCACCCTGTCACTAACCCTGTCCCTAAACCTAAACTTAAGCATCAGACAAAACCTAAAGTTAATATAACCCTAACAGTAAACCTAACCATGTCCCAAACCGTAATCCTGTCCCTAACCCTAAACCTAACGCTAACCCTAACCCTAACCCTAACCCTAAACCCTAAACCCTAACCTTAACCCTAACCCTAAACCTAAACCGTAACCCTAACACTAACCCTATCCCTAAAACCTAACCCTAACCCTAACCCTAACCCTAACACTAACCCTAACCTTAACCCTAACACTAAACCCGAAACCCTAACACTAACCCTAACCCTAAACCTAAACCCTAAACCGAAACCCTAACCCTAATGCTAACCGTAACCATAAACACTAAACCCTAACCCTAACCCTAACCCTAACCCTAACCCTAAACCCTAAACCCTAACACTAACCCTAACCCTAAAGCCTAAACCTTAACTCTAACCCTAACCCTAACCCTAAACCCTAAACCCTAACCTTAACCCTAACCCTAAACCTAAACCGTAATCCTAACCCTAACCCTAACCCTAACCCTAACCGTAACCCTAACTCTAACCCTAACCCTAACCCTAACCCTATCCCTAAACCCTAACCCTAAAATGTAAACACTTACCCTCCCCTATTCCTAACCCTAACCCTAACCCTAACCCTAAACCCTAACCTAACCTGCTCCCTAACCCTAACACTGTCGCTAAACCTAACTCTGACCCTTACCGTGTCTCCAACCTTAACTCTAACCCTCACCCTGTCACTAACCCTGTCCCTAAACCTAAACTTAATCATCAGACAAAACCTAAACTTAATATAACCCTAACAGTAAACCTAACCATGTCCCAAAACCTAATCCTGCCCCTAACCCTAAACCCTAACCTTAAACCTAACCCTAAACCTAAACCGTAACCCTAACCCTAACCCTATCCCTAAAACCTAACCCTAACCCTAACCCTAACTCTAACCCTAACCCTAACCCTATCCCTAAACCCTAACCCTAAAATGTAAACACTAACCCTCCCCTATTCCTAACCCTAACCCTAACCCTAACCCTAAACCCTAACCTAACCTGATCCCTAACCCTAACACTGTCGCTAAACCTAACTCTGACCCTTACCGTCTCTCCAACCTTAACTCTAACCCTCACCCTGTCACTAACCCTGTCCCTAAACCTAAACTTAAGCATCAGACAAAACCTAAACTTAATATAACCCTAACAGTAAACCTAACCATGTCCCAAACCCTAATCCTGTCCCTAAACCTAAACCTAATGCTAACCTTAACCCTAACCCTAACCCTAAACCCTAAACCCTAACCTTAACCCTAACCCTAAACCTAAACCGTAACCCTAACCCTAACCCTATCCCTAAAACCTAACCCTAACCCTAACCCAAACCCTAACCCTAACCTAACCCTAACCCTAACCCTAACACTGTCGCTAAACCTAACTCTGTACCTTACCGTCTCTCTAACTTTAACTCTAACCCTCACCCTGTAACTAACCCTGTCCCTAAACCTAACCTTAACCATCAGCCAAAACCTAAACTTAACTATAACCCTAACACTAAACCTAACCATGTCTCAAACCCGAATCGTGTACCTAACCCTAACCATAACCTTAACACTAACACTAAACCCGAAACCCTAACACTAACCCTAACCCTAAACCTAAACCCTAAACCCAAACCCTAAACCTAACGCTAACCCTAACCTTAAACACTAAATCCTAACCCTAAACCTAACCCTAACCCTAACCCTAAACCCTAAACCCTAACACTATCCCTAACCCTAAAGCCTAAACCCTAACTCTAACCCTAACTCTAACCCTAAACCCTAAACCCTACTCTTAACCCTAACCCTAAACCTAAACCGTAACCCTAACGCTAACGCTATCCCTAAAACCTAACCCTAACCCTAACCCTAACCCTAACACTAACCCTAACCTTAACCCTAACACTAAACCCGAAACCCTAACACTAACCCTAACCCTAAACCTAAACCCTAAACCGAAACCCTAACCCTAATGCTAACCGTAACCATAAACACTAAACCCTAACCCTAACCCTAACCCTAACCCTAACCCTAAACCCTAAACCCTAACACTAACCCTAACCCTAAAGCCTAAACCTTAACTCTAACCCTAACCCTAACCCTAAACCCTAAACCCTAACCTTAACCCTAACCCTAAACCTAAACCGTAATCCTAACCCTAACCCTAACCCTAACCCTAACCGTAACCCTAACCCTAACTCTAACCCTAACCCTAACCCTATCCCTAAACCCTAACCCTAAAATGTAAACACTAACCCTCCCCTATTCCTAACCCTAACCCTAACCCTAACCCTAAACCCTAACCTAACCTGATCCCTAACCCTAACACTGTCGCTAAACCTAACTCTGACCCTTACCGTCTCTCCAACCTTAACTCTAACCCTCACCCTGTCACAAACCCTGTCCCTAAACCTAAACTTAAGCATCAGACAAAACCTAAACTTAATATAACCCTAACAGTAAACCTAACCATGTCCCAAACCCTAATCCTGTCCCTAAACCTAAACCTAATGCTAACCTTAACCCTAACCCTAACCCTAAACCCTAAACCCTAACCTTAACCCTAACCCTAAACCTAAACCGTAACCCTAACCCTAACCCTATCCCTAAAACCTAACCCTAACCCTAACCCAAACCCTAACCCTAACCTAACCCTAACCCTAACCCTAACACTGTCGCTAAACCTAACTCTGTACCTTACCGTCTCTCTAACTTTAACTCTAACCCTCACCCTGTAACTAACCCTGTCCCTAAACCTAAACTTAACCATCAGCCAAAACCTAAACTTAACTATAACCCTAACACTAAACCTAACCATGTCTCAAACCCGAATCGTGTACCTAACCCTAACCATAACCTTAACACTAACACTAAACCCGAAACCCTAACACTAACTCTAACCCTAAACCTAAACCCTAAACCCAAACCCTAAACCTAACGCTAACCCTAACCTTAAACACTAAATCCTAACCCTAAACCTAACCCTAACCCTAACCCTAAACCCTAAACCCTAACACTATCCCTAACCCTAAAGCCTAAACCCTAACTCTAACCCTAACTCTAACACTAAACCCTAAACCCTAACCTTAACCCTAACCCTAAACCTAAACCGTAACCCTAACGCTAACCCTATCCCTAAAACCTAACCCTAACCCTAACCCTAACCCTAACCCTAACACTCACCCTGTAACTAACCCTGTCCCTAAACCTAACCTTAACCATCAGCCAAAACCTAAACTTAACCATAACCCTAACACTAAACCTAAACATGTCTCAAACCCAAATCGTGTACCTAACACTAACCCTAAACTTAACCCTAACCCAAAACCCGAAACCCTAACCCTAACCCTAACCCTAACCCTAAACCATAAGCCCTAACTCTAACCCTAACTTTAACCCTAAAGCCTAAATCCTAACTCTAACCCTAACCCTAACCCTAACCTTAACCCTATCCCTAAACCCTAACCCTAAAATGTAAACACTAACCCTCCCCTATTCCTAACCCTAACCCTAAACCTAACCCTAAACCCTAACCTAATCTGATTCCTAACACTAACAAGGTCGCTAAACCTAACTCTGACCCTTACCGTCTCTCTAAACATAACTCTAACCCTCACCCTGTCACTAAACCTGTCCCTAAAACTAACCTTAACCATCAGCCAAAACGAAAACTTAACTATAACCCTACAATAAACCTAACCATTTCCCAAACCGTAATCCTGACCCTAACCCTAACCCTAACCCTAACCCTAACCCTAACCATAACCCTAACCCTAAATCCTAAACCCTAACCCTAACCCTAAACCCTAACTCTAACCCTAACCCTAACCTAACCCTAACCCTAACCCTAACACTGTCGCTAAACCTAACTCTGACTCTTACCGTCTCTCTATCTTTAACTCTAACCCTCACCCTGTAACTAACCCTGTCCCTAAACCTAACCTTAACCATCAGCCAAAACCTAAACTTAACTATAACCCTAACACTAAACCTAACCATGTCTCAAACCCGAAACGTGTACCTAACCCTAACCCTAACCTTAACCTAACACTAAACACAAAACCCTAACCCTAACCCTAACCCTAACCCTAACCCTAAAGCCTAAACCCTAACTCTAACCCTATCCCTAAAACCTAACCCTAACCCTAACCCTAACCCTAACTCTAACCCTAACCCTAACCCTAACCCTATCCCTAAACCCTAACCCTAAAATGTAAACACTAACCCTCCCCTATTCCTAACCCTAACCCTAACCCTAACCCTAAACCCTAACCTAACCTGATCCCTAACACTAAACCCAAAACCCTAACACTAACCCTAACCCTAAACCTAAACCCTAAACCCAAAACCTAACCCTAACGCTAACCCTAACCATAAACACTAAACCCTAACCCTAACCCTAACCCTAACCCTAAACCCTAAACCCAAACACTATCCCTAACCCTAAAGCCTAAACCCTAACTCTAACCCTAACCCTAACCTTAAACCCTAAACCCTAACCTTAAACCTAACCCTAAATCTAAACCGTAACCCTAACTCTAACCCTATCCCTAAAACCTAACCCTAACCCTAACCCTAACCCTAACTCTATCTCTAACCCTAACCCTAACCCTAACCCTATCCCTAAACGCTATCCCTAAAATGTAAACACTAACCCTCCCCTATTCCTAACCCTAACCCTAACGCTAACCCTAAACCCTAACCTAACCTGATCCCTAACCCTAACACTGTCGCTAAACCTAACTCTGACCCTTACCGTCTCTCCAAACTTAACTCTAACCCTCGCCCTGTCACTAACCCTGTCCCTAAACCTAAACTTAAGCATCAGACAAAACCTAAACTTAATATAACCCTAACAGTAAAACTAACCATGTCCCAAACCCTAATCCTGCCCCTAACCCTAACGCTAACCCTAACCATAACCCTAACCCTAAATCCTAAACCCTAACCCTAACCCTAAACCTAAACCCTAACTCTAACCCTAACCCTAACCTAACCCTAACCCTAACCCTAACAGTGTCGCTAAACCTAACTCTGACCCTTAACGTCTCTCTATCTTTAACTCTAACCCTCACCCTGTAACTAACCCTGTCCCTAAACCTAAACTTAACCATCAGCCAAAACCTAAACTTAACTATAACCCTAACACTAAACCTAACCATGGCTCAAACCCGAAACGTGTACCTAACCCTAACCCTAACCTTAACCCTAACACTAAACCCGAAACCCTAACACTAACCCTAACCCTAAACCTAAACCCTAAACCCAAACCCTAACCCTAACGCTAACCCTAACCATAAACACTAAACCCTAACCCTAACCCTAACCCTAATCCTAACCCTAAACCCTAAACCCTAACACTAACCCTAACCCTAAACCCTAAACCCTAACCTTAACCCTAAACCTAACACTAAACCGTAACCCTAACCCTAACCCTATCCCTAAAACCTAACCCTAACCCTAACCCTAACCCTAACACTCACCCTGTAACTAACCCTGTCCCTAAACCTAACCTTAACCATCAGCCAAAACCTAAACTTAACCATAACCCTAACACTAAACCTAAACATGTCTCAAACCCGAATCGTGTACCTAACACTAACCCTAAACTTAACCCTAACCCGAAACCCGAAACCCTAACCCTAACCCTAAACCTAAACCTAAACCGTAAGCCCTAACTCTAACCCTAACCCTAACCCTAAAGCCTAAATCCTAACTCTAACCCTAACCCTAACCCTAACCCTAACCCTAACCCTAACCCGATCCCTAAACCCTAACCCTAAAATGTAAACACTAAACCTCCCCTATTCCTAACCCTAACCCTAACCCTAACCCTAAACCCTAACGTAACCTGATTCCTAACACTAACACTGTCGCTAAACCTAACTCTGACCCTTACCATCTCTCTAAACTTAACTCTAACCCTCACCCTGTCACTAAACCTGTCCCTAAAACTAACCTTAACCATCAGCCAAAACCAAAACTTAACTATAACCCTACACTAAACCTAACCATTTCCCAAACCCTAATCCTGCCCCTAACCCTAACCCTAACCCTAACCATAAACCTAACCCTAAATCCTAAACCCTAAACCTAACACTAACCCTAAACCCTAACTCTAACCATAACCCTAACCTAACCCCAACCCTAACCCTATCACTGTCGCTAAACCTAACTCTGACTCTTACCGTCTCTCTATCTTTAACTCTCACCCTCACCCTGTAACTAACCCTGTCCCTAAACCTAACCTTAACCATCAGCCAAAACCTAAACTTAACTATAACCCTAACACTAAACCTAAACATGTCTCAAACCCGAAACGTGTACCTAACCCTAACCCTAACCTTAACCCTAACACAAAACTCGAAACCCTAACACTAACCCTAACCCTAAACCTAAACCCTAAACCCAAACCCTAACCCTAACGCTAACCCTAACCTTAAACACTAAACCCTAACCCTAACCCTAACCCTAACCCTAACCCTAAACACTAAACCCTAACACTATCCCTAACCCTAAAGCCTAAACCCTAACTCTAACCCTAACCCTAACCCTAAACCCTAAACCCTAACCTTAACCCTAACCCTAAACCTAAACCGTAACCCTAACCCTAACCCTATCCCTAAAACCTAACCCTAACCCTAACCCTAACCCTAACTCTAACCCTAACCCTAACCCTAACCCTATCCCTAAACCCTAACCCTAAAATGTAAACACTAACCCTCCCCTATTCCTAACCCTAACCCTAACGCTAACCCTAAACCCTAACCTAACCTGATCCCTAACCCTAACACTGTCGCTAAACCTAACTCTGACCCTTACCGTCTCTCCAACCTTAACTCTAACCCTCACCCTGTCACTAACCCTGTCCCTAAACCTAAACTTAAGCATCAGACAAAACCTAAACTTAATATAACCCTAACAGTAAACCTAACCATGTCCCAAACCCTAATCCTGCCCCTAACCCTAACCCTAACCCTTACCATAACCCTAATCCTAAATCCTAAACCCTAACCCTAACCCTAACCCTAAACCCTAACTCTAACCCTAAACCTAACCCTAACACTGTCGCTAAACCTAACTCTGACCCTTACCGTCTCTCTATCTTTAACTCTAACCCTCACCCTGTAACTAACCCTGTCCCGAAACCTAACCTTAACCATCAGCCAAAACCTAAACTTAACTATAACCCTAACACTAAACCTAACCATGTCTAAAACCCGAAACGTGTACCTAACCCTAACCCTAAACCTAAACCCTAAACCCAAACCCTAACCCTAACGCTAACCCTAAACATAAACACTAATCCCTAACCCTAACCCTAACCCTAACCCTAACCCTAAACCCTAAACACTAACACTAACCCTAACCCTAAAGCCTAAACCCTAACTCTAACCCTAACCCTAACCCTAAACCCTAAACCCTAACCTTAACCCTAACCCTAAACCTAAACCGTAACCCTAACCCTAACCCTATCCCTAAAACCTAACCCTAACCCTAACCCTAACCCTAACCCTAACCCTAAACCCTAACCTAACCTGATCCCTAACCCTAACACTGTCGCTAAACCTAACTCTGACCCTTACCGTCTCTCCAACCTTAACTGTAACCCTCAGCCTGTCACTAACCCTGTCCCTAAACCTAAACTTAAGCATCAGACAAAATCTAAACTTAATATAACCCTAACAGTAAACCTAACCATTTCCCAAACCCTAATCCTGCCCCTAACCCTAACCCTAAACATAACCCTAACCCTAAATCCTAAACCCTAACCCTAACACTAACCCTAAACCCTAACTCTAAGCCTAACCCTAACCTAACCATAACCCTAACCCTAACACTGTTGCTAAAGCTAACTCTGACCCTTACCGTCTCTCTATCTTTAACTCTAACCCTCACCCTGTAACTAACCCTGTCCCTAAACCTAACCTTAACCATCAGCCAAAACCTAAACTTAACTATAACCCTAACACTAAACCTAACCATGTCTCAAACTCGAAACGTGTACCTAACCCTAACCCTAACCGTAACCCTAACACTAAACCCGAAACCCTAACACTAAACCTAACCCTAAACCTAAACCCTAAACCGAAACCCTAACCCTAACGCTAACTCTAACCATAAACACTAAACCCTAACCCTAACCCTAACCCTAACCGTAACCCTAAACCCTAAACCCTAAACCCTAACACTAACCCTAACCCTAAAGCCTAAACCCTAACTCTAACCCTAACCCTAACCCTAAACCCTAAACCCTAACCTTAACACTAACCCTAAACCTAAACCGTAACCCTAACCCTAACCCTATCCCTAAAACCTAACCCTAACCCTAACCCTAACCCTAACCCTAACCCTAAACCCTAACCTAACCTGATCCCTAACCCTAACACTGTCGCTAAACCTAACTCTGACCCTTACCGTCTCTCCAACCTTAACTCTAACACTCACCCTGTCACTAACCCTGTCCCTAAACCTAAACTTAAGCATCAGACAAAACCTAAACTTAATATAACCCTAACAGTAAACCTAACCATGTCCCAAACCCTAATCCTGTCCCTAACCCTAAACCTAATGCTAACCCTAACCCTAACCCTAACCCTAAACACTAAACCATAACCTTAACCCTAACCCTAAACCTAAACCGTAACCCTAACCCTAACCCTATCCCTAAAACCTAACCCTAATTCTAACCCAAACCCTAACCCTAACCTAACCCTAACCATAACCCTAACACTGTCGCTAAACCTAACTCTGACCCTTACCGTCTCTCTATCTTTAACTCTAACCCTCACCCTGTAACTAACCCTGTCCCTAAACCTAACCTTAACCATCAGCCAAAACCTAAACTTAACTATAAACCTAACACTAAACTTAACCACGTCTCAAACCCGAATCGTGTACCTAACCCTAACCATAACCTTAACACTAACACTAAACCCGAAACCCTAACACTAACCCTAACCCTAAACCTAAACCCTAAACCCAAACCCTAAACCTAACGCTAACCCTAACCTTAAACACTAAACCCTAACCCTAACCCTAACCCTAACCCTAACCCTAAACCCTAAACCCTAACACTATCCCTAACCCTAAAGCCTAAACCCTAACTCTAACACTAACTCTAACCCTAAACCCTAAACCCTAACCTTAACCCTAACCCTAAACCTAAACCGTAACCCTAACCCTAACCCTATCCATAAAACCTAACCCTAACCCTAACCCTAACCCTAACCCTAACCCTAACACTCACCCTGTAACTAACCCTGTCCCTAAACCTAACCTTAACCATCAGCCAAAACCTAAACTTAACCATAACCCTAACACTAAACCTAAACATGTCTCAAACCCGAATCGTGTACCTAACCCTAACCCTAAACTTAACCCTAACCCGAAACCCGAAACCCTAACCCTAACCCTAACCCTAAACCGTAAGCCCTAACTCTAACCCTAACCCTAACCCTAAAGCCTAAATCCTAACTCTAACCCTAACCCTAACCCTAACCCTATCCCTAAACCCTAACCCTAAAATGTAAACACTAACCCTCCCCTATTCCTAAACCTAACCCTAACCCTAACCCTAAACCCTAACCTAATCTGATTCCTAACACTAACACTGTCGCTAAACCTAACTCTGACCCTTACCGTCTCTCTAAACTTAACTCTAACCCTCAGCCTGTCACTAAACCTGTCCCTAAAACTAACCTTAACCATCAGCCAAAACCAAAACTTAACTATAACCCTACACTAAACCTAACCATTTCCCAAACCGTAATCCTGACCCTAACCCTAACCCTAACCCTAACCATAACCCTAACCCTAAATCCTAAACCCTAACCCTAACCCTAAACCTAATGCTAACCCTAACCCTAACCCTAACCCTAAACCCTAAACCCTAACCTTAACCCTAAACCTAAACCTAAACCGTAACCCTAACCCTAACCCTATCCCTAAAACCTAACCCTAACCCTAACCCTAACCCTAACCCTAACCTAACCCTAACCCTAACCCTAACACTGTCGCTAAACCTAACTCTGTACCTTACCGTCTCTCTAACTTTAAGTCTAACCCTCACCCTGTAACTAACCCTGTCCCGTAACCTAACCTTAACCATCAGCCAAAACCTAAACTTAACCATAACCCTAACACTAAACCTATACATGTCTCAAACCCGAATCGTGTACCTAACCCTAACCCTAAACTTAACCCTAACCCGAAACCCGAAACCCTAACCCTAACCCTAAACCGTAGGCCCTAACTCGAACCCTAACCCTAACCCTAAAGCCTAAATCCTAACTCTAACCCTAACCCTAACCCTAACCCTATCCCTAAACCCTAACCCTAAAATGTAAACACTAACCCTCCCCTATTCCTAACTCTAACCCTAACCCTAACCCTAAACCCTAACCTAACCTGATCCCTAACACTAACACTGTCGCTTAACCTAACTCTGACCCTTACCGTCTCTTTAAACTTAACTCTAACCCTCACCCTGTCACTAAACCTGTCCCTAAAACGAACCTTAACCATCAGCCAAAACCAAAATTTAACTATAACCCTACACTAAACCTAACCATTTCCCAAACCCTAACCTGCCCCTAACCCTAACCCTAACCCTAACCATAACCCTAACCCTAAATCCTAAACTCTAACCCTAACCCTAACCCTAACACTATCGCTAAACCTAACTCTGACCCTTACCGTCTCTCTATCTTTAACTCTAACCCTCACCCTGTAACTAACCCTGTCCCTAAACCTAAACTTAACCATCAGCCAAAACCTAAGCTTAACTATAACCCTAACACTAAACCTAACCATGTCTCAAACCCGAAACGTGTACCTAACCCTAACCATAACCTTAACCCTAACACTAAACTCGAAACCCTAACACTAACCCTAACCCTAAACCTAAACACTAAACCCAAACCCTAACCCTAACGCTAACCCTAACCATAAACACTAAACCCTAACCCTAACCCTAACCCTAACCCTAACCCTAAACCTAACCCTAAACCCTAAACCCTAACACTAACCCTAACCCTAAAGCCTAAACCCTAACTCTAACCCTAACCCTAACCCTAAACCCTAAACCCTAAACTTAACCCTAACCCTAACCCTAACCCTAACCCTAACCCTAACACTTTCTCTAACCCTAACCCTAACCTTAACCCTATCCCTAAACGCTAACCCTAAAATGTAAACACTAACCCTCCCCTATTCCTAACCATAACCCTGACGCTAACCCTAAACCCTAACCTAACCTGATCCCTAACCCTAACACTGTCGCTAAACCTAACTCTGTCCCTTACCGTCTCTCCAACCTTAACTCTAACCCTCACCCTGTCACTAACCCTGTCCCTAAACCTAAACTTAAGCATCAGACAAAACCTAAACTTAATATAACCCTAACACTAAACCTAACCATGTCTCAAACCCGAAACGTGTACCTAACCCTAACCCTAACCTTAACCCTAACACTAAACTCGAAACCCTAACACTAACCCTAACCCTAAACCTAAACACTAAACCCAAACCCTGACCCTAACGCTAACCCTAACCATAAACACTAAACCCTAACCCTAACCCTAACCCTAACCCTAACCCTAAACCCTAAACCCTAACACTAACCCTAACCCTAAAGCCTAAACCCTAACTCTAACCCTAACCCTAACCCTAAACCCTAAACCCTAACCCTTACCCTATCCCTAAAACCTAACCCTAACCCTAACCCTAACACTAACCCTAACTCTAACCCTAAACCTAACCCTAACCCTAACCCTATCCCTAAACCCTAATCCTAAAATGTAAACAACTAACCCTCCCCTATTCCTAACCCTAAGCCTAACCCTAACCCTAAACCCTAACCTAACCTGATCCCTAACCCTAAACACTGTCGCTAAACCTAACTCTGACCCTTACCGTCTCTCCAACCTTAACTCTAACCCTCACCCTGTCACTAACCCTGTCCCTAAACCTAAACTTAAGCATCAGACAAAACCTAAACTTAATATAACCCTAACAGTAAACCTAACCATGTCCCAAACCCTAATCCTGCCCCGAACCCTAACCCTAACCATAACCATAACCCTAACCCTAAATCCTAAACCCTAACCCTAACCCTAACCCTAAACCCTAACTCTAACCCTAACCCTAACCTAACCCTAACCCTAACCCTAACACTGTCGCTAAACCTAACTCTGACCCTTACCGTCTCTCTGTCTTTAACTCTAACCCTCACCCTGTAACTAACCCTGTCCCTAAACCTAACCTTAACCATCAGCCAAAACCTAAACTTAACTATAACCCTAACACTAAACCTAACCATGTCTCAAACCCGAAACGGTGTACCTAACCCTAACCCTAACCTTAACCCTAACACTAAACCCGAAACCCTAACACTAACCCTAACCCTAAACCTAAACCCTAAACCCAAACCCTAACCCTAACGCTAACCTAACCATAAACACTAAACCCTAACCTAACCCTAACCCTAACCCTAACCCTAAACCCTAAACCCTAACACTAACCCTAACCCTAAAGCCTAAATCCTAACTCTAACCCTAACCCTAACCATAAACCCTAAACCCTAACCTTAACCCTAACCCTAAACCTAAACCCTAACCCTAACCCTAACCCTATCCCTAAAACCTAACCCTAACCCTAACCCTAACCCTAACTCTAACCCTAACCCTAACCCTAACCCTATCCCTAAACCCTAACCCTAAAATGTAAACACTAACCCTCCCCTATTCCTAACCCTAACCCTAACCCTAACCCTAAAACCTAACCTAACCTGATCCCTAACCCTAACACTGTCGCTAAACCTAACTCTGACCCTTACCGTCTCTCCAAACTTAACTCTAACCCTCACCCTGTCACTAACCCTGTCCCTAAACCTAAACTTAAGCATCAGACAAAACCTAAACTTAATATTACCCTAACAGTAAACCTAACCATGTCCCAAACCCTAATCCTGTCCCTAACCCTAACCCTAACCCTAACCCTAACCCTAACACTAACCCTAACCCTAAACCTAAACACTAAACCCAAACCCTAACCCTACGCTAACCCTAACCATAAACACTAAACCCTAACCCTAACCCTAACCCTAACCCTAACACTAAACCCTAAACCCTAACACTAACCCTAACCCTAAAGCCTAAACCCTATCTCTAACCCTAACCCTAACCCTAAACCCTAAAACCCTAACCTTAACCCTAACCCTAAACCTAAACCATAACCCTAACCCTAACCCTATCCCTAAAACCTAACCCTAACCCTAACCCTAACTCTAACCCTAACCCTAACCCTAAACCCTATCCCTAAACCCTAACCCTAAAATGTAAACACTAACCCTCCCCTATTCCTAACCCTAACCCTAACCCTAACCCTAAACCCTAACCTAACTGATCCCTAACACTAACACTGTCGCTAAACCTAACTCTGACCCTTACCGTCTCTCCAACCTTAACTCTAACCCTCACCCTGTCACTAACCCTGTCCCTAAACCTAAACTTAAGCATCAGACAAAACCTAAACTTAATATAACCCTAACAGTAAACCTAACCATGTCCCAAACCCTAATCCTGTCCCTAACCCTAAAACTAATGCTAACGTTAACCCTAACCCTAACCCTAAACCCTAAACCCTAACCTTAACCCTAACCCTAAACCTAAACTCTAACCCTAACCCTAACCCTATCCCTAAAACCTAACCCTAACCCTAACCCTAACCGTAAACCTAACCTAACCCTAACCCTAACCCTAACACTGTCGCTAAACCTAACTCTGACACTTACCGTCTCTCTATCTTTAACTCTAACCCTCACCGTGTAACTAACCCTGTCCCTAAACCTAACCTTAACCATCAGCCAAAACCTAAACTTAACTATAACCCTAACACTAAACCTAACCATGTCTCAAACACGAAACGTGTACCTAACCCTAACCCTAACCTTAACCCTAACACTAAACCCGAACCCTAACACTAACCCTAACCCTAAACCTAAACCCTAAACCCAAACCCTAACCCTAACGCTAACCCTAACCATAAACACTAAACCCTAAACCTAACCCTAACCCTAACCCTAACCCTAACCCTATCCCTAAACCCTAACCCTAAAATGTAAACACTAACCCTCCCCTATTCCTTACTCTAACCCTAACCCTAACCCTAAACCCTAAACCCTAACCTTAACACTAACCCTAAACCTAAACCGTAACCCTAACCCTAACCCTATCCCTAAAACCTAACCCTAACCCTAACCCTAACCCTAACCCTAACCCTAAACCCTAACCTAACCTGATCCCTAACCCTAACACTGTCGCTAAACCTAACTCTGACCCTTACCGTCTCTCCAACCTTAACTCTAACACTCACCCTGTCACTAACCCTGTCCCTAAACCTAAACTTAAGCATCAGACAAAACCTAAACTTAATATAACCCTAACAGTAAACCTAACCTTGTCCCAAACCCTAATCCTGTCCCTAACCCTAAACCTAATGCTAACCCTAACCCTAACCTAACCCTAAACACTAAACCATAACCCTTAACCCTAACCCTAAACCTAAACGGTAACCCTAACCCTAACCCTATCCCTAAAACCTAACCCTAATTCTATACCCAAACCCTAACCCTAACCTAACCCTAACCATAACCCTAACACTGTCGCTAAACCTAACTCTGACCTTACCGTCTCTCTATCTTTAACTCTAACCCTCACCCTGTAACTAACCCTGTCCCTAATACCTAACCTTAACCATCAGCCAAAACCTAAACTTAACTATAAACCTAACACTAAACTTAACCACGTCTCAAACCCGAATCGTGTACCTAACCCTAAACCATAATCCTTAACACTAACACTAAACCTGAAACCCTAACACTAACCCTAACCCTAAACCTAAACCCTAAACCCAATACCCTAAACCTAACGCTAACCCTAACCTTAAACACTAAACCCTAACCACCTAACCCCCTAACCCTAACCTAACCCTAAACCCTAAACCCTAACACTATCCCTAACCCTAAAGCCTAAACCCTAACTCTAACACTAACTCTAACCCTAAACCCTAAACCCTAACCTTAACCCTAACCCTAAACCTAAACCGTAACCCTAACCCTAACCCTATCCATAAAACCTAACCCTAACCCTAACCCTAACCCTAACCCTAACCCTAACACTCACCCTGTAACTAACCCTGTCCCTAAACCTAACCTTAACCATCAGCCAAAAACCTAAACTTAACCATAACCCTAACACTAAACCTAAACATGTCTCAAACCCGAATCGTGTACCTAACCCTAACCCTAAACTTAACCCTAACCCGAAACCCGAAACCCTAACCCTAACCCTAACCCTAAACCGTAAGCCTAACTCTAACCCTAACCCTAACCCTAAAGCCTAAATCCTAACTCTAACCCTAACCCTAACCCTAACCCTATCCCTAAACCCTAACCCTAAAATGTAAACACTAACCCTCCCCTATTCCTAAACCTAACCCTAACCCTAACCCTAAACCCTAACCTAATCTGATTCCTAACACTAACACTGTCGCTAAACCTAACTCTGACCCTTACCGTCTCTCTAAACTTAACTCTAACCCTCAGCCTGTCACTAAACACCTGTCCCTAAAACTAACCTTAACCATCAGCCAAAACCAAAACTTAACTATAACCTACACTAAACCTAACCATTTCCCAAACCGTAATCCTGACCCTAACCCTAACCCTAACCCTAACCATAACCCTAACCCTAAATCCTAAACCCTAACCCTAACCCTAAACCTAATGCTAACCCTAACCCTAACCCTAACCCTAAACCCTAAACCCTAACCTTAACCCTAAACCTAAACCTAAACCGTAACCCTTACCCTAAACCCTATCCCTAAAACCTAACCCTAACCCTAACCCTAACCCTAACCCTAACCTAACCCTAACCCTAACCCTAACACTGTCGCTAAACCTAACTCTGTACCTTACCGTCTCTCTAACTTTAAGTCTAACCCTCACCCTGTAACTAACCCTGTCCCGTAACCTAACCTTAACCATCAGCCAAAACCTAAACTTAACCATAACCCTAACACTAAACCTATACATGTCTCAAACCCGAATCGTGTACCTAACCCTAACCCTAAACTTAACCCTAACCCGAAACCCGTAACCCTAACCCTAACCCTAAACCGTAGGCCCTAACTCGAACCCTAACCCTAACCCTAAAGCCTAAATCCTAACTCTAACCCTAACCCTAACCCTAACCCTATCCCTAAACCCTAACCCTAAAATGTAAACACTAACCCTCCCCTATTCCTAACTCTAACCCTAACCCCTAACCCTAAACCCTAACCTAACCTGATCCCTAACACTAACACTGTCGCTTAACCTAACTCTGACCCTTACCGTCTCTTTAAACTTAACTCTAACCCTCACCCTGTCACTAAACCTGTCCCTAAAACGAACCTTAACCATCAGCCAAAACCAAAATTTAACTATAACCCTACACTAAACCTAACCATTTCCCAAACCCTAACCTGCCCCTAACCCTAACCCTAACCCTAACCATAACCCTAACCCTAAATCCTAAACTCTAACCCTAACCCTAACCCTAACACTATCGCTAAACCTAACTCTGACCCTTACCGTCTCTCTATCTTTAACTCTAACCCTCACCCTGTAACTAACCCTGTCCCTAAACCTAAACTTAACCATCAGCCAAAACCTAAGCTTAACTATAACCCCTATCACTAAACCTAACCATGTCTCAAACCCGAAACGTGTACCTAACCCTAACCATAACCTTAACCCTAACACTAAACTCGAAACCCTAACACTAACCCTAACCCCTAAACCTAAACACTAAACCCAAACCCTAACCCTAACGCTAACCCTAACCATTAAACACTAAACCCTAACCCTAACCCTAACCCTAACCCTAACCCTAAACCTAACCCTAAACCCTAAACCCTAACACTAACCCTAACCCCTAAAAGCCTAAACCCTAACTCTAACCCTAACCCTAACCCTAAACCCTAACCCATAACTTAACCCTAACCCTAACCCTAACCCTAACCCTAACCCTAACACTTTCTCTAACCCTAACCCTAACCTTAACCCTATCCCTAAACGCTAACCCTAAAATGTAAACACTTAACCTCCCCTATTCCTAACCATAACCCTGACGCTAACCCTAAACCCTAACCTAACCTGATCCCTAACCCTAACACTGTCGCTAAACCTAACTCTGTCCCTTACCGTCTCTCCAACTTAACTCTAACCCTCACCCTGTCACTAACCCTGTCCCTAAACCTAAACTTAAGCATCAGACAAAAACCTAAACTTAATATAACCCTAACACTAAACCTAACCATGTCTCAAACCCGAAACGTGTACCTAACCCTAACCCTAACCTTAACCCTAACACTAAACTCGAAACCCTAACACTAACCCTAACCCTAAACCTAAACACTAAACCCAAACCCTGACCCTAACGCTAACCCTAACCATAAACACTAAACCCTAACCCTAACCCTAACCCTAACCCTAACCCTAAACCCTAAACCCTAACACTAACCCTAAACCCTAAAGCCTAAACCCTAACTCTACCCTAACCCTAACCCTAAACCCTAAACCCTAACCCTTACCCTATCCCTAAAACGTAACCCTAACCCTAACCCTAACACTAACCCTAACTCTAACCCTAAACCTAACCCTAACCCTAACCCTATCCCTAAACCCTAATCCTAAAATGTAAACACTAACCCTCCCCCTATTCCTAACCCCTAAGCCTAACCCTAACCCTAAACCCTAACCTAACCTGATCCCTAACCCTAACACTGTCGCTAAACCTAACTCTGACCCTTACCGTCTCTCCAACCTTAACTCTAACCCTCACCCTGTCACTAACCCTGTCCCTAAACCTAAACTTAAGCATCAGACAAAACCTAAACTTAATATAACCCTAACAGTAAACCTAACCATGTCCCAAACCCTAATCCTGCCCCGAACCCTAACCCTAACCATAACCATAACCCTAACCCTAAATCCTAAACCCTAACCCTAACCCTAACCCTTAAACCCTAACTCTAACCCTAACCCTAACCTAACCCTAACCCTAACCCTAACACTGTCGCTAAAACCTAACTCTGACCCTTACCGTCTCTCTGTCTTTAACTCTAACCCTCACCCTGTAACTAACCCTGTCCCTAAACCTAACCTTAACCATCAGCCAAAACCTAACTTAACTATAACCCTAAACACTAAACCTAACCATGTCTCAAACCCGAAACGTGTACCTAACCCTAACCCTAACCTTAACCCTAACACTAAACCCGAAAACCCTAACACTAACCCTAACCCTAAACCTAAACCCTAAACCCAAAACCCTAACCCTAACGCTAACCCTAACCATAAACACTAAACCCTAAACCTAACCTCCTAACCCTAACCCTAACCCTAAACCCTAACACTAACCCTAACCCTAAAGCCTAAATCCTAACTCTAACCCTAACCCTAACCATAAACCCTAAACCCTAACCTTAACCCTAACCCTAAACCTAAACCCTAACCCTAACCCTAACCCTATCCCTAAAACCTAACCCTAACCCTAACCCTAACCCTAACTCTAACCCTAACCCTAACCCTAACCCTATCCCTAAACCCTAACCCTAAAATGTAAACACTAACCCTCCCCTATTCCTAACCCTAACCCTAACCCTAACCCTAAAACCTAACCTAACCTGATCCCTAACCCTAACACTGTCGCTAAACCTAACTCTGACCCTTACCGTCTCTCCAAACTTAACTCTAACCTCACCCTGTCACTAACCCTGTCCCTAAACCTAAACTTAAGCATCAGACAAAACCTAAACTTAATATTACCCTAACAGTAAACCTAACCATGTCCCAAAACCCTAATCCTGTCCCTAACCCTAACCCTAACCCTAACCCTAACCCTAACACTAACCCTAACCCTAAACCTAAACACTAAACCCAAACCCTAACCCTACGCTAACCCTAACCATAAACACTAAACCCTAACCCTAACCCTAACCCTAACCCTAACACTAAACCCTAAACCCTAACACTAACCCTAACCCTAAAGCCTAAACCCTATCTCTAACCCTAACCCTAACCCTAAACCCTAAACCCTAACCTTAACCCTAACCCTAAAACCTAAACCATAACCCTAACCCTAACCCTATCCCTAAAACCTAACCCTAACCCTAACCCTAACTCTAACCCTAACCCTAACCCTAACCCTATCCCTAAACCCTAACCCTAAAATGTAAACACTAACCCTCCCCTATTCCTAACCCTAACCCTAACCCTAACCCTAAACCCTAACCTAACTGATCCCTAACACTAACACTGTCGCTAAACCTAACTCTGACCCTTACCGTCTCTCCAACCTTAACTCTACTAACCCTGTCCCTAAACCTAAACTTAAGCATCAGACAAAACCTAAACTTAATATAACCCTAACAGTAAACCTAACCATGTCCCAAACCCTAATCCTGTCCCTAACCCTAAAACTAATGCTAACGTTAACCCTAACCCTAACCCTAAACCCTAAACCCTAACCTTAACCCTAACCCTAAACCTAAACTCTAACCCTA